>CM076979.1:17458310-17698310 GCA_039105355.1 Benthosema pterotum
AAGATACTGAACCCCTAATTGCTCTTGATGTGCAGGTTGGCTCCTTGCATGGTTACTGTAACTATAGACCTGCGCAGTGACATCACCGCCCATGTTTCAGAAACGGATTCCCCATTCATTTTTCTCATAGACTTTTCGAAAATAATTTATATAAAGACGATTACGCCACGGACAAAGCCAACTCGGGTCGTGGCGAATCATGATGGCACACACAAACTTTTGTGACAATCAAATAATTTCTAGGATGAAAAACGAAACAAAAAGTCTTGTATCATGCTGTTTTCTACTTCTTGCTAATTAGATATTATATGACAATATTGTGTTTGTCATGATTTGAATGAGGAATCCACTAGTGGAACAGGGTTGATGACGTCACTGCGCAGGTCTATTGGTGTAGGAATGTTTGTGTGTGAAAGGGTGAAAGAAATGCACAATCTACAGTATAAGACTAGTCTACTTGATTCAATTGTTTTTTTGTGAACAATTAAAATATAATACCGGTATAGGAAACATTCACACATAAACGAAAGTCAACACTAGCCTACATAAAGTGCAGTATACAGTCAAATTATGATATGGTTGATTGGTTGAGTGGTTGAGTGATTTACATGTGGCCTGATTCAAACTAGGTAAACTTTTAGTTATGTGTGACTGCACACCTGTTGTGTGCATCATTAATATAAAGGATGGACACCTCCTCCGGCTCTAGGGTTTCTATATCTCGGACACCATTTTAGGGAGGGAAGCTTCCACAATACATGCACCACAGAAAGGGACGTTCGGCATTCGTGTATAGGCACTGAGGGCACTGGTGTGCCCTCTGGACATTCGTTTATTCCAACATAACCTAGATCTAGACAAGTCCCACCAGTAGTCACTTTGGGTGGCCGCAATACAGGTTGTTTCAATGAACCGCAGTGAGGATCAAGGCCTCTAGCTTTTCTCTATATCTATGTGTGTAACTACACACCTGTTGTGTGTACACCATATAAATCAACCATCCCCACCTGACAGGCTGCCGTGCCTGTCTGTAACAGTTTGATACTGTGTACCGGTATAGTTTCTACTTCAACAATTAACACCACAGCATGGCAAGCTGCGTTGTATGATTCTGTATCGAACTGGGCAATAAAGACCTTTAGACTCCTGCTGTGTCTAGCCACAAAGCCATTAAACTTACTAAATGTGATCCATCTTGTTTTTTGGGCTGCACTATGAGGTGAACAAAATGTTTACTTGTTTTGGATTCGTTCCAAATTGAGAAATGTCTGATCATCAAAATACTTGAAGATCATCAGGTACTGTGATTATATTAGGTACACCTGATGTTTTTTTTTTATGTTTTAATTTTTCTCCACTAATGCTCATTATACAACAGGTAGTTTCTGACTCAGCAATCTGATTGGTTGAAATAGCTATCTAATACGTGTGCTTACAATGAGGTTGAGCTAACAGTGTTGTTTCTCTATGTATCCTGTCTGAGAAAAGTTGACTAACGTGGCTGAGTAAACAGGACTCTGTCTGTCTGTCAGACGGACCCATGCATGTATTTCCAGGATAACAGAGATAACACCCTTGGGAGGGTTGTCATTTTGAAAGAGAAATGTCACACAATGCCAATGCATTTAGATTTTGTATTTGGTTGATAACTGTTGTATGTATAATCGTTGTCTAAAGTAAATCCTCTCATGTAATATAGCTCAGTTGTATATATTTCTGTCTGTTTCAGCTGTGTCTCAGACCAGGTCTGTGGAGAGTTCAAAACCTTCAAACAAGACTTGAAACATTTTTTCTATTAATGAAAGAAAATAATGGCTTTTAGTGTGTACCGTATTGTATTGTAAAGGATTTAAAAGTTCTTTGACGGTTTTCAATCTTTGCATCTAGTTGTGTTTTCATTGTGATTTTGTTTGTGTACCAAGCGATATGTACCAGTATGTATTCTTATTGTCCTAGCCTAAGTTTGTGTATTGGAGTCTTAAACTGTAAGCCGCAGCGTGAGTCGCATTGCAGAGCACACACGATAACCTTACTTTCTGTTTTCTCTTCCGCAGACTCCTCAGGGCCAATGAGCCATTCCCACCACCACCCTTCAATGGGCGGCATGGTGGGCCATCCTTCAGTCATCAGCACCTCCAGGCCCCTACCGTCCCCCATGCCCACCCTGGGCTCTCCCATGAATGGGCTGACCTCACCCTACTCTGTCATCACCACCTCTCTGGGCTCACCCTCCATATCTCTGCCCTCCACACCCGGCATGCACTTTGGAACGCTCAACAGTCCACCGGTGAGGGGAGAGCGTGTGTGTGTTTGTGTGTGTTTGTGTGTGTGTGTGTGTGTGTGTGTGTGTGTGTGTGCGTGTGCGTGTGTGTGTGTGTGTGCATACATACGTGTGTATGTGTTTGCGTGTGCTTGCTTGCGTGTGTGCAAGCATGCTGCTCAGATTGTCTCTAGACAGCTACTAGTATGTGCTTAAAATGGGCTTTGTCAGAGCTGTTTGCCAATGTCTGCTCTGCTGGGAGACACAAATTCATTCTTCATAATTGAACGGTACACTTCATACCCACCGTTATGATGCAGATACATTACCGTAGTCAGCTTCGATGCCAACCGCTTCCCCCTTGTGTCACGCCAACCCTCTGCGTAGGTGTGGGAGAGCCTGGTGGAGTGCTCGTCTGGCACTGCTTTCTGCTAAACTGTTTCTTCATAACAATTTAGGTGCGAATTATGACTTGCAGTTGCTCAATTGTAATTCCTTTTGCATCCACAATTTAGAAGTTCCTTAAGAATACTAATAATTGAAACCAAATATTATTTGATTTCAGTGAGTTACATTGGAGTCCATTCATGTTGATCTCAAGTGGTGTCGTGGTTGGTCATTGTGACATTTGCTTCTCATCTGCCTCCATTTAGGGAGACAAAGTCATCTTTTTGAGGCTCTCCTCTTATTTTTCACTTTTTATGCCCTTAATGTGGATAGGACAGCAGGCTGACAGGGAATGGGGGGAGAGAGATGGGGAGTCACACGCAACAAATGCTGTGAGGACCAGGACTCGAACCAGCGACATGCTGTCAGACTGCCTGGTCCAGGTCAAAACAGCGATCCTTTGTGTGAGAATGCCATCTCAAATGCGAGCACCCACTGTGATGTTTCTATTGGATGCTGTACAGTAGTGTGGAATGACTGTGTTACCCGAATCAGCAAGAACAATAATTAGACTTAAGTGGCGGTAAATATTCATGACAAATGTTAAATGGGGCATTTATCCTGGGTGCTGTACATAGATTGTGCATTACATTGTCGGAGGAAGCCATGCCTGCAGGCACCATCAGGAGCAATTCGGGGTCAGTGTCTTGCTCAAGGGCACTGAACCCTTAACCCCTAACACTAACTCTGACACTAATGATATTTGTTAGTGGCTATACTCTAGCATGACACATACCCCACTCCAAGATGACAAACGCACCCAACCCTGGAAGTGGAGCCTAAATAAGGAGTTATGACGACAAACATTTGAACCGGGACAAACGATGAAGATTCACATATGAAAACATGATACAATCAGGGGTGGACTGACAGTCTGGCATACAGGGCATTTTCCCGGTGGGCCGACCCCCCCTGGGGGCCGTTAATGTCGTGTTTTAATTTAAAAAAAAAATCTGCACAAAACCGGCCCACGAATCAGTGCTGGCGGCCCTCTGTCCTCTTCAAATGAGACTGCCTATTGCAGGGTTTTTATAGTTAACTAAAACTAACTAACTAATTTTAGTTAGCCCGAGCCCCAGAGCCCCTTATGTCTTAAATTCTCATGGGGGCTCAGGCCCCGGAGCCCCACAAAGATTCAGAGGGCCGCTCTGAGGGCCGCTCTGAGACAAAATTGCCCGGTACGTTTTGAGCTCCCAGTCCACCCTGGATACAATCCACACTGTGACACAGTGAAGATGTAAACGTAGAAGGTGGCTGGGGAGGTGGAGGGGGCTTGATCTCCAAGATGCTGTTATTGTGGTGCTCAGCGAAAGATGTTGAGCATGTAATACAACGTAGTACTAGTAAACATTGGTATGCTTGAATAGACCGCATAGATTGAACAACTAGAATCTCGGCTTAATGTATGTGATTGGAGAGCATAGTAGTGAGACCAACAGTACTCTGTGTATTGTGTGATATTTATTTTTCATTGATTGCCCATCGTAAAATTTAAGTCTTAACAGCTCCTGGGTTAGGCTTCTCTCAGGGAGAGAAGCTTGTATACTTTTTAATATGTCTACTTTTGGCCCGTTTGCTTGTTAAACTGTGTGTGTGTGTGTGTGTGCGTGTGCGTGTGCGTGTGCGTGTGCGTGTGCGCGCGCGCGTGTGTGTGTGTGTGTGTGCGTGTGTGTGTGTGTGTGTGTGTGTGTGTCAGTGAGCAGGCTGATAGTGTGCGTTTCACTGGTTGGAGCCCTCCAGACAGCAGACGGGTGGCTTGAAGCCTGCTGGCCATATCCAATTGCTTGTGTAGCTCGTCTACATACCCCCAGCTTTCCCTCTCCTGCCCTACCCTCTCTGTGACCTTTAAACTTCTCGCCCTAAAGGTCAGCCCCGTGTGGTATGTTACTGCGCTGTCATGCAAGCAGACTTAACACGCTGCCCAACCACAAGTCCTTTAATGCAGACTTTGGGTCGGGACCCAGTTCGTATATCCTATTTTTATTTGGTTTTAAGTTTATATAAAAAAAAAAAATATATATATATATATAAATATATATATATATATATATATATATATATATATATATATATATATTTTTTTTTTTTTTTTTTTTTTTTTTTTTTTTAAGTACAAATTTCACTATTAGGGCATACGTTTGGGTCCCAGGAAGACACCTAATGTATCTTTTGGATCTCGAGCTGAACATTTTGGGAACCATTTGAATGGGAACTATTTGTTTTACCAGAGTGCCCAAAAAAGCGAGAGAAAGACCAGCCCCCAATAAGTTGCCTCCTTCTCCTCTCTGCCTTCTTTTCATCATGATCATCTGTCTTTTTTTGTCTCCAAGGCATGGGGAGAGACTAGATTTTCCTCGCCCTGTCTGTCCTTCCGTTGTGTCCGTTCATCCATCCCTCTGCCTGTCCTTCTGTGAACAACTAATCTCCGGCACCACACACTCTGTGGATGCCAGAGAGGTTATAGCGCCACCAGGAGGACTATTTTTGTACAGAACAAATTAACAGTGCGCTTGCAGATTGTGTCCAAATTTCACGCAAATCCATACACACAGTATTACTATAGCCATTTAACAAAACAGGCCTTTCAGATTTTCCATACTCCATACTGATTAGCTATACCGTTAAGATTGTTTTTCATAGTTTTTTCAAAGCCAGATTTTTTTTGTGGCAGGCAATGACAAAATGCCTTCAACTGATGCACATTTTTACTACATATTGAAGAATGGCAATTATAATATTTCCCTATTATAAAATTGCAAACATACTTGATTTGCACCTTGAACTGTTTTCTTTGTGGTCCTGACCTGAATCTGCAATACAATTTGAACGGACCCAAACTAATAGCAGAAAATAGAAGATCTACAAGGGCGAGCTTGTAGATTTTTCTAGTTCCATAACTTCCCTTTCAATCAGTCTTTCTCTTCTCTCCCTTTATTTCCCTGCTCTTCCCCTTTCTTTATTTCTTTCCTTCTCGCTATCTCTCCTGCTCTCCTCTATCTCCTTGAAACCTTTTCATTTTTCTGTCCTTCCCTTTGTCCATGTAGTGTTTTGTTGAGGATATAATAATGGGGTCTTTCACTATAATAATCAGCTCCATCATCTGCCAGAGCTCAGAGGGAGGGAGGGGGTGGGGGGTATCCTTTCAGCCTGGCATCCACAGAATGAATCCCCCCCCAAAAAAATTATATGGAAAAAACATATAATCCCACAACAACGTCACATTGACGTGTGTGCATTTATTTTTTGCCATTATGGCGTACTATATGGGTGTTGTGAAAATGAACACCTGTGCTTGAACAAATCATTAAGATTATGGAAGACATCTTGATGACCTCATCAAGCTGTACTTTATAATGTTATTCAGACCTCCAGTTCTAGGCAACACAGAATTGGGGGGGGGGGGGGGTTATAACAGCTCTAAGGTATATTATTAACACATAATCCGCTAGCATTTATTGACTAATTGTGATATAATTCACGCCAGCGTATTTCACTGATCAGCTCTTATTCTGAAGAGCTGATGGTAACTGTGATTAGCATCGGGACATGATCAATCAAAAGGATTATAATGGAGCAAATACCATTGATCAGTGGCGTTCAGCGTAACAATTATTATTTGCATTTAATTGACAGAGATCAACGCTGCTGGCAATTGTAGCTGTTAATTCCCTAGTAAAATGTTAATTACATAGTAAAATGTTGAATATGGGTTGTTTATACAATAACAGGACTACCCCATTTTACTGTCTATTGTATATGGACTCACAAAAAGAGAAAAGAGCCCAGGAAGCTTTTCTCCTTGAACAGTCTTCACAGAATGAACTACAAAGCCCATGCGGCCTCAGTGCTTTGATGATCCACCACAGAAGCACATTGCTCTAGCAGAGAGGTGGTAGGGTCATGACGATATAGATAGTATGGATCCACGCCTCGAGGGACAACTCTGGGTTAATACGACTACCACGCTGCCGGCTTCAGCCACCATGCTCTGGCTACGGCCCAGCCGTGATGGAGTTACCCTCGGTTCAGTGTGTCACACTGACTGAACGCCTCATACCTTCTGCTTATGGCTGAACTGAAGAAACGCAAGCAGCCCAAACGGATTCCGCCATGCATTTCTGGCCCATTACATGCATGAACAACGCTTTCTTGAATGATACGATGTGGGTTTTATTATTTTTTCATGCCATGTGTTTGATAAAACATGTATGACCCATCAATAATGCATGTACAATTCTTGTCCGCAACTGCTGCGTTATTTGGTATGACTGAATCAGCACGTGGGCCTGTATGTCACAGTGACTGTGACACACGTTTTACAACAGTGTACAGCAGGTGCAAAGCATGTGTTTGGCATGTTGTTAATTGTATGTCGGGGCCATGTGTAAAAGGAGAATGGCGCCTTGCTGGATGTTAAAGCACGCTACAGCTAATGGGACTAATAGATTTCATTGATTATAAAAGGTTATTACCAATAGGTAATTCTATAAAACTATGCCGGTGCCCTGCTGTAGAGCACTGATTCGGTGCTTTATAGTTGGAGATCCTGTTGAAGATTCTGTGGCGGTTTTGGACAACCATGGATCCGACCTACTCAGCGCGTGGATTGTGTGCCGAATGTATATATATTTATATATAAAGTAAAAAGTAATTGCAAGGTACTGGTTTAGAAGATAATGGTTGGTTTAGTTGCAGTTCTAGTGGATGTTCAATTTAAAGTGTCACTGTGTCTACCTTTTTGGGCACACTGAGAGAGAAAGAGAGAGAAAGTGAGGGAAAACAAAAACAAAACAAACATAGCGGTGACAGCAGAAAGAGAGTGAGAATCAGTTCATTGGTGAAGTACGGTGTGTTCACATCGGAATAGGAATTCTAATGAGACCGCGGGAAAGACAGAGAAAGGGGAGAGGAGAGCGTTCCCTCTCCTCGGTCTCTATCTCTCCCCTGCTGTTAGGTCAAAGACACACAGAACTAAGTTCAGACAGCCATTAGGGGATAGACGGAGCAGAGAGTGTGTCATAAATAAACGATAGGATGAGCCTGAGGTGACTGTAGGAAGGATGTCCTGTACGCACCAATGCATCAAATATATAGGACACGTCGCCCATAATGTAGGTCAACATTGTTTGCCCGAGTTGGAACAGAGACGTATGCACATAAACAAACGAATTAGCAAACGCAAACAAACAGAAACACATGCGTAAGCACATGTCTGCGACCCCGTCCCCGACCCAGCGGCTCTGTGGTCGATGAGAGGGAGAGCCTGTGAGTTCAAAGTGTAGAAGGACGTGATAAGAGGCAGGCCATAAAGTGATCAGTTGGAAAATGTTTGCCCAGGAATTGTTATCCAAGCTGATTGGTGGTGTTATTGAGCCGTTGTTTCATAACCACTGTTCCTCAGAGAGAATTTGGCAGCGGCAACAGATGCAAGATGTTCAGTCGATGATTATTTAACCCATTGCAGCCAAGCCCTTTATTAAACCTTAATCAATCCTTGAATTTCAGCAGTGCTGCTGCCGGGGCATGCCGGTGGGCCCATGAGCACCCTCTGCTGTCTGGGATGCGGAGTTGCACCCTCAGCACATGTGACCGCTATGAGCTTCCCTCCTACACCTCCTCCTGTCAACAAACATTAGAAACCTGCATGGCAAGCCTCTCGCAGAGAAAACACAGCCCCTCCCTTTCGTGGCCGAGCATGTGATCGCACCCTCAGACACTTTCACAACAAAAGTATGTGGGTGGGGAGAGAAGAGAGGGTGAACGGAAAGCAAAGCGAGAAAGCAGAGGAAGAGAGGCTGCAAGGCGACTGACTCACGCTTCGTTTTCACTCAGCCAACCTCCCTTCCCCTTCCCCATCCCCTCCCCCTCCTCCGCTCCTCCGCTCAACTCTTTCCGCATTGACTATCCTCTTTTCTTCTCTCTCTCCTCTGTCACTCTCCCCTCTGTCCCTCTGTCATCCTCAGATGAACTCGATGAACAGTGTGAGCAGCTCGGAGGACATCAAGCCTCCCCCAGGCCTGCAGAGCCTGGGAAACATCAACTACCAATGCACTAGCCCTGGAGGAATGTCCAAGCACATCTGCGCTATCTGCGGAGACCGTTCTTCAGGTATGGAGGGGGGGCAAAAGAAATGGGGAAGAGGGGGGGGGTGGTTCTGGAGGTGAGAGGTCACTCTGCCCCAGATGGAAGCTAGCAACTCGTTCAAACGGGGAAGAGAACACGCCTGGGCAGTTAGCAGATGCTACATCAAACCACAGCTTTATTTGACCTGTGGGTTAAAACCGGAACTGTTTCATAATCAACTTCTTTTTCACAGTTTACAAACACAACACACACATGGAGTGCTTATTCCAAAAAGGACAATTATTATGAATCCAGGGGGGACTTATGTTTTGCAGTCTTACGTAATCTGTCTCAAAGTGTGGCAGTGATATTTGCGGTTCTGCTGTTTACACAGGAAAGCACTATGGCGTGTACAGCTGTGAGGGATGTAAAGGCTTCTTCAAGAGAACCATCCGAAAAGACCTCACCTACACGTGTCGAGACATGAAAGAGTGCCTGATTGACAAGCGCCAACGCAACCGCTGTCAATACTGCCGCTACCAGAAGTGCCTGGCTATGGGTATGAAGCGGGAAGGTATGTGCAATGCATCACACTTATGTAATAATGATTGTATCTATCCTGCTAATAATTTGAACAGATTTGTATTCAGTGTTTGTACGTCCCAGAGCTTTGACGCACACCGAAAAATACCCAATCTGCAAGCTCACCGAGAGCTTGTAGATTATCTATTTTTGGTGTTTGACGCCACTTTTAACACAGCAACTCAGGTTGCGTTGCCTGGAGGCATTGTTCGTGCACTGTACGTGACATCACGGTGTCCCCGGAGATCAAGTCCAGGAAGTTTAACACGTGACCTTTTTGTCCCCTTTTTGCCGCATGCTCAGCGGTCCAGGAAGAGAGGCAGCGTGGGAAAGAGCGGGGGGAGAACGAGGTGGAGTCGACCAGCAGTTACAACGAGGAGATGCCCGTGGATAAGATCCTTGACGCTGAGCTGGCAGTGGAACCCAAAACAGAGACGTACACGGACGGCAGCCCCGGCAACTCGGTAAGGTCACCAACGTGTCCGTACACACACGTGTGCGTGACCAAAACTTTTAGATTTTCTGTTTTACACAACATTATGTTGTTGATCATAACACCCACTTACTGAAGGTCAGTCTCCAGGTTTTTTTCAGAATACGTAAGGCACATTAGGAGCCTAACAATAATGGTGGTTCCCAGATATTTTAATTGCAAAGCTGTGGCCATTCAGAACTAGCTATTTGTGTGTTTCCCCAATAACGTCCACCAGTGTCCATCCATGTGCTATTGAATAATAACAATACTAACGATCTTCACAGGCCTGTTCAAAACACCCACAACAAAATGACACAGCAGCACAGAAAAACACTAAGACTAACACTACGTCTCCACTGTACACAGAACCATCGTGTTGGCTTGGCAGTTTGTTTTTAAGGCTGCGATGCGGGTAATACCGAACAGTTTGTTTTTATTAGGCATGGACAGTATAGTGTAAAAACATGCTTTCACACCGTAATAACAGAAGATGAGTGGCAACAGATACTGACCTTGACTTACGGATTACTTTGCTGAAAACGTGAATGGAAAGATGCAGTGTGTGGTGTGCAGAGTGAGTCTAAGATATGTGAAACTGTATATTACTAGTTCACCAACAATGGGTTAAGGATTGTTTGAATGACCAATCATTTTGTTTTGTCCACAAGACAAGCCATAGAGTTATTGTCATGTTCATGGAGCTATAACAATAAACTATAAAGTATGTGATGTTGGTGGGTGACGGGGTGATATATAGTCATTTTGTGTGTAGTGTGTAGCGGAAGGGACCCGGGGGCCGGGACACAACCCTGAGGGGCCCCTGTGTTGTGTTGGTGATAACAGTTGATGAGAATTACTTTAACTCTTTGTGATCCATACTCAAAAGGTTGTGAGTCCAGTGGATGAGGAGTGGAGAAATGTTGAGGTGATGGCAGGATGACGTTCAGAATCAGTGTTCAAGGCATTTTATCGTTATTGAAGTTGATGCAAAGATCACCATCCAAAATCTAGATTTGTTTTTCAGAATGGGTTCTGGGTAGGTCAAGGGGTTGTCGAGGTGGAACCCCAGCTAAATGATTATAATAATGATATGTAACCTGATAAGCCATCATGGTTGAGCACTCATGTATTTTATTTTCCAGAAGGGTCTGATGCCCAGATTCAGGCTTTCAACTTTCACCAGTAACTCCCACTCAGCAATTATCACATTTAGCACAGTGGAGAGCTTGTTCATATGGTGATACTGTCAAGTACCCAGTATTCCTGTTCTGAAGAGATATTAGTAAGCAGGTAGCAAAGACACATTTGTCCTTAATTTGCCCTTTCGTTTCCTAATGAGCAAATCACAGGATTATTTATTACATATTTATTACATTTTTGTACCACAGGTACAAAAATGTATTTGTTAATGTAATGATGTTTCAATCTACTCCGTCTTCATTGGGTCACCACCAAGTACATTGAAACATTGTCAGATGAATGAATCATCAATCATCTGCTGAAGTTTCTTTAGCCCGGCACCCAGACCATGTGTGTATTCTATGTCCATTCTATGTCTACTGTGTACATTATGATACAGGTGTTGAAGGCAAGGTTCAAGGTTACTTTACTTACTGTGGAGAAATTTGTCTTGGACAGACAGACTTTTGCAGCACTTCGTACAGTACATTACAAAACCACACAGTACAGTATTACACAGTAACAGTGGGGGATAAACATCACCCTCCACTTAGTTAACTAGTAGTAAAAATAGAAAAGGAGTAAATAAATATAGCACCAGAGCCGACACCACAGTCTCATACCTCCTACCTGATGGTAATAACCCATACTCATGGTATAATACATGGGAGGGGTCAGACACAGTTTTCTTTGTCTGCCCTAGAGTGACCTGTTCAAAAATAATTTCTGGGGTGTTGGGAGGTGTTGACATCCCCATAATCTTTTCAGCCATTTTTAGCAGTATCAGGATCTCTAATTTGAAGTTAACCGTGGATTTCCAAACCACTTGGTGATACTACTGTATATCTAACTATACTCAATTCCAGCTCTGTAAAATATGAACATGATGTTGCTACTCACGCCAAAGAGTCTGAGCCTCCTGAGAAAATGCAGGCGTTGGTGTATTCTCGCACACACTTTTCACATGAGTGTGCCAGCTCAATTCACGGTCACAATGCACACCAATATATTTATTATTTAAGAGATGACACGTTTGATGTCGTGACCATGTATTGTTAGCACGGTATGGACCTGAGGTCCACCACAATCTCTTTTATCTTCTTTGTATTCATTTGTAGGTAATGCTCATCACCCCATACTACAAATTGGTATACTCCAGCTGTATGGCTATTGCTTGTACTTTTGCTTGTGAGTAGACTCAGAATGACAGTGTTGTCAGAGAAATAAATTACAAATTGATTTGATTGTGAGCTGTCAAGGTCATTTGTGTATAACGTATAACAAGAGACTGTCCCTTGAGGCCCCCTGCTGCTCACTGCCTTGTCAGAGAGTAGAGTTGTTTCTCACTTGTTTCTCTCACCTTCTTCACCTTCATCCTAACTAACTTAGTTAAAAGAATGCCAGAATGGATTGAGTTAAAAGCAGAACTGAAGTCAAAAAGAGAAGTCTTGCGTATGTTCTATCACCCTCTAGGTCAGGGGTGCCCACACTTTTTTGACGTCTAGAGCTACTTTAAAAGTGACCAGCTCAACAAGATCTACACATCAAAAATGTGATTATTCCATTACTGAAAATCCATTTCAAGGCCCCTAGAATTAAGTGGGATCTTTGAAATAGTGACAATGGTGTTACGTAATACTGTTATACAGTATTAAAGAATACTGTTAAAATGAAAAACTGAGGGGAGAATTGAAAGGGTTTTCTTGTATATACAGTATATACTGTATATACCTGTATGCTAGTACTGACGTTTGAAAACAAAGTATTTGCGGTTTGAGTTGGCTGTTACATATTCTAGGGGGCTGTCATGTGATCTACCTGCACAGCCTGTGTGATTTACTGGTAGATCACAATCTTTTAAATACTGTACGATGAGTTAAAGTGGAGATCAGATCACTAGTTCCACACAACGTGATCCTTTTCCTGGTAGACTCCCAATATTTCTTAATATTTGAGTTTGCTAAGTTCTTCTCCGCATGCTCTGTGTGCTGCCTCCTGGATTCCCTCAGCCAAGTGAGGTCCTTTCCATCATCAGACAACACGGATAGTCTTGGAGAAGTTGTTGATTAGAAACACTGGTTTTCAAAGTACGGTTCCAATCAGAGCAGTACTTAAGTCTGAGTTTACAAATTGGTGCACCTCAGGTATGGGAGAGTACAGAGGTACACGTTTGAGAACCACTGGATTTGAATGTTAGTGGGCAGTAGTTTTTAAAATATTTCAATCAAGCTATATTATTTATTTGTGCATTTGAACATGGGTGATTTTGCCTTTCAGACACAAGACCTTTGTTGCACAGTTCATAATTCCATGCTGTATTGTTTTGCTAGCCAGATGTAACAGACAAACTTTAATCAAACCAAAATAACAATTCGTCAACATTCTCTAATTGCATAAACTTGTAAATTAAGTAATGTACCATAGATGTATAATAATTTAACTCCTGAGAGCATAAAATGAAAACAAAATTTCCAACATTTAGCTCAAGGACCACTGTTTGAGAACCACTGTTATAGGAGATTCTTTTCTCTTGTGTGTTTCCAGACGAATGATCCTGTAACCAACATTTGCCAAGCAGCAGACAAACAGCTCTTCACATTGGTAGAGTGGGCTAAAAGGATTCCACACTTCTCTGAGCTCCCCCTAGATGACCAAGTCATTCTACTACGAGCAGGTAGACACACACACACACACACACACACACACACACACACACACACACACACACACACATACACACACACACACAGACACAGACACACACAGACAGACAGTCAGACACACACACAGACGTGCACATGCAGATATACTGTAGGTCTACACTCGCAGTAGCATAGACCTACTGTACACAGATAACACAGGAGATAAATATATTACTAATTAAGAATATGCAATTTTCACAGTACACAGCACTAAAGCTGACACTGTAAATCAACCACAATTAGCCCTTCACTAAGCCCCTCCCTATTCCATCCTTGTACAATAGGTATGTTAACAGCAAGGGAATAAGACAAAAAGGCTTGACCTGCATAGCAACCGTTGCTAAACATTCAATGGCATTGGACAGCGGCTTTTGGGGTTGGGGTTGGGTTTGTGAAGGTCTAATTCTCATATCCACAGACAAACATGCAGATTAACACAGCATTCAAACACACAGCTTCAAACACAGCAAATAAGATACTAACTGGCACACACACACACACACACACACACACACACACTGGCTAGTGTATACCCTAAACATTATATTGCACACGCAACATCACACTGGTGAGACATATTTTTACACAAATAGATTACATAATTTGTGTATTCTGTGCAGGCTGCATGCATATGATTTCTCAATAATCTGTTGTTAGTGGGATTTATTAGAATATTGGCTGTACAAAAATGAGCACATCAGAGTTCAGACTAGTCCTTCATAATGTTTCTCAGCTAACCTGTTGTGGCAGTACATTACATGATAAACATATTCTACATAATCAACATATTCTACTCACAGACTGTAAGTGTGTCTCTGTGTTTGTGGTTGAGACATGGTTGAGACATATGCCAGTGTCAGCTTCAAGTTCATAAAGTGTTTGTGTGAGATTTTTTTTTACCAGTCTCCTCATTGAGCTTTCCAAGTCAAGTGGTAGTGCTTAACGTGCACTTATTATTTTTCCATCTTGTGTTGTGTATGCGACCTCGCAGTTGCAGTGTGAACAGCTGGCATCCGGGCTGGGTGTCTCATCTTCAACTGCGTGTGCATTGTTGTGAATTGGTGATAAGACAATTTGGCAACCTTACTCCATCTTTCTTGTATCTGAACAAAGTACAGTAACTTATTTGTTGCTAAATATAAGTAAGCACTTGTTACTTCCCATCTTTGCTGGGAGGGGATGTGTTGTTAATGTCCTCAACCTTCCCAACTACCAGACGTGGTAGTTGGTCTACCACATTTATTTATTTACTTTTTATGTCCACTCAATAAATACATGAATGACACCTAGTTCAATAGAGTAGTGATGCCAAGCATAGCCTGCCAATTTCCTATAAAAGCTACAACAAGCCTGCCCTCTGCAGGTGAGAGGTTTCATGCACACAGCTCACAGTCTGTTCACTGACAGCTTGGGCTTCCCAGTTTGTTTTGGTAAATATTATTCTACAGATTAATTTTGTGATCAGAAACATAAGCAAAAAGCACTACACTGTAGTCGTTTTTGTTTTTTAATATGTGTAGATGAATGAATCAACAAATTACAATACTCCGATTAATTACTTATTTTTTTTCTGTGTCATACAATGGTGTTTTGCATGGCAGACAGCTCCCAGGCTCACATGAGAAGTCTCACAACAAGCCTAATGAGACGCATGAAGTCTTTATAGCTTTGATTTAGACTGGAAGGAGAGGCAAATGACTTGCTATTCCAATCTATCGGCAGAAGTGAAATGCCATTCATTGTTTAGAGATATGTTGGAAAGTATTTTTAGAAAAAGGATGACGAGAAGGAGGTGATGGAGTGAAGGAGTGAAGCCAGTAACAAAACATTGTGTTTGTTGTTTGTGTCTATAGGCTGGAACGAACTGCTCATCGCTTCCTTTTCGCACCGCTCTGTCACCGTAAAAGATGGAATCCTATTGGCTACCGGCCTCCATGTCCATAGAAGCAGTGCACACAGTGCTGGAGTAGGGTCCATCTTTGATAGGTATGTTGTAAACCAATCAGGGTATGTCATGCAGTATACCTAAGACATATTATAATGTCTATTAGGCTGTGGCCTCTAGTTTGTTGGTGGTGTGTGTTAATGTTTAACCATGTTATCACTAGGGAACATGAGCAAAAACTCAAAAACTTGACACGTTGTGTCAAGTAACTCGTAAGCCAGTAGATATTTTTTATTTTTCTATTTTTGGCAAAGGAATTGGTACAGAAGGGGAATAGTGGTTCATAGTACAGTTCTTGCCCAGAATGTCACCTGATTTCACCTGACCACCTGACCATAAATTCTACCCATAAAGGTGGATATGATCAGAGAGAGTCCGATCGAGGCCAGAGTAACTTACGTCATTATCATTACTAATACCAGAATAAGCTACATTATTTAGAACAGTGAAGACGCATTGTAATGACGTAAATATGGTCTCAGTTGCGCAAGCTCCTCAAAAGTCTTTGGTGGGATGGTGTGATACCGTGTGGCCCATGCTTTTCATTAGAATTTTTCATGCTGGAAATGGCACGGCAATGACAATACTTTTCAGGATCCTTGCGTATGTACTACACAATACTAGTGTGGACTATTAGTCCTAACAATCGTAATTGAGAAACAAATTGAATTTGCCTACACTCTAAAATAAAAAGGTCTTACAAGCTGTGACCTGTCTTGTATAATGATCAGACAATCACTTGAGAGTTCCATATGGCTGTGAGCACACAATAGCAGACAAAGTCTGCAGTCATTTCCGCCATGTTTGGAGTTTTTGAATGGATGTGGATGGGAAATAAAAATAGTTGCGGCAAAGTTCTGCACGACCTGCGTCCTTGGGACGCATGGCCGTGCGGCACTTTGCCGCAGCGGCCATTTTTATTTCCCATCCACAGCCATTCAAAAACACATCACATGACCTCAAAACGCTGTGTCCAAAGTCCGCAGTTCGCAGTATGGTGTGCCCAGCACTTATTTTCTACTGTTATCTGATATAGAGGCAGTTTTGTGAACAGAACCAAATTTAAAAAGGGAATGCTAACTAACTAGCAAAGACACAAACAACTGTCAGAATTTAGAGGTTGTGTTGACTTTGCTGACCTTTCATCTTAAATGCCACGTCTCTCTAACAGCAACCTCTTGGTCTCCTACAGAGTTCTAACAGAGCTGGTGTCTAAAATGAAAGACATGCAGATGGACAAGACGGAACTGGGCTGCCTGCGAGCAATCGTCCTCTTCAACCCTGGTTAGTACGGTTAACTTTCACCTCGTACAACAGTGAGTGTTAGTGTTAGACTCTGAGAGGGTACAAAAAAGTGTGCAAAGCTTTACGAAAGCTGCCATGTGTCAATACCATATGCACATATACCTGTATGGTTCATTGTTGTGTGTGTAGTGTAAATCTGGATGCTTGTCTTCGGTGCTCGTCTTTTCTCGTACGTCTGTAGTCACATAGCTTGTGAAAAACTACACCTGATGAGAGACCTGTGACAATTTCTACTGATTTCATAGAATGTAAAAATGCATGACTATTAAGACTTTATTTTTTTTGTTTTTACTTCAGATGCCAAGGGTCTGTCCAATCCACCAGAAGTAGAGGGGCTCAGGGAAAAGGTTTACGCTTCTTTGGAGTCATACACCAAACAGAAATATCCAGACCAGCCTGGCAGGTAGGCAAGACATTCTACTACTACACTCTGGAAAAAAAAGCATTCTCATCAACAAAATTCAAAAATACAATTTAAATGGTGCAATTATATAGCACCTTTTTCCAGGGTGTTCCCGATGTCAGAGGGGAACCATGCATGATGCAAGGCACCAACCTGCACATCCAGCATGCACATCCAACATGCAAATCAGTAGAGTGCTTTGGATAAAGGCGGTATATACTGTAAATGCACCTGTGGAAAGTCTAATCCATTCTAAAGTCTGCATACACAGTGACTAGTCTCTAGCTGAGGGAGTCCCTAAAGGTCTGTTTAGCCTGGGGACTGTGAACCTTACCCATTTCCAGCACTGGAAATGGGTAAAAACAGCGGAAGTGAATGCCACCATCAATTTACATGTACAGGCTTCAGCCGGGAATTCCCTCCTGTGTTTGAATCTCGGTCTGCTTTGAAAACAAATTCCCAAATTTGATTGATTGATGACTTGACTTAGTCGAAAATAGGTAAACTCTCAATGAAGTATATTTTCATACCATACGGGCATGACATTGAAATGTCACAGCCATGGTTTTTAATCGTTTTGTTCATCTTGGCTCTATGTCTTATTGTTTATTTACAGTGAAATAAAGCTACAGTACAAGGTTCAAGGTTCAAGGTTTTTTATTTGTCACTCCAGTGTATGTCAGGACATATACAGGGATGAAATAGCGTTTCCATTTTCCACAGTGCAATAGACAAGACAGTGTAGTAAGACAAAAGTCAAGACAAAGACAGTGCAATAAGACAAAGTTGAGACAAATAGTGCAATAAGACAAGGTCGAGACAATATATGGACGAGACAACAGTAGTGCAGCAGACCAGTAAAGTGCAAACTGTACACCTAACTTGAGGTGAAGGTGCTTAGCTAACCAGGTGATAAAGTGGCGGTAGTGTGAAGCTAAAACAGACAGGACGTATATACAACTACTAGAAACTACTACTAGAGACTACAGTATACTACAGCTAGAAAACTACAACTAAAAAATCAAAAGCTATATACGAGGTTACATAGCTACAACTAGAACAACTAAACAAACAACACATAGCTTACTATGAGGTGAGGTATACATGTGCAAGATAGGATAGGATAGGATAGCAGCAGTTCGATCCAGTCCTTCGGTTGTCTGTGTGAGTTGACCATGTGTGAGTGACCATGTGTGAGTGCGTGTGAGTGACCACACGCACATGTGTGAGTGACCATGTGTGAGTGCGTGCATGTGCGTGGGTGTGTGTGCCTGTGTAAGGGGTGGTGGGTAGTTGAAGTCCAGCGTCCGTGTGCATGTGTGTGTAGGGAGTTCAGCGTGTGCGTGTGTGCGCGTGCACCCCCACCGTGGGGGGGGGAGGAGTGGCAGCATGGGGGGGGTACCGAGTGGGAGGGTGCTCAGTGGCGTGCGAGGGAGTGGGAGGGAGTTCAGCAACCTGACGGCTTGGTGAACGAAGCTATCATTCAACCTGCTGGTCCTTGCCCGGAGGCTCCTCAATCTCTTCCCCGATGGGAGGAGGTTGAAGAAGCCGTGCGTAGGGTGGGTGGTGTCGCCTGCGATCTGTAGCGCCCTGCGGGTCACCCGTGTGTTGTAGATGTCTTGCAGGGACAGAAGGGGGACACCCACGATCTTCTCGGCTGCTCTCACTGTGCGCTGCAAGGACTTTCTGCAGGAAGCTGTGCACCCACCATACCACACAGTTATGCAGCTGGTCAGGATGCTCTCGATCGTGCCGCGGTAGAAGGAGCACATGATGGGGGCTGGGGCTCTGGCTCTTCTCAGTCTACGGAGGAAGTAGAGGCGCTGCTGAGCCTTCTTGACCAGTGCTGTGGTGTTAGTGTTCCAGGAGAGGTCCTCTGTGATGTGTACACCAAGGAATTTGGTGCTCTTCACTCTCTCCACTGCAGCTCCGTTGATGCTCAGTGGGGAGTGCTGGGTGTGCGCTCTCCGAAAGTCAACAATGATCTCCTTCGTCTTCTCCACGTTGAGAAGGAGGTTGTTGTTTGCACACCACGTGGTCAGCTGGCTCACCTCATCTCTGTAGTTGGACTCATCATTGTTGTGGATGAGGCCGATCACAGTTGTGTCGTCCGCAAACTTGACGAAGATGTTGTTGCTGTGCGTTGGAGTGCAGTCGTGGGTCAGCAGGGTGAAGAGGAGGGGGCTGAGCACACATCCCTGGGGGGCCCCCGTGTTCAGGGTGATGGTGCTGGATGTGTTCCCGCTGACTCGGACTGCCTGCGGTCTCCCAGTCAGGAAGTCCAGCAGCCAGTTGCACATGGAGGTGTTCACTCCCAGCTGGTCCAGCTTGTGTATGAGCTGCTGGGGGATGATGGTGTTGAATGCTGAGCTGAAGTCGATGAACAGCATTCGTACGTGTGCGTCCTTGGTGTCCAGGTGGGTGAGGGCAGAGTGAAGTGCGGTGGAGATTGCATCGTCGGTTGATCTGTTGGCCCGATATGCAAACTGGTAGGGATCCAGGTTGGGAGGGAGGATGCCTTTGATGTGGTGCATGACTAAACGCTCGAAGCACTTCATGATGATCGGAGTCAGTGCAACAGGGCGGTAGTCATTGTAGCAGGTTGGAGAAGGTTTCTTCGGGATGGGGATGATGGTGGTCTCCTTGAAGCATGTAGGGACAGCAGCCTGGCTCAAGGAGATGTTAAAGATGTCTGTGATGACATGAGCCAGTTACAGTCCACTAATGTGGACTATTGCTTTGCACTGATAAATCACACAACTGACTTGCTGGCATATAAATCTTATTTGGCTGTGTATGATACTAAAGGCCCTCTGTTACATGTCACCACTCACCACTGCACTCGGCTGACTGTTTATTGAGACAGATGGAATGACAACTGGAGGAGACTGGGTTTGATAGTCACAGCAGTGAGGTCAATTGAGGAAATTACTAGACAAGACCAAACAGTAACTGCCTCAACTGCCTCTACCTCAACCTTAATAACGATTTTCAAAAGGTTTACTTACAAGTCTGCCCTGTACTTAAAATCTAAGCTTATTAGACAGATATTTGGTAAAGGGAAAAGGGCAATTACAAGGAAATGGTGCAATGGGAAGAGCTGATAGAGGAACTAATAGATGACAGATTTTGGCACATTTATCATAAGGGCCTATAATCATGGGGAGGATGCCTTTTTATGTCAATGTAGAACTTTGAGATTTACTTGGATTGTAAAGTGATTGTAAAATGGATGATTGTTATTGCTATCAGGCATTATTTAACTCATTTCAAAGACCACTTTCCAAAGCTTGCATTTATTCTTTATTTGTTTCGGTAAGGCCAACACGGAGGTTCCCAGACTTCTCAGATGCGTTTTGTAATTTGGATGTCTTGTTTTTTTTTGCCCATGCAGGTTTGCCAAGCTACTGCTGCGTCTGCCCGCCCTGCGCTCCATCGGCCTGAAGTGTTTAGAGCACCTGTTCTTCTTCAAGCTGATCGGAGACACGCCCATCGACACCTTCCTCATGGAGATGCTGGAGGCGCCGCATCAAATCACATGACAAAAGTCCCCTCTTCGCTCGTGTACATAAACTCCTGCAATCTCATTGATATGAAGATGGAAAAAAAGACATAAGAGACTTGATTCAAGTTGTAAAACAGCATATTTTGTACCAAGCACAAAATGAATATGAAATGTCTAAAGAATTACAAAATGTATTTTGGGTGGGTGGGAGGGATTCGGGTGCTGGTGGTCCGGGAGGGACCACTCTTTGAGGAGCGGACGGAGGGGATTCTTGGAAGAGAGTACACTGTCAACTGTCAAAAAATAAATTCTAATAGAATTGTTAACAGATTATTATTTTTTTCTTTTTTTTCTTTTGTAAATAGATAATTTCAGGTATCGGTTTTAAGAGCAACCCAATGCAATATGAAAAGAGAAGAAAATCATATTTTATTCAAAGAGGATTTGTATAAAAACAAAAACCATCCCTACATTTCTAAAAAATAATAATAATAATAAATAAAAAGAAAAAATACACTTTAGAATTCTTACAGAATAAAATTATTTAAAATTACTGAAATGTCTTGCTTGTGTTTATTTTTTATTCTATTTTCTTTCAATAAATATATATGTATATATAAATATATATGTAGGTATATATATATATAAAATATATATACAGTACATACATACATACATACATACATATATACACACACACACACACACACACACACACACACACACACACACACACACACACACACACACACACACACACACACACACACACACACACACACACACACACACAGGGGCTGAGAGAAGTCGATAGACATGCTATGCAGCAAAGGTCACCATGAGCAGGTCCTGAACACACGACGCCAGGTCAAAGCCTATAGCATGCAATCTAGCCAGCAGTGTCCCAATTTTTCATATTTTACGAACTTTTTAACAGACTTGTTCTATCTTGTTCTATCTTCAGTAAGATTAACAGAAATAGCACTTATACTCAATATATTGATTGTATTGATGACGTATTGATTGTATCCATGTCTTCTAGCCTACCTATTGGTACTTCTTTTCCTCGGCCACTAGAGGGCGTAGTTAGACTACACACAAATTAATACACGTGGAAAGATTCAGAACTGCTCGATCTCTGCACTGTAGCATTACATTACAAATTAGAACTGAAAAATACAATTATAAACACAACTATGTGTGTGTGTGTGTGTGTGTGTGTGTGTGTGTGTGTGTGTGTGTGTGTGTGTGTGTGTGTGTGTGTGTGTGTGTGTGTGTGTGTGTGTGTGTGTGTGTATATATACTGTGTGTGTGTGTGTATATACACACAGTATATACAGAGAGAGAGAGAGAGAGACAAACCTTTGGTACTTTTGTTTCTATATAATTTATGTTATGTGTCCTCCAATAAATTGGGCCTTGGGTTACATTTACTAAAATGGAAAAATAAGTAATATTAAAATACACTGCTAGCTTATATTCCATTGATTGACAGTTAGCCTGCCTTGTAGGCCTATATATTTTTTGTTTCTTTGTTTTTAACAACGAATCACATACATCAGTGGTTCCCAAAATGGGGTCCGGAGAGACTCTAGGGGTCCTTGAGGGAGTTCCATGGGGTCCTAGCTAAATGATAGTTAACCAAATGGATCCTTGGTCTGTAACTGAGAGTGTAGCCTATAAATGGAAACAAATGGTCCTGCAATTGTAGCCTACACTATTAACAATGATTATATTTCACAATATAAATTGGAGTGGATCTCAGCGATAGAAAGATGCCTAATGCATCCCTAGTAAAAAAAAAAAAAAAAAATCCTATAGGATTCCAATAGAAAATTTCTATCAGATTTTGGAACAATCCCATTAGATTTCCAATAGGATCCCAATAGAATCCTATAGAATTTTCTTATTCTGTAGTATTAAAAAGATGCCTAATGCATTCCTATCAGATATCAGATTTTGGAACAATCCTATTAGATTTCCAATAGGATTCCTATAAAAATCCTATAGGATCTTACAAGATCCTATAGGATTTTTATAGGAATCCTATTGGAAATCCAATTGTTCCGGGCACCGGGGCTAATCATGTCAATGTAGGGGTCCATCAAAACATCTTTGGTGACATCACATTACCCACACAGTACATCATTTGGTGTTCACAACGGGTAAGGTCCTAGTATGAAAAACTTTAGAGTTTCCCACCCTGCCATTCTTCCAGCCCACCCTAGTAAGGCTGGCTATATCCGGCCCTGGAAGCAGGACTGGGAGGGGCGGGGGTTGCCGGGTTGGAGCGCGCAGGCGAAAGCAGGGACGGAGCTCTGCCTCATGCACGTGTGCAGGTGCAGGCTGACTGCCAGCACCCATAAGCTCCGATCTGTCCTGACTGAGTCTTGACTTCTTCTGACACACGCACACCACGCCACGCGCACACGCACACACAATACTTGTTCTAATGACATAATTGATAGATAAATGTTCCATACGGGAAGAGGAGAGGATGAGACACCGTCGGAAATGCTCTGATAGGAGCGGAGCAGCGCAAACTTTGATGATGCAGCAGCAGCAGCAGCACTTTGACTGAGCTGAACTATAACTTACACCGCGATGAATGAAGTTTCTCTCATGGGGGAGATAATAAGAGTTCATTCAGAAACGCTTTGCCACGATATTTAGGACGTGTTTGTTGTGGGCTGCACTTGTTTTAAGGTAAGTTTGCACAGTGCGCGCATTACTTTTCGTTTCTTGACAAATGTAGATAAAACGTGCAGCCTTGCATAATATTTTTGGATACCTATATTTTTGGATAGGCCGTTTTGAATGTTTTGGCCTATACTGTGTTTTCTGTTTTCCTAAAATTCCTTTCTTTGCCAGGTTTGCTATGGTGGAACTGGAAGGACACGCATCCTCCCGTTTTGGTAATATCAGACGCATCTGCATCATATTAAAGCCTAATTAGCCTACTGTAGCCAAGTAGCCTAAGCCTTTTAAATGACGTTGCACTGATTGGATATTATGTACCGTTTTAAAATGTTTCCCCTATAACTGCAGATGTTGTACTTGTTTTCTGTATAGCCTACTATGTGCGTGCTAATTTAATTGTAGCCTATTGGCGGAAATTTGGAATTAGCCTATATTTTATGTTATCAAACACATTATTTCAAGTTTGTCGGTTTTTGGTTAACAGTTTGCAAAATAGTGCAGCCACACGGTGTAGAATTAGATGCTACAATGATTAAGGCAGTGGTTTTCTACCAGTGGTCCTTGAAAGGGTTCCAGGTGGTCCCCAAGCTAAATGAAGAGATGAAACTTTTTGAGAGCGTAAAAAAGAAACCAAACCTTTGCCGGTCCATTTGGTTTCATTTTACACTCTGGAGAGTTAAAATATTCATCATGTGAATTAGCCAAAATCTACACAACTAGACTCGAGAATGTGGAAGATTAGGCCTAATGGTCATTTTGATCTGGCTGTTTTGTTTCTGAAATCCAGCCTAGAATTGTGGACAAAAACAAAATAAATCTTTAGTTTTGCGGACCAGCATTTGTCATCAAATGCTGGTCCGTGGCTCAAATTCTGAATAACTGGTGGGCCCTGGTATCAAAAAGGATGAAAACCACTGTTATATAGGGGAACTCCACCCATTTTCATTTTTCCCCCAAAAAAGGTCCTAGAAGAAACATCATTAGCATGGTGAAACACAACTTGATGGTGTCATCAAGATGTATTTCACCACGTTAATGGATTTTTTCAGACCTCCATTTCTACGAAGCACAGAATGGGGGTGACTTTTTCTCGTGTCCACACAACATCTCTCTAGTCTAAGGTATGTTAATGGCATAGGAAAACGTTGAAAATGGGTGGAATTCCCCTTAAGGGAGAACACACATGCATACATAAAAGTAAATTCAAAATGTAAAGTTTGAGAAATGTCCAATAAATGTCCATCGTTTTAACTAACCCCGTATTTGCAGCAGAGATGAGCGGCAGCAGGGCAGTGTGTGTGGGCTGCCATCGCCTCATACGGGACAAGTTTCTGCTCAGACTGAACGGCGGCCTGTGGCACGAGCAGTGCGTTAGCTGTGCGGTGTGCGGAGAGGCGCTCAGGAACACCTGCTATCTGAGGGACCACCGACTCTACTGCAAGAACCACTACTCAGAGTAAGTGCTGCCTAGTGTGGACATGGAGAGGTTGATTGCGGCTGAAATGATGGGACCACTTATAGGCCTGCAACTGCAAGCTTGATGCAATACATTGTGAGCTACAGCGAGCTATGCACTGTGATTTATTTATTTATTTTCATTACTTGACATTTTTAGAAATATATATTAAAAAGATATATTTTTGTAATGTTTATACTCATGCCCAAAATGGGACATCAGGTTTAAATTGTTTTATTATTGTTAGTCCAGTGCATGCACCGCACGTATACAAAATAACAATAGCCTAATAATAGCGTAATAATAAAAGAAAAACAAACCAATAAATAAAAATAAAACTTTATGGAAAGAACAAATAGAAATGGCTCATCTTAAATTTTGTAATTCAATGTCAAATATCAGTAGGCTTATTTAGATATTTTTTCCACCTAATGTAGCTACCATGGAAGTGAAGAGGGAGTATTATAATTGCATTATTTTTTGCTAGATTCAAAAATAAACAATTAAGTGTGATGTTTAAAGGCTGTAAACTTGTTTGCTTATCCTATCCTATATAGCCAATGTAATTAATTAAGTAGAAATAAGATGATGATGATTTAACACATTTCACTTAAAATGTGTTGTAGCATCCAGTTTGTACATTGGTTTACAATCAAATCCAAAACAACCAGATGTATTACAGAATAGGGCAGGCAGTTGCATGCAAGTATTTAAAACTGTGAGATGCAGGGGTGATAGTGCACATATTGTATACACAATCCTCACAAATTAACAATATCTTAGTTAATAACATTGGTTTGTGTGCAGCATATGATTCAATTGATTTGTAATTGTCATTTTAGTATGCAACTTTAGTTTTCATATTCTAAGCAAATATGTACATTTATACTAAATTGTTTTCCCATTCGTGGACGAAAGCAATTAATAAGCACTATATTAGGTTACTTATTAGTCGAAGGCAATCAACGCAGCAGCCTGTCCTGAGCCGGCTGCCTTTGAAATGCACATATGCGGGTCTGAAGTGTCCTCCTATAACTGGGTAGATTCAAAACCTGCGGGACTGAGCACGAGAATTATTTATTCACCAACGGAAATCAAACTTATCAGGCTGTGTCCTCCCACTGTGGGCTTTGGTATATGCACCAAGGAAATCATGATCATGTTTGTCCTTGAAAATATGAAAATGTGGATGGCGAATGGACAGACAGGCAGGCAGACAGACAGACAGAAAACAGAAAAGCGGTGAAAAGTTACCATTGATTTTGGATTCAGCACTACTTGGACATATTTTTAAGGTCACCTGTGATTTAAGTTAAGATAAGGTTAGGTATTGCTTATGTATTGTACGTATGTGTGTGTGTGTGTGTGTGTGTGTGTGTGTGTGTGTGTGTGTGTGTGTGTGTGTGTGTGTGTGTGTGTGTGTGTGTGTGTGTGTGTGTGTGTGTGTGTGTTGACTTCCATGGAACTTGGCACAGGGCACTAGGAGAACAAGGTGACTGTAGGAGGAAGTGGTGTTGTGGTCCCTGGAATGTAGAAACGACACACACACACACACACACACACACACACACACACACACACACACACACACACACACACACACACACAAAACATGGTCTCACCTCCACATATACAGTCTTGGGTAGAGTTCAAGTGACACGTTGTCAAAATGTGTTAAAATTTAGAGGCCCATTCGTGTGGCAACTGCAAGCTGGGGACAGCATATGGTCTCTTCAAAGAGGCAGTGCCACCCCATAGTCCCTCCCATACACCCCCCCCCCCCCCCACACACACACACACACACACTCACCTAAACAAGAGCCAAGGCAGCGAATTTGCACACCCTAAAAGGTGGCAGCTCACATTATTTCTGATCAATTTAGTGATGGTCATTCTGCCAAGCAGACAGCGAGATGGGAAACATGACACTCCTCCAGGAAGCAGTGTTGTATAGGACATTGGTGCTTTTGCAGGTGCAAAAGTCATCACAAAACCACAAAACCAGCTAACACATGGTTTTGTGATGCACATTTTGTCTAATTAACTTATTAAGGCTATTGCTTATGTGTACGAGTCCCTGAGAATGAGTTATGTGACATAATCAGCATGGCTCGAGTCTAAAAGCCTGATTAGTGCCCGGATTATTCTCCGCTATACAA
Organism: Benthosema pterotum; assembly: GCA_039105355.1. NCBI lineage: Eukaryota > Metazoa > Chordata > Actinopteri > Myctophiformes > Myctophidae > Benthosema > Benthosema pterotum. The sequence goes on from CM076979.1 coordinate 17,485,492, forward strand.
TGATACGCTGCAGCATGATGAGGCATAACTTGTGTGGCCATTGACAGAAACTCAGAGAAGTGTAGTAATTAGAAGAATATAAGCCATATGTTATTGGGTCAAGGGGATCCCTGCCGTTCCGTGCCGGGGAGACGATGAGGTGAGTGTGAACTTTTGGGGGAGATGGTGCACGCCATGATCCTGGCGTTTTGCGCCATGGCATCTGGATATAAGGGCTCACAGGAGCCCCCGCGTCGAACGCCGGGACAGCACCCAGCCGACCGTGAGATATCTGACCTGACCAATTAGCAGGAGGCCTGGTGCCAAAGCACCACCTCTAAGGTCTCATGTCTCAACCCCACCACCACCACCAAACCCCATCCTGCTGCACTGGCCAGGGTTCTGGCACCTTACACCTATACGCAGCTATTGTTCCAGTCAGGGTTTTCAAATGAGGTCAGTCTCTCTCTCTCTCTCTCTCTCTCTCTCTCTCTCTCTCTCTCTCTCTCTCTCTCTCTCTCTCTCTCTCTCCGACCAAATGTCTTCTCCTTCTGTCTATAATGTCCTTTCTGGCTCTTTTGCAAAGCCGGCTACCGGTGTTGATTATTTCATACTGTGGCAGCATTTGTCACCTACCACATATTGTACTGGCCCACTTTCTGTTTGGATCTCACCTATTTTTTCCTCATTGCTCACCCTGGTCGGAGTAAGCCAGACGGAGGTCTTGGCCAACATGAATGGAAAATGTATAATGTAATACTGCCAGACTGCAATCACCCAAATCAAGTCAAATACAGTATCAGGAGATATTTTCATTTCAGAGATGTCATGTTATATATTACAATACTTATTCAGTATTTAATACTTGTTAAAACATATTACATATTACGTTGAAGAAATATTGCAATATCTTTATATTTATTTAGAAAGGTCTGTGTGGAGCAGTGCTTTTCTTGTTTTGGAGGCAAATCAACTTATATACAACTTTCAAGCTCACCCCCCTGTAAATTTATTTAACAGATCTGAACTTATTCTAGATCTTGAGTGACTTATCATAGTCATGAACGAGTTAGTTATAGTAATGAACGAGTAGTTATAGACATGAACCCAAGTCACAAAGCAACATGGTAAATGATCACATTATTATTATTATCATTATTTTGGATTATTTTGGTGCTTCAAAGAATGGCAGAATGGAGTAGAGTAGGATGCTTATGAGAGTTGGCCAAGGTGTGACATTGATCTTTGTGGACTTCATTTTATTTCTCTTGAAAATCTGGTGTTGTTTTTGTTGACTGACAAAGTTGCACGACATCTTATGAATTTTAAAGTCTGCTGCCATGAGTGCTACTTCCTGATCCAGACTGATATTTCAGTTGTCAGATTATCAGAGGATCCACATTGGCTGAGCGGTCCAGTGATCGCGGGTACACCAGTGACCTGATTGGTCAATAACGTCAGAGTTCTACTTGACCCCCAGATCCTTATCTGATACATAGCTTAGCTTCTCAATCAGTGTGTATGTGTGTGTGTGTTCACTAAAGGTTCCAGGTTAACCTGATCCAGAAACAGGATCTGTGTGTCTGCGTCGTGTCCACTAGACCAGCGGTGTGTTTGTCTGACGGCTAAAGGTCAGCTTTACAATTCAGGTCATGAACAATGGGAAAGAAAGGCTATGCTGGCGCGTGTGCTGACTCTATGTGTGTGTGTGTGTGTGTATGTGTGTGTGTGTGTGTGTGTGTGTGTGTGTGTGTGTGTGTGTGTGTGTGTGCGCGTGTATATGATTTGATGTGCCTGTGTATGCATGCTTGTGTCTCATGTACGTTGTATGTGCAGGTATGTGTCTGGCTGTCCGCATATGGACAGGTTTTTAGCAATATTAAAGCATGGTGCATACTTAGATATCACACATAAACATTACAAATTGGGGGTACATTTCCATGAGACATATCAGACAGTCAGAGTGCCTCTGCTGACTGAATGATGTCAGTGTGGAGGAAAGCAATCTTTTTTGCTGACTCATTTATCTGGAATGTTCCTGTCACTAATTGCCACATTTAAATCCACCGTGTCCATGCCTGATCTCCTGGCAGGACTTCTGGACCATGTTAACGGAAACTCTGAAATATTAAACAACTCAAGCAGCTCTAGAGGTGCTTTTACCTTTGCATTAATGGTGCTTCAAAGTACTGCGTACATAATCTAATTAGACGCACTGGGCAGGGCATATCGCAGGAAAAGCAACTTGCTAAATGTATTTGATCTCACGGGCGGGAATGCCGACGTTCGTTCCTCGTTGACATCCCATCCATGAGCGTCATGTTGTGCCATTAATTCAAGCACTTCTGGGTTATCATAGGAACCCAGAAACATTCAAGGTATTTCCCAGGCCTGTGCGTCCTTTGAAATACTTCTTTGATGCATCTACCGTTGCCACAGGAATGTGCATACCACAGACGGTATGTTGGCCATATTAAAACACATACCAGTGGGACTGTGGGGCAGACGGGCTGGGATCGGTCAAGCAGGCCGGGTGACCCTTCGGAGTTTCCTGGAATGGGCTTCACCGTTTCCCTAGCGACCCCACGGCAACGGTAATAGACCCCAGCAATGTTTGGTGTCAGGATGCTACCGTTCCAGACCTTTTAAAGCCTAATTTATTCTCTGTCGCACCACGGTGTCACACGTCAAAAATAACCATCCTACATGCTCACGACGCGTCACATCCCATTGTGCGATGAAGTATGAATCGGGCCTTGCATGGTCACTTTGTTTTATAATACAGTTTTTGTGTATTAGTTTGACTGTAAATATCATGCTTCATTTATTTTTCAGATTTAGTAATACATAAATGAATAAGCTGATACCTGAGGAATAAAGCCCGAGAATTCTGTGAAATAAACTTTGACTATCCAACGTGCAATAATACTTACTTATTATTGTTCACTACAGACCAACTGATTGGATCATTCATTGCAAAGTTTTGCTTATTTTCTATCTCATTGTCATAATGTTGTTTTGCTGCACTTAAATAATAAGTCCTTTTGTTGTGGCACTGGCAGGACAAATTCAGCATACATTAATAATTCATACACTTATGAATTCATTATGAATGAATTAGTGCAAGATAGTGATATAGGTTAAGGAATATGGGTGTGTTTCAATGGGATACATGGTATGATAGGTATGGGAAGGAAAAACATATTTCCTACCCTATATCCATACCCATTTCCTACCCTATATCCATATTTCCTACCCTATAGGGTAGGAAATATGGATACAGTATACAGTATATGGGTAGCAGAAGGGTTAGTACTTAGTGCCTGTAGGACATGTGGGTCATTGATATAAATGTAAAATCTCTGTCCTTTTTGGCTACATGGAGTATGTACGAGTTAACAAGAAAAGGGATGCTGTCATGTTCTCATGCCTCCGTGGTGACTGGGCCAGTTAACCCCAGTCAGTCACGCCTGAGAGACAAACACCAGTTCCAGAATGATGACGCATCATCCTGCGTGACAGACCCCAAATGCCGAGGTGCCAAACAGCGGACAATAGTCCTGCTGCTTGAGGACTGGCTTGGCCTTTGTCCCGCTCTGGTTAAGCAGACTTAGAGATAATTCTGCGGATAATTCCCGGGACCGGCGGCCCCCGCCTGTCCCACCGGGAGATCTGATTCCCCCCCTCTGCCTGGAGCCATGGCCTGCCGAGAGCCTTTTCTTGCCGCCTCCCCAGGAGCACGGCCTCGGACACGGTAGCCGGAGCCACGGCAACAGTCTCTGAGGCTTAGCCCACCATCGCCTGGTTGCCAGGCGCTAAGACGCACACCCGCCACTCTGGGGGTATGTGTCTGAGTGGCTGGGAAGAGGAGGAGGAGGAGAAGGAGGAGGGGACAGGACCAGGGGTGAGGGGAAGGGGCCGGGCGGCTTGTTTTGAGTGACAGCTCTACTTCTGCAACATTCCGAAAGGCGACCAAGCATTTTCTACTGCAGACTGGTGCTCAAACCTTTTAATGTCAAGAACCCCCATAACTCTCAGAGTTACAGACGCGTATGGGTGATTTGGAACCCCCTCAAGGACCCCTGGGGATCCTTGAATCCGACTTTGAGAACCACTGTTTTCTTTTCTCTTGTACCTCAAGGTGCTCTGGATGGACAAATGGTTATAAACCATTAATCAACAAATCAAATATAATAATAATTCATAATTATATAACTCCATTAATTGTGATATGAGACTTGATATCACCATGATTTTGGATTACATAATATTGTGAGATCACACAAGTCACTTAAAAAATTCTAGGAGTTAAAAAAGTGAGGTTCTTTTTGTTAGTAGCTTACATTTACATTACAATTATATCATCATAACAATAATATTGTCACCATAATGATACATGGTATATGGTGTGTATTTTTCTTTTCTGATTTATTTGTTTGCTTCAACATTGTTGCAAATGTCTTGTGTGTGGAAAATATTAAATTTTAAATCATAAAAAAAATCTATTGTGACATTTGATTTTGTCCAAAATATTGCCCGGCCCTCAGCCCTATACTCCTCAGTGTTTAGTGGATTCTTTCCCAGGGTCCTTGCATCCTGTCTCACTGTCTTCCATTGCTTTTTTCCCTCTGTCTGTGTCTGTGGTGCAGTCTGTTCGCGGTGCGCTGCGGGGGCTGTGCGGAGGCCATCTCTCCAGTGGAGCTGGTGATGCGCACAGCGGCTGCTGTGTTCCACCTGCGCTGTTTCACCTGCAGCGTGTGTTCCTGTCGCCTGCAGACCGGCGACCGCTGTGTCCTCAGGGACGGACAGCTCCTGTGTGCCAGAGAGGACTACCACCAGTGTCTGGCCAGCCCCGCCTCCTCCTCTGACACGGGTACACACTGACTGTGTGCACACACTGTGTGTGTGTGTGTGTGTGTGTGTGTGTGTGTGTGTGTGTGTGTGTGTGTGTGTGTGCGTGTGCGTGCGCGTGTGCACGCATGTGTGTGTGTGTGTGTGTGTGTGTGTGTGTGTGTGTGTGTGTGTGTGTGTGTGTGTGTGTGTGTGTGTGTGTGTGTGTGTGTGTGTGTGTGTGTGTGTGTGTGTGTGTGTGTGTGTGTGTGTGTGTGTGTGTGTGTTCGCGCAAATATTGTTGGTTATGTCATAATTGGTGTGAAATAGATAAAAATATAATTTAAAATGCATTAGTATAGGTATAAAATCTTTCAGTCTAATACAAGACCAGACTTTCTATCTGCTGGGTGAACAGCATAGAAGCTGCTTTTCAACCTGGCCTTTTCTTCTTTTCCCTTCACCAGGTAAAAGTGATGAGGACGAGGAAGATGAAGAGGACAGTGGGAAGGCTCCAGGTAGACGTAGCAGCATTGACGACGCAGACAGCAAACGACCAAAGAGGCCTCGCACCATCCTGACCACACAGCAGAGGCGAGCCTTCAAAGCCTCCTTCGAGGTCTCCTCCAAGCCCTGTCGAAAGGTACACTAGCGTCAGCTATAGGTCAGCAGATTTGAATGGCCAAAAATATTTGGGAACCGCTTTATGATGAAATCAAGAATCCAAGCTTCCTGGGATGATGTCTGGCAGAATATACAGCAGGTTCTAAGCTTACAAATAGCAACAACCCTCCTTGCAGAATATTTGGGTGATCTCCCAGATGAATTGATAGGGTAAATTATGTCATGAGACATACAAATATGTCTACAGGTGGAGGAGCCCTCGTCAGCTGGAAAATATTTGTTTTATTCTGTGTCCGGAAGGAGTGGATGTCATGACTCATGAAGGTCACCTTCCCCTCACATCATGTCCCTTCTCTTTTCTTACCTTCTCCCCTCTCCTTTTTTTACTTTTCTTTCCTATCCCTCTCTCTCTTTATCTCCATTGAATCCCTTCCTAAGGTAAGGGAGACCTTGGCAGCAGAGACTGGTTTGAGTGTTCGCGTTGTCCAGGTCTGGTTCCAGAACCAAAGAGCAAAGGTAACACATACACAGTACACATACACGCATGCACACGCACACACGCAAGTACACACACATGCGTGGGCGCACACACACACACACACACACACACACACACACACGCACACACACACACACACACACACACACACACACACACACACACACACACACACACACACACACACACACACACACAGATGCACACGCACAAAGTCATATGCACCACTAATTAAGGGACTCTTTCTACACTGTGCTCGGCTGCCAGAGTGGAAATCAGTCAGGTTATCTCTTCATACAGGAAACTGATGACATCTTACTGCAAGATCGCTGTGGATTAGGGCCTGTATTTCCTTACAAAGTGGGCACGTGTGTGGCTTTCCCCTTTGCAATGAAATGTCCTTTCCTTCACTATTAATACGTTTCAAATGGTGGCCACAGTCTTATGAAGAACACAGTAGGCTTGCTGAGCCTGCGTTGCAGAGGGTCTGTCTAGTGAGAGGAAATTTTATAGTTGGACCTTTAATGTACCGTATTTATCATACAGGCTGACCTACTGTACTGTAGTATTTGACCAGTGGACCGGAGACCAACAGGTCTCAGCTATTTCAATCAATCAATCAATCAGTCAGTCAGTCAGTCAGTCAGTCAGTCAGTCAGTCAGTCAGTCAGTCAGTCAGTCAACCAATCAACCAGTCAATCAATCAATCAATCAAGCAATCACTGAGCTGGCTGCCAGAATGTTTTTAGGCTTGTTTTCAAATTTGAGAATGCCTGTCTAGTGTGTGTAATACTGCGTAGGTAAAGTTCAGTTCGTAAATCACAACACAGTAGTGTGCAGCCTCAGCACACTGTTGCAGCTAATTGACCAAAGTGACCTTTCCAGATGAAGAAACTTGCCAGGAGACAGCAGCAACAACAGCAGGAGCAGAGACAACCACATGAGCAGCATGATCACCCATCACATCACACAGGTACTGGGTCTTCCAAACACCCTTTCTGTAACACTAGTAAAAATGCTTAACCCCTATTTTATACTTTGTCGTACAATGGTGTCATGTGGCAAGAATTGGGGGTCTAAAAGTTCACAATAGTTTGCGCTCATAAAGTATAAATTTTCCCGAAAAGAAAAGTGTGAAATGTTTTTGTAGTTGTTTTTTCCTGGGAAAACATGTTTTTCTTTTTTTGACGGCATGCCCAAAATGGTTATGCCAGGTTGAAAGTTTAAATGTTGGTTCCATTTCTTTATAGATAGTTCACTGTGCTCAGAGTAGATAGCAAAATTATATATTGTGAATAGCCTACAGCAAGTGGCGGGTTGTACAAACAACCAATGTGACATGAGTACTGACACTGTGCCCCGCAGCACCATCCCGTGGTGGTTCGACCTCCGACCTGGACCCCCTGGGCTCCTCATACACCAGTCTGGAACACCACCACCAACAGCAGCAGCATCAGCAACTGGGGGTCACCGCCCTGGAACAGCAGGATTATGATATGGACCCCTTCAGACAGGGGCTGACGCCCCCTCAGATGCCTGGAGACCACATGCATCCCTATGGTACAGACCACATTATTGTCTTTAAAGTGGAATGAATGCCCAGGCCAGCTACTTAGTACTGTTTGCTGCTCTGTAAGGTGCAAAACCATGTCGCTTAGCTTCTGTTAGCACACTCTGATGTAAACTATACAGATTAGATGCAGGTTGCTGGTAAGATTTGTATGTGCCAAGGCCAAGGCAGTATTAACTTGTCAAGTGTGTTTACCCTTCAATGGTTTTTAACCTGGAGAGGGCAGCAAACTCACAATATTCATGTAGAGATTTCATAAAATGACCCAATGTTTTTTGTTTTGTTTTTGTTTTTTAAGTGATATATGCCTTCAAGGCTTTTGCTATTCATGAAAATCTTACAAACTTGTTGCACATTTGCTTTAATGTGTTTAAAGCAAACACATGAAAAATGTTCTACTTTCTACTTGTGAAGGTTTTAAGGATGTCTATGGTGAGCCAGACCGAGACCCTCTGTGTCACCTGGCTGATGGTGACTGTCTGTACCTGGGGGACTCCACTCTGCTCACCCCCATCGACCGCCTCTACTCCATGCAGGACTCCTACTTCACCTCCTGAGAGTCTCAGCTCCCTTCTCTTCCTTGCTGCTTCCTCCCTGTTCCTCTGCATCTTTATTCCTCGTCTTTGTGTATGAACTCCCCACCTGCAACTACTGTACTGACTGTTGAGGAGGTGAGTGTACTGCTGAGGGGAGATGGATAAATACACTATTTACCATCCTCTATGGACAGGTTTCAGCGCAACGAGGGAGCATAACTTCTTTGCAACTTTTTAGTTCGAGACAGACTCGAGCTCATGGACGTACATACATAATTGCCTGGCCTTGTCTATATGTGACACGCGGTGATGACACATCGCTTCAAAGAACAGCAGCTTCCAATGATGTACTGTCTCTGCATAGATATTATCTATGCATGAGGTCATGTGATAAAACACTGCAGCTCGCTGAACAATTACACAGGATTCTAATTATCAACTGTGCATGTTTCAGTCAAAAGGGTTTGATCCCTGCACACTCCGTGATGTTTGTAATACCTGTCTATAGGTTAGTGATACTTATCCTGATGAACACACTCAGGTTTACTCAATTCCTAGCATATCCCATCGTCAGAACTGATCTCAGAAACGACTCATGTATAATGCTGACAATTACTACACTGCCTCCCAGCTAGTGCTTTAAGATATCCTGTGCAACATGCACAGTAAAATCCTTAGTGAACTCTGAAGAGTCCATTTGGTTCAATCTTGACACTCCTATGAGTTGCATTTTATTGTGTAGGTCACCAAGATTTGTTGTGAACTCATGATGGCCTCAAACTGTCTGAAATCCAGATGAGTGTGAGAGGAATATGTATAATATTGTATCTGTGTATTTGTATTTATTGATGTGTGTATGATGTTTTTCCTGTACAAATCAACACTAAATAAATAATTCATATGGTCAAAATTGGTATCTTAAAAGTGCGGAATGTTGTGCTTGCATGCACTGCATGGATCATGTAGCCCATTGCTGATCTGTTGTGGGAATGATATGAGGGAGACTGGACATCATACACCGCAGGCCATAGTGGTAGTGGGCGATACAAATCATTGCTGATTTATTAGTGTGGGTATAGGGGATTCATGTTGAGGGTTACAGCTGGGTCAGTCTATCCACAGCACTTATCGGTCCGATCTAGGTGATGGCCGAGCGAGGCATCTTCCAGTGGCTGTCTGGTGGATCATCAGACTGTTAAAAGCTGGGCTATGACAGCAGCATGGGTCAGCGGCAGGTAAGCACCACATCCACACACAGGCCCAGACATCATCATCAACGCTCACATTGTGTGCCTCTGCGGTCAAAGGCCCTCGCTGCATTTTTCTGCCTTTTCCTAGCTTCTTCCTCCAGTCAAACGGAGTGTGGGGTGGGGGCTGGGGGGGACCACCCAGGCACCATGCCCAGGTGGAATGCACTGATCCCGGGCAGGGAGGTTTCGCTACCCCCTGAGGAGGGGGACGAAGGTGGTGGTGGGGAAGGGGGGTGGGGGCTGATACAGAAAACGGAGGGGCTGAAAGCTGTGTCAGGTGGAGAATGCCCAGGGTGACATGAAGATATGAAGCTCCCGACTGTATGGAGTGGCTCCTTGGCCCAGCCGTGAACCCTCTTCTGGAACCGTCTCATGTTTCCCACTATGAAATCAGACCTGGGAGAGCAGAGAGCGCAAGTCAATGGTCAGGAACAATCTAACTGTCTGTCACCGAGGTATGCCACTGCCAGCCGGAGCGAAAGAAGTGTGCTCTGTCTGTATGTGTGCGTTTCCATATCTATCTACGTTTGTATCTATTTATGTGTGTGTACATGTGTGCGTGCATGTACAACGTATGTGTGTGCCTGACTCCATGCTGAGTAGGAGCAAGTAAACATTAGGCTAAACTGTTCTCCGTTGTTGTTTATTTAACGGGACAGTTTTTTGTATATTTTGGGATCGTGGAAGGTAGAGTGGCCAGAAACTTACATTTGAGGGAACTGAGCCAAGCCGCTCGCCTGCTGGGTCATCCCCCTCCACTCGCCTTCCTGTGTGTGAGTCTGTGTGCTGCTGGCACCTTAGCTCCATGGCTGGCACACATATGCAGTTGCCGGCATCATCGGTGGGTGGGATGAGAAAAATAATCAAACTGTGATCATACGGTCACAGCAGGTAGCAATAACCTCATTATTATTCTGACGGCAGCCAAACACTTTCCTGTCAACAGTGCGGTTATTTATTGCACCCACCGTGCCAACGGCGGACTGCAAACCCTCTGTCTTTTAACCGCTATAATTGGCTTCATGCTGTTTCAGTGCCCAGGCAAATGCGCACACTTTGCTGAATAAATCTTGATTTGGCCAGTTGATGTATGATTGGGGCAATGTTGATATACATAGGCCTCCTTCTGAGGCCTGATTTAGGCGTGGTTGCAAGATCACCACACGCCATAGCTCGTGGTTCCATTGTGAGCTTGTAGATTTGCATTTTTTCCATGTGACACAAGTATAAAAATGACGTGAGCCATCACTTTAAGCATAATTCTTAAATCCTAATGTCTAAACTAAAATCTAAATTAATGTATAAACAAGTACATACATTAATCTATTTCTTATTTCAAATTACCTCCATGTGCTGATACAGAGTTGATCATACAGACCCATAACTAGGGGCATTGGGACACATGGAGCAGTGGTGCAGAGAGGCATAATACATCACCTCTTCAACTCTTAGGGGTGGGTTGGGGGGATTCTGGCCGGTAGATTGCGCCACATTGACACTTCATGCCTTGCTTTGGCAGTGTCCCAGGCTTTCACCAGTTGACCCCCAGGATGTGATGCTCATGCTGCATACAGGGGGTGAGAGCTGTGAAAGTGAGCAGTGAGAGAATGCCAGCGCTGTGGATCCGGGTGTAGTAGAGTGGCCTCTTGGGAATGTTTGATCCCAGACTCTTCCAGAGTTAGTGTCAAAGTGTCCTTGAGAAAGACAGTAATTGCTTCAAGGAGCAGGTTGGTGCCTTGCATGGTTTCCTTCGGCAATCGGATGGTGCGCGCGCCTGTGTGTGTGTGTTGTTGGTTTTGTGCCAAGCACTGGTGCTGATGCATTCACGGATCAACAGAGACAATATTTTGACCAACAGCAGCTGCTGCCTGCACGTATTTACTGCAGTAGTGTGTCTCACAATCAGACAGATCTTTTAACGTCATAATGGTGCTACCTGGAGAACCAAATATTTTCTGAGGTGGTAAAAAAGGCTGAGGGCCACTTTGATAGAGCATTTGATTAGGTTCCTGCTTATGCCATTACCATTACCATTGTACCATTTAATTACTGTATTATTATTTGGCCCCTGTCTATTTATGATCCTTTCCGTTCGCTTGTATCAGTAATATTATATATTCCAGACACTGCACAGGAAAGGGGAATATGGATTTTTTTTTTTTAATTATGGATCTCACTGTGACTATTGTGAAATTGCATAAATGGGGAAAAAAACAACAATAACAATAATGAATATATTGAAACCAAGACAGCTGAAACTAGGGAGATTAAGGGGGCATTGGCACAACTCCAATTGTAAATGTTGGTTTATTCTGTATTTTATTCATATTCTAGACACAGAGCAATATACAGGTACATATGTACAGTAAACAGAATCAGCATTCACACCAACAGTGGTGTGACTCAGCGGTAGTGCTATCTTGCTAAAAAAGAAAAAGAAAAAGAAAGAAAGAAAAAAAAGGACCTATATTTCAAACCAGGCTCAGGTGCTAAACTAATAAGATGCTGATTAGATTCATATTTTTTCTCAATTCATTGTCTTTTATTGTGTGATATTTCGTAATATCCTTGAAAAAGCTTGAATGCCTGATGTCTGATAAATGGATCAACTTTCAAACGCCGGATTCACTCTCTCTTCCCACAGTGATGAGTCATTAAAGTCCATGAGGCCTATAGAAATGAGAATAAAAAAACTGTTTAGAAAAAAACATTCAGTAAACCAATGTATACTTTGTGTATTTCTCTCTATTGAGATGGACTCACTTTTTTTCTTGGAAAAACGCTTCGCGATCAGCAGACCAAGTCCAATGAGTGCAAGCACAGCAACAGCAGAGCCTGCCCCAATGCCTGTATATATCAGCATAGACCTTCCTAATGGATCACCTTCCTCTGGAATGCACAACCATCAAAGCATCAGCACAAAGTCCTTACATAGTACTTTGATATCATGATACTCAATGCTTAATTTGTACTTGCATATTGATGTTGTGCACACAAAATAACCATATCAACAAACTCACCATGCAATGTGGCCTAACACATTGCATGATATACTTGTAACTCGACTGGTACTTAAAGGTGGGTAACTTTGGTTTGAGAGATAGAGCACAATGCTCTTGTTTGTGATCACTGTCATTCCACTGCACATAGTTTACCATTGCAGGTGGTAGTGTCATTCCACTGCACATAACTTACCGGTGCATGTAGGTAGACTATTATTCCACTGCCCAGTGGAGGAACATGATAACACGCCTGTTCCATTCATGGAGAAACCATCATCACATGTGAAGAGACACTGGGAGCCAAAACCAAAGTTCCCCACGGGGTGAGAGCAGTTCATGAACATGGGTGAAGACTGAGTAGGAAAAGCCTCACACAGGACTACTGCAATTGGGGAAACAATAAAATAGGAGTTTAGGAATATATAACACATTGTCAAAGAAAGAAGTCAAAAGTCAAAGAATCAGTCGTCGCCGATCACTATTTGCCAAGAAACTATCAATGCAGAGAGCCGTTTCAATAAAAAGGGGTGTTTTGATTCACTCTTCTCGGAATCTCTTCACAGCTCTATTAGGGTAAACAATGAAATTCAGAGACGAGTGCAAGAACGCATTTTCTTCGCCATACATTTTCTGGGCGAATAGTCGGACAAGTGGGACTCTATTTTCGAGATTTTACATGTTTCATTTGTACAAGATAAGAGTTACTTTGAATCTTAATAGTAATAAGGGAGCCACACTTAGACTCTTGTAGAGTGATGACATCAGAATCGAAAACACTTCTCTACAAGAGTTTAAATCTTAGGGTACTTTGACTCCAAGTCCAACCTTGGCAGATGGGAGACTCTTGACTCCAGAATCCAGAAGCGTTGCAGTGTATTGCTGGTGTTCCTCTCAGCAGGAACCCCTCATTGCATCCAAAGTCACAGTGGGAACCATGACTGAAAGGGTTATGTGGATGACTACAGTTCATCCAACCATGATGTGGACCAATGGCCAGTAGGGGGCATGGACGTGCTTTAGAGAAAAGATATACCGGTACATCATATCAGACCAAACTACCACACAAGTTAACTTTTTCATTAAAACAAATCTTAAATTTGATATCCATGACTGGCATATTTGTCACATACAATAAGTCATTCCCTGAATTTCAGCCCTCAAAGCCTGTTCTAAATATGTTTTCTATCGAAAGGTGATGGGGGTACTGTTCATCTGAATGTGACTTAAACATGCAAGGGATGCTGGTAAATTGGGAATATATCTGCAGCACCAGCAGTGACCACCAGTAAATTACCTAGAACACCTCTAAGGGAACACATTTATTATTTGATTATACGGGTTGAACAACAAAGTAAGAAATATACAATATGTTCTGGGAACAATGGAATTCAGATTTTCTTTTGGGAAGATGATAATAAAGCCATTCTCTGTCTTACCTGTGCATACAGGAGTCTGTTTGCTCCACTGCCCAGAGGCCAGACAGTGGAGTGTGCTGTTTCCCATCAGAGAATGTCCCTCATCACAGGTAAAGTGACAGGAGGAGTTAAATGAGAAAGGTTTCAGGGGGTCCGCACATGTCATGTTACCCATAGAAGGTGAGGAGAGACGGGGGCATCGTACAGCTGAGAAGAAACACACATAATTTAAAATAAATCTATGGCATGGCATGGTGTGGGGTTAGTTGTGATCATTTCAGAATAATTGCACTAATATGGGCATTGGGTTCCTCAAGACAATTATCTAGATAATACTGTCTTCAAGACGAGTCACCAGAGCTATTTCTATTAACCTCTTAACGATTTTTAACTCTAGAATCTATTCGCAGGTGAAGATTAGCCCTCCTTGGCCTAAAAAATAATGCATGCATGCATGGTGTCAAACACCATGACAGACTTGTGCCATATATATACAACTGTAGGTTTGGTTTCTAATGCTAACTACAGTATGTTATGTGTACGCCATGTTCGACTCTAACCTTGGCAGCTGGGAGACTCTTGACTCCAGAGACCAGAGGTGTTGCAGTGTATTGCTGGTGTTCCTCTCAGCAAGAATCCCTCATTGCATCCAAAGTCACAGTGGGAACCATGACTGAAAGGAGAATGTAGATGACTACAATTCATCCAACCATGATGTGGACCAGTGGCCAGTAGGGGGCATGGATGTGCTATAGGGAGACAATGAACAAAAGTTGAACACCAGACCTCACCAAACCACCTGTAAAGTACCAGAACTAGGTTTTCTAAAAAACTATTTTCAATTGATCCATCAATTAAATGTAGAGTAGGAATGTTTACATCTGGGGCGCCAGGTGGCTTAATGGTCCAGGCGCGTACCCAAAATATACAGGCTCTCGTCTGACAGCTTTTCATGTGTTCATGACGTACTTTGCTGCATATCTCGATTCTCGACCCTTTTCTCTGTCCCTCTTTCCTGTCGATATTCACTGTAACTAACAATAAAGGCCCAAAGGCCTTGCGAATAGGCCAACATTATTATCGGGGAACAATGGCAAAAGGAGGAGAAGTATATACGGTACTCTAGTTCTTCTCTAGTTCTTGGAACACAATTGTTCTTACTCAATCCTCTGTGGTTATACTGTACCCTGACAGAGAGGAAGGGCATGGCTCCAGTTGACCTGTGATAGACACTGGGTGGAGTTATCACCACTCAGATCAAATCCCTCTTCACACTGTGTGGTGCAGGTGGAACCATAGCTGAACTCTCCCAAAGGATCCTGGCATTGCATAGAGGCGTGTGGGGGAGCTTTTAGGCTGCTGCACCGTATCACTGCAAAGAGCAGAAACAGTTTGACTGATTTGACTATACTGTATTATTAACTATATAGAGGGCATGCAAGTTTGTTCTCTTGAACTTGACATGCTACTTAGCATGCTAGTCACCAGGACAAATGCAATTCCAATTTACTTTTAGAAAGACGATAATACAGCCATTCTCTGTCTTACCTTTGCATACAGGAGTCTGTTTGCTCCACTGTCCAGAGGCCAGACAGTGGAGTGTGCTGTTTCCCATCAGAGAATGTCCCTCATCACAGGTAAAGTGACAGGAGGAGTTAAATGAGAAAGGTTTCAGGGGGTCCACACATGTCATGTTACCCATAGAAGGTGAGGAGAGACGGGGACATTGTACAGCTGAGGAGAAACACACATAATTTAGAAGAAATCTACAGCACATGGCATAGTGTTGGTTGTGATAATTAAATTAACATTATAACACTGGATGGATAAATATATGGATTTTATATTAACTTTATTCTCTTATATGAAGATTGTAAGAAAGCTGCCATTTTCAAGAGTTCACATACTGTACAGTATATAAAATCTTCCATATGGGGTACCTATGGGTTTGCTTTCAAATGCTAGCTATGTTATGCGTATGCCATGTTCGAGTCTAACCTTGGCAGCTGGGAGACTCTTGACTCCAGAGACCAGAGGTGTTGCAGTGTATTGCTGGTGTTCCTTTCAGCATGAATCCCTTGTGGCATCCAAAGTCACAGTGAGAACCATGACTGAAAGGGGAATATGGGTGACTACAATTCATCCAACCATGATGTGGACCAATGTCCAGTAGGGGGCATGGACGTGCTGTAGGGAGACAAGAAACAAAAGTTAAACATCAGAACAAACCACCTGTAAAGTGGTTAGGTTTCCTACAAAAAAAATGTTCTTAATGCATCCAACAAATACAGTGAAGTGATAGTTCATTGAGGCATGGACGGAGGGCAGAAGGTTTATTTCAGTATTCCCCTTATTCTCAGTCAGTAATTCATTCTGTTCCCTTAAATCAGCAGTCTCTCTCCATGTCACCCGCATTGGCTGTAAGCTAAGTCACTCACACCCACATTCAATCAGGTGTTCTTTATAAGCAGTCACTAGTCTGTTCTCAATCGTCCTGCTAGCTGACTCCATGTCCCTGTTCAGATATGTCAGTGTTCACAATTTCCTCCATCTGCCTGGCCTCCTCCCTGTGGCACCACAGTAGTCCTGAATGGATGATTTTGGATTGTACCATATAGTAGTATCTACTTTGAATGAACTAAATGTAGAGTAGAAATACTTACATCTGTGAAATGTTTACTCTTGTGAATATCCCAACATTATAGGGGAACAATGGCAAAAGGAGAAGTATATACTCTAGTTCTGCTCTAGTTCTCTGAACACAAGCTCTTACTCAAACCTGTGGTTATACTGTACCCTGACAGAGAGGAAGGGCATGGCTCCAGTTTCCCTGTGATAGACACTGGGTGGAGTTATCACCACTCAGATCAAATCCCTCTTCACACTGTGTGGTGCAGGTGGAACCATAGCTGAACTCTCCCAAAGGATCCTTGCATTGCATAGAGGCGTGTGGGGAGCTTTTAGGCTGCTGCACCGTATCACTGCAAAGAGCAGAAACAGTTATGATTTGATTATAGTATAGTACCTTTTAAAGGGCATGGAATTTTGTTCTCTTGAAAGTATAACTGTGTCACAGTCACCAAGATAAATACAATTCAGTTTTACTTTTAGAAAGATGATAATAAAGCCATTCTCTGTCTTACCTGTGCATACAGGAGTCTGTTTGCTCCACTGTCCAGAGGCCAGACAGTGGAGTGTGCTGTTTCCCATAAGAGAATGTCCCTCATCACAGGTAAAGTGACAGGAGGAGTTAAATGAGAAAGGTTTCAGGGGGTCCACACATGTCATGTTACCCAGAGAAGGTGAGGAGAGACGCGGACATCTTACAGCTGAGAAGAAACACAGATATTGAGAAGTCACTTATGAGGATGAATCACTTATGAGGATGAATCTCAAGTACTGTAAAATATAGAATTTAATTTCAACGTGATAATATTTTCGTTGTTGGGTTATATTGTGTAATTTTGGACATCGTACTAATCATCCTCTATCAGATCAACTTTACAGAGGTTTCAGGAGAAGGCAGATTAAATTTAAGAGTTCATAGTGACGTCTGGCTGATAACCATCTTGTTAAACCTAGCATTTATCTCGTCAAGCTGTACCAATGGGAAAGTAAAGGATGTAGTTGGAGTTCTCATTTCGGATTAGTATTGTTTGTTTATCTATTGGTTGAAATGTGTACAAAGCCAATGTTGGTTAGTGGTGGGGAATGTCATGGTGCCCTGACTTGTGGAGGTGATGGCAGAGTCGGGGGCTATATTTACCACCTGAGCTATTTGTTTTAATCTGAGGTTATACTGTAGTCTCTCTAGCATTGCTTTGCTTTCTCAGTGGATGGCACAGCTCCAACATCACACAATTTTACAGGCTTTGATTTAAAGTGGAAGGTCAAATCCATATTTGATTCCCAAGTCCAACCTTGGCAGCTGGGAGACTCTTGACTCCAGAGACCAGAGGTGTTGCAGTGTATTGCTGGTGTTCCTCTCAGCAGGAACCCCTCATTGCATCCAAAGTCACAGTGGGAACCATGACTGAAAGGGGAATGTGGATGACTACAATTCATCCAACCATGATGTGGACCAGTGGCCAGTAGGGGGCATGGACGTGCTATAGGGAGACAATGAAGTGAGTATATTGATATGAACATAATTCACATCAAGTCAAACCACCAACCTAGAATATTAAAAGCTATTTGTCATAGTTGTGGCGTACAAGAAGTAATCCTTGCCACCGACCTGCATAAACCTACAAATAACATACATATAACTGCTGAAGTGATAACTGAAGTGAATGTATGAGCAAATTAAAATGCAACCTTATTACCTAGACAGGGGGGGACTTCTCTAGTCCAAATGCCCATGGAGCTACACTCTGTCTCAGCCGTCCCATTCACCAGAAAGCCCTCTTCACAGGTCAAATTACACCGAGATCCAAAACTAAACTGACCATGAGGGTCAGAGCAAGATAGAGATCCATGAGGAGGAGACATTCGGTGACTGCATCTCTTCACTGCAGAGAGAGACAGAGAAAGAGAGAGAGAATCCAGCATATACTAGGGGGTCATGTCAGGATATCGGTATTCATAAGACCCAAACTCTTAGATGGTTTGGATGATTGGAACATCATAGCTTGAGGGGTTCCACTTGTGATCACATAATACAGTTTAGTTACACCTTTGAATCATTACACAAAATCTGAAGTATTCTGGGAACACAAGCTGTTTCTCAATCCTCTGTGGTTATACTGTACCCTGACAGAGAGGAAGGGCATGGCTCCAGTTTCCCTGTGATAGACACTGGGTGGAGTTATCACCACTCAGATCAAATCCCTCTTCACACTGTGTGGTGCAGGTGGAACCATAGCTGAACTCTCCCAAAGGGTCCTGGCATTGCATAGAGGCACGTGGGGGAGCTTTTAGGCTGCTGCACCGTATCACTGCATAAAGGGAAACAATTTGACATAATATAGAATTAATAAATCATTGAAAACCTCTCATTGGCATTAATATTTTTAATTTGACTATAAAATATTATAACCTTATAATACATTATGTCCAGATTTTGGTGTATATGCACTTTGTAAAAATTAAATTCCATTGACCGCAATCATTGAAGACAAGGGTGAGAAGGACGCAAATTCTAAATGGCTGGAATGAGATGTGGGATGATGCATGATGATGAAGCCATTCTCTGTCTTACCTGTGCATACAGGAGTCTGTTTGCTCCACTGTCCAGAGGCCAGACAGCGGAGTGTGCTGTTTCCCATCAGAGAATGTCCCTCATCACAGGTAAAGTGACAGGAGGAGTTAAATGAGAAAGGTTTCAGGGGGTCCACACATGTCATGTTACCCATAGAAGGTGAGGAGAGAAGGGGACATCTTATAGCTGAGAGGAAACAAGAATACTGAGATATCACTTAACGGCACATGGGGATCATCAATATATTTGAATACCGGTAGTTTCAAGTGAATTTTACTAACATAATGGGTATCGTGTTAGTCAAGACAATGATTTAGACTTAATACAGTATAGGGAAATTCCACCTACTTAATCACATAGATTTGCACTCAACATTATGTCATTTGCCAAATCCAAACACAAATGGTGTGACCTGAACTGATGACAAGTGTCGCCAGGGTCTATTATCTGAGCAGGATGTGGCTTCCCACGGAAAGACGGGTCCGATACAGATTAGGATTTACGTCACGACAGTAACTGTGGTTATATTTTGCGAAAGTGGGGTGAAACAGGAAATGTGATGGTCGCAGTTGAGTATTTCATAAAAATGAAATTCAAATAATAATAACGCTACAGAACCATCCAGTCTTTCCCATTAATCATTATCAAAGGTTAGATGTTGTGATCTTCATATATGGAGATGGCCATACCGTTATGGTGGTGTATACATGTCATGAGCCATGTCAAACCTGATCCCATCAATCACAACATATCGTGCAAATTGTACATTACAATCATAAGCTAGTAATGCACTCTGTCAATCTGGTAAAACCTATGCCATGGCCTATATTGTATTAAACTACCTCTGAAACCCAGGTCTAAGGTGGATTGTTTATCAGCCAAAGTACATTACCTTTACATGTGGGGACACTGGCGGTCCATTGTCCAGCAGGGTCACAACGTATCTGCTTCTGTCCATTGAGTTCATAGCCATCATCACATTCAACCTCACATGAGGAGTTGTAACTGTTAGGTGCAATAGGATGGCTGCAGTCCATAAACCCTCCACCGGGGGCAGTGATTTGATCTGTACACTGAACAACTGAAAAAGATTGGGTTGCATTGGAAAGGTATGTTGGTGTGTTTGGTTGGTTGTTTGTTCTAACCTGAACTTTTATCCTCATGCAGTACCTTGGCACAGAGGAGCAGTGTTGTCCCACTGGCCGGTGGCTTGGCATGAGAGAAGGGATATCCCCACCAGCCGGTATCCAAGGTCACAATGGAATTGGCAGGACGAGTTGAAGCGCTGAGGTCCGTAAGGTCCGACACAGTCGACAGAACCCTGCTCCGGAGCCAACAGGTCTTTGCATGCTATGGCTGATATTTAAAAAAAAATAAAAACAAAAGTAAATTGTTAGCAAATTGTTAGCAAGAGGATCAGTGGCCAAATACATATCTAGTTTTGTGGGCCCTTGAGATGAAACTGTCACTTTGGAGTGTCAGCTAAATGCTTAAATTGTAAACTGCATTGCACGTACACACACTGTACTTGATGGTTATGCAATATACTGTATACAGTATCGTGTTTTCATGTTTACTTACGATCCTCACAGTTTGGTGGACCCTGGAAGCCAGGGTGGCACTGACAGGTGTAGCTCCCTATGGTCTCCACACATTCTGCATGGACACTGCAGGACAGCTCTGTACAAGAGGCTGCGGACAAACAATGATCTCACATGACTGGAACAGAGGTAGGCCTAAGATGTTGATTCAAGTATAAGCAGTAGCATGCACCAATATGCCCACCACAATGTAGAACAACTGTCCTGTAAATGTATTCTATCAAAATAATTTGTTTGGACTAATCAAAAATGTCATTGGTATAGGTAGGCTTCTGAACTATTCACAGTCAACATATGAGACACAAAGTGAGCAGACAGGAAAATGTGCCCAATTAGCATTAGTGAGAAGCAATTAGGCCTATACAATTATTAGGTTGAAAGTGGATGAGTTCTAGTAGATTTTGTTAACGACTGATAGTAACTAAAACCTTCAAATATGTGTTATTCTAATAACACAAGTAATATTCTCTAGTAAGTCCAACTTTGCCTCTCAGTTGCAAAGGAGAAGGAATATTTGAAACACTCAAGAAAAAGTAAAATTGTACTTAAAGGGGTATTCCACTTTCAAAAAAATGTGGTCATTTTATGGTCTACTCAGATTCATGTGAACACACCAGACAGTTTATAAGTTACTCCATTCAGTATTTAGATATTTGATGTTCATTTTAGCGTATCCGCCTCCTTCCTATACTAACCCATATATATAACTCAAAACTCCATTTTATACATGACAGATTATTTGAAAACAACCTGTCTTTTTCTGGTTACTGATATTGTCCTAATACGTGAGAGGGCCGTGGAATTCCATTTACAGTTTTCATTAATTTTTAAAAATAAATGAAAACTGTAAATGAACCTTTTACGTATTAGGAGGACAATTTCAGTCACCAGAAAAAATGGGTTGTTTTTGATTAATCTGTCCTGGTTAAAATGGAGTTTTAAGTTATTTTGGGTTTATATAGGAAGGAGGTGGATACGCTAAAATGAACATCAAATATCTAAATACTGAATGGAGTAACTGAATGGAGTAAAACTGTCTGGGTGTTCACATGAGACTGAGTAAACCATAAAATGACCAAAAGTTTTTTGAAAGTGGAATACAATCTGCTACCAACCTGTGTAGCAGATAGTTCCCTTCTTCTTGCTACAACTTTCATCATTCCATTTAGTTGTGTCTTTATCTCTCTTGATGTAAATCTCCACACAGTCCTCATTATTTCCTTTGTCATTAGGCTCATCTTCTGCCCAATTTTCAGCTTCTTTGGTCAATTTCTTCTTAGTTCCCACCTAGGGATGCAACAGGTAATGGAAAAAAGAAAGACCTAATTTAGAATTTTATAAAACCTAATCTACAACTTCTTCTGTTACAGTTAGGATACTGTGAGAGGATTCCTGTATCATTCATTAGTTGAAATGTAACCATTTTTAAATGTTAGCTACGCTGTCCCAATACCACAGTACGTTTCTTTCCCCTCATGGCTTTGCCTGAGTTAACCTCATAGATTGTACAATATTTTCACTATTTTTAGCACAAAACAGTATAAGAGCCATAGCATTTTTTTGTAAAGTGACTTGTATGAAAGGTGCCACTTTCAAGAGTTTGCATATAACGTTTTTTTCCCCCATATGGGCAGGTCTTCTCGATTATTCAATTAATCAGAAGTAATCGATACATTGATCATTTTAATTATAGTTCCCGCCCCTGTTCCTACCCAGGTCCAGGCATCGTTCACTTTGCGGATGCCGATCCAGTAGTATCCTGTGTTTTTAGGCAGCATCTGGTTGAGGTATTCGATCTCCCTGTGGTTCTGGATGGCCACCATATCTGTGAAATGCTCCTGACACCAGCGGCGTGCCGTGTTCCAGTCACGGGCTGGGTTGGTGCTGTAGTTGTACATCCATGCCTCAATCCCTCTGCCACCTCTCAAGTCTGGGACCAAGCAGATAAGGTAACATAACATAAGATGACACCTTTATTCATCCTGCTGCACAATTCAGTAGCCAAAAGCAGTAATGTGATTAAGATACAGTACAGCTACAGGGTAAAAAAAAAACATCATCCAATTAGTCTGGACTATATTTCAGAGACAATAATGTTGTGCTGTTAGTAAACCATAGTAAGTAAAATGTGGAATGCGATTTGTTCTACACGGTGATATTGCTTCTTTTAATTATAAAATGAAATGAAACAAAACTAATTCCATGTACTTCTATCCATGTACTAATTCACACTAGATCTTGTTAAGATACCTTCCAAGATCTAGTTCTTGGAAGGTATAAAAACACACCTTGGATGATTACAATGACTGCTACAATCAACATCCCATGATATGTGTGACATCTAATATGGGTTCTTTCTTGAAACATCTGAAAAACAAAATAAGTAATCAATCATAATATTGTAATTATTGCTATTGTAGCCCACATATGTAAGGATATGTGGGTGTAAGCTAGGTGCTGTTTATTGTATATTATTTACTTCTCTTACCATTTCTTCAGGCTTTCCTCTGTGTGTGTGAGGGTGTATGTACTTTCATTATTTCATCAACTACCGGTTATTTTTTAATGGTACTTCAGGGGTCGAGGCAACACCCAGTTTGGCAATATCTATTCTAACATGATTTCCTGTGTTGCCATCATCCAACTCCTCTTGATTCCTCTACCATTGCATACACACACACACACACACACACACACACACACACACACACACACACACACACACACACACACACACACACACACACCGCATGTTGCTGATTCGGTGCAATTTTATTTTCAGTTTGAATTTTATGGATCACAAATCACTGCAGATTTTAGATTGAATTTAAAGATAAGTATAGGCTCACAGCCATTAACTCATTCAGTCATTCATCCTTTATTTATTTAAGATTCTTCGATTCTCTCTATTATTGAGGGTGCCCCTCATTTATAAATTATATGGTGAAATATATGCTGAAATGTTACTGTTGAAAAGGTTGATTACAGATATGAACAATGGTACTTTTTTTGCTCATTTTTTAATAAATTGTCAAAAAGAACAATATAAAGGACACAAATTTTAGATAAGTATAACACTGATTAAGACACAAGTCAAAAGAATGGAAATAAAAATAAAAGGACATAATACACAATTGATATTATATTATAAATAGTAAAAGCATGGTCAAAATTATACAAAGCAAAAGGACACATGCAAGTCAGTTTTATCAAAACACAAGACATCCAACATCATACATCGATACTATTCCACATCCATATGCATTCATACTACATATATATACAGTACTATAAATAAGCGCATGTCTGTCTGAATAAGAGTCTGAAACCGCTGTACACTGGCTGCACCAATCGCTGACTTTTCACACAGTCATTGACCATAATATTACAGTGGAAATAACAGCACTTTTTTCAAATTAACCAATTGGTAATTGATTAATCATTAAATGAATACTACATTAAATATTCCCATCCACTTACATTTCCCAAAGAAATTCCTGCATTGCCCCCATAGGGGGCCAAACAAATAGCAAAACACAAACAATCAACCTGTGGAAAATAGTTTCTTTGAAGAACGTCAGGATTTTATAAACATCATCCAACATATTTTACTGCTTTTGTTCACATGCTAATGTACATGGCGAATGCAAACATTCTTTGGTTCAAAGTCCTTGAACCAGAACCTGACCTCACTAAAACTATGCCTAAACCTAACCCTTACCCTAAACCTAACCTCAGTAAAACTAAACTGCGCGCCAAGCCACAGAGGGAACGGGAAGGTGCACACAAGGAAAAACATTACACTGCTGCTGGGAAGGCAAACTCGCTGCAAAGTCCCCTACAGTGGAGTCCATGTTGGTCCATGGAAGGAAACTGACATGGAGACCAAGGATGGTTTCTGTTCATTGTGCATGTCGGTTTCCTGGCTTTAATTCCTTCCATGGACCAATATGGACTGCACTTTAGGGGTCTTCACGTCCTATCCTCTTTCTAACATCCTTGGACAAAATGCAGAAGTGCTGACGCAGGTGATGTCATGAACGTCTATTCACTTTCACCATTATATGTGCTGTAATTCCACCTTTTGCCACAAGTCCCAGTTTGCTTCAACTCTGGAGGGGCTTGGGTCTGCACACGCATACTGGTGTTTACCAGTGTCACGTTGTCTGTTATGAGAATAAAAACTGGTTAGAAACATGACACGATACATGAAGGGGCAAATCTCTCTGCTCAGATGGGCTCACCTTTTCTCAGCAATCAGCAGACCAAGTCCTATGAGTGCAAGCAAGGCAACAGCAGAGCCTGCCCCAATGCCTATATACATCAGCAAAGATATTCCTATTGGATCACCTTTCTCTGGAATGCACAACCATCAAAGCATCATCAGCACAATGTCCTTATATAGTACATTGATCTTGTCATAGCCTCCAAACAACTAATGTTAATGCTTCATTTATACATGTTCCACATTGGTGTTGTGCAAAAAAATAAAAATAGCCATATCAACAAGCTTGTCATCATGCAATGTGACAGCATGGTGTAAGCTTGTAGATTGACTGTAGGTGATCAATACTGGTGTAAATTAAGGGTAGGAAACAGTAAGTGATATTTTTGGGGTTAAAACAAAAATATTATAAGGTAGCCTAATCTTTGCTATAGCATGTTTGTTCATTAACAGCTTCTCCCCATCTCTATTGTCCTTTAAGAAACAATACCTTTTCAGGCGTGTTGTAATTTTTTAGCTAATGAGGAGAGAGCACCCATTTATCAGTGTTATTTGTAGCCTATACTGTTCTTGTTCCAATTTTCCGATTACTTTACTCCCAATCTCTTCCAGTTGTACTTCTACACATCCTTATCCCATCTGAGGCCTCTGTACTGTTGCAAACACTCCAACAATAACTTAAGGGGACACATTTATCATTATAGGGGTAGAGCAACAAAGTAAAAAACATATTCTGGAAACAACGCATTGCACAGGTAAGCCATTCTCTGTCTTACCTGTGCATACAGGAGTCTGTTTGCTCCACTGCCCAGAGGCCAGACAGTGGAGTGTGCTGTTTCCCAACAGAGAATGTCCCTCCTCACAGGTAAAGTGACAGGAGGAGTTAAATGAGAAAGGTTTCAGGGGGTCCACACATGTCATGTTACCCATAGAAGATGAGGAGAGACGGGGACATCTTACAGCTGAGAAGAAACACACATAACTCAAAAATAGTCTTTGGCACAGTAATAACTTCGGAATAATTTTACTACATAACATGGGTGTTCGTCAAGACAATCATTTACATATTAGTTATTAGTTATTAATTTTCAAGATTTAACTTCTTCAACCATAGCATCCCTATTCTGAGGGAACGACTTCTTTCATATAGGTTTGGTTTCTAATGGTAGCTATGTTATGTGTACACCATGTTCGACTCTAACCTTGGCAGCTGGGAGACTCTTGACTCCAGAGACCAGAGGTGTTGCAGTGTATTGCTGGTGTTCCTCTCAGCAGGAACCCCTCATTGCATCCAAAGTCACAGTGGGAACCATGACTGAAAGGAGAATGTAGATGACTACAATTCATCCAACCATGATGTAGACCAAAGTCCAGTGGGGGACATGGACGTGCTATAGGGAGACAATGAACAAAAGTTAATTTAATATCAGGCCAAAACATTTGTAAAATGCCAACAACTAGGTTTTCCATTGTTTACGTCTGAAATGTTTACTCTTGTGATTACCCGTCTGAACATTATTCTAGGGCAGGGGTGTCAAACTCAGATACAGAGGGGCCAAAATTTACAACTGAACAAAGCCGCGGGCCAAGTTTGAACCTTTTAAAGGGGAATTCCACCCATTTTTAAAATTTTCCTCTCAGGAAAAATGGGTCTGAAAGAAAAATCATTAACATGGTGAAATACATCTTGGTGATGTCATCAGATGTATTTCACCATGTTAATGATTTTTTCAGACCTCCATTTTTAGGAAATACAGAATTGGGGGGACTTTTTTTTATCATGTCCACACAACATCTCTAAGGTATATTAATGACCTATTAAAATGTTGGAAAAGGGTGGTCTTCCCTTTTAATTTGATAATGTCTCAAGGGCCAAATGAAATGACACGGCGGGCCAAATTTGGCCCGCAGGCCAGAGTTTGACACCCATGTTCTAGGGGAACAATGGCAAAGGGAGAAGTACTGTATATATTCTAGTTCTGGTAACACAAGCTGTTACTCAATCCTCTGTGGTTATACTGTACCCTGACAGAGAGGAAGGGCATGGCTCCAGTTGACCTGTGATAGACACTGGGTGGAGTTATCACCACTCAGATCAAATCCCTCTTCACACTGTGTGGTGCAGGTGGAACCATAGCTGAACTCTCCCAAAGGATCCTGGCATTGCATAGAGGCGTGTGGGGGAGCTTTTAGGCTGCTGCACTGTATCACTGCATATAGGATAGAAAGGGAAACAACTATGATTTGACATATGCTATACGTTTAATAATTGATTGAAAACTTCTCATTAGCATTAATATTTTTAACTTGACTATGAAATATATAACCTAATACATTTTAATGGGTGATATTCTCTCCGATATATATGCAGCTTTTGGTGTACGTGCACTTTGTCCTACATTAAAGGTAGGGGAAGTGATTTCACTTTTGTCAGATATCACCCCAAAAAAAAAAAAATCTGTTAAAATGCTCTATTATAAGGTGTGGAATCCATATATGGAGTTTGCCCCTCCCCCACGTTAGCAGAGGAGCTAATAAAAGTTCCCCAGGTGGTAGCGAATTCTCCTCCAATCAGGATCGAGCAGCAGGTTCACATAGTGTAGCTACTGTTGGCGGCCCCTAGTGCACCAGGCTGGTACTACACCATGAATTTCAAATCACTTCCCCTACCTTTAATATTAAATCCCACTGACCACAAACATTGAAGACAAAAATAAGGACAAATTCTCAACGGCTGGAATGAGATGTTTGATGATGTACGATGATAAGAACGCCCCTTGTGTGTTAGTTAAATGCAATTTTGTTCTATAGTTATAACTATCCCACAATCACCAAGACAATAGGAACTCAGATTTACTTTTAAGAAAGATGATAATAAAGCCATTCTCTGTCTTACCTGTGCATACAGGAGTCTGTTTGCTCCACTGCCCAGAGGCCAGACAGTGGAGTGTGATGTTTCCCATCAGAGAATGTCCCTCATCACAGGTAAAGTGACAGGAGGAGTTAAATGAGAAAGATTTCAGGGGGTCCACACATGTCATGTTACCCATAGAAGGTGAGGAGAGATGGGGACATCTTACAGCTGAGAAGAAACACACATAACTCAAAAACAGTCTTTGGCACAGTAAAAAAAATCTGAATAATTTTACTACATAAATATAAACGCAACACTTTTGTTTTTGCTCCCATTTTTCAGGGGATGGACTTAAAGCCCTAAAATTCATTCCAGATATACAATATAACCATTTCTCTCAAACACTGTTCACAAATTTGCCTAAATGTGTGATATTGAGCACTTCTGCTTTGTTAAGATAATCCATCCCACCTCACAGGTGTGCCACATTAAGATGCAGATGTGACATCATGATTAGTGCACAGGTGTACCTCAGACTCTCCACAATAAAAAGACACCCTGAAATGTGCAATTTTCTTTTGCCTTATTGGGTGTATGGGCCTCTGAACCAGTCAGTATCTACTATCTGGTGTGACCACCATTTGCCTCATGCAGTGCAACACATCTTCTTCGCATAGAGTTTATCAGATTGTCAATTGTGGCCTGTGGAATGTTGCTCCACTCCTCTTCAATGGCTATGTGAAGTTGCTGGATATTAGTGGGAACTGGTATGTTATTACCATTTTTACAGTGTGTACCAGTTCCCACTAATATCCAGCAACTTCACATAGCCATTGAAGAGGAGTGGACCAACATTCCACAGGCCACAATTGACAATCTGATAAACTCTATGCGAAGATGTGTTGCACTGCATGAGGCAAATGGTGGTCACACCAGATACTGACTGGTTCGGGGGCCCATACACCCAATAAGGCAAAAGAAAATTGCACATTTCAGGGTGTCTTTTTATTGTGGACAGTCTAAGGTACACCTGTGCACTAATCATGATGTCACATCTGCATCTTAATGTGGCACACCTGTGAGGTGGGATGGATTATCTTAACAAAGCAGAAGTGCTCAATATCACACATTTAGGCAGATGTGTGAACAGTGTTTGAGAGAAATGGTTATATTGTATATCTGGAATGAATTTTAGGGCTTTAAGTCCATCCCCTGAAAAATGGGAGCAAAAACAAAAGTGTTGCGTTTATATTTTTGTTGAGTGTACATAACATGGGTGTCATGTTCGTCAAGACAATCATTTACATATTAGATATTAGTTATTAATTTTAATAACTTATTCAACCATAGCATCCCTATTCTGAGGGAACGGCTTCTTTCATATAGGTTTGGTTTCTAATGGTAGCTATGTTATGTGTACGCCATGTTCGACTCTAACCTTGGCAGCTGGGAGACTCTTGACTCCAGAGACCAGAGGTGTTGCAGTGTATTGCTGGTGTTCCTCTCAGCAGGAACCCCTCATTGCATCCAAAGTCACAGTGGGAACCATGACTGAAAGGAGAATGTAGATGACTACAATTCATCCAACCATGATGTAGACCAAAGTCCAGTGGGGGACATGGACGTGCTATAGGGAGACAAGGAACAAAAGTTAATTATCAGGCCAAACCACTTGTAAAATGCCAACAACTAGGTTTTCCGTTATTTACGTCTGTGAAATGTTTATTCTTGTGAATACCCA
Source organism: Benthosema pterotum (assembly GCA_039105355.1). NCBI lineage: Eukaryota > Metazoa > Chordata > Actinopteri > Myctophiformes > Myctophidae > Benthosema > Benthosema pterotum. The sequence continues at coordinate 17,514,818 of CM076979.1, forward strand.
TCTGAACATTATTCTAGGGGAACAATGTCAAAGGGAGAAGTACTGTATATATTCTAGTTCTGGTAACACAAGCTGTTACTCAATCCTCTGTGGTTATACTGTACCCTGACAGAGAGGAAGGGCATGGCTCCAGTTGACCTGTGATAGACACTGGGTGGAGTTATCACCACTCAGATCAAATCCCTCTTCACACTGTGTGGTGCAGGTGGAACCATAGCTGAACTCTCCCAAAGGATCCTGGCATTGCATAGAGGCGTGTGGGGGAGCTTTTAGGCTGCTGCACTGTATCACTGCATATAGGATAGAAAGGGAAACAACTATGATTTGACATATGCTATACATTTAAAGTGGGGGTGCCGTGATTTTTGTATTTTTTCCAATTTTGTACATGTTTAAGAGATGGCAGTATGTAAATAGACCCCTTGGTGTGTTTTTTATGTGCAATGATGTCTTCCCTTTGTATTTAGGGTTTCTTCCTGGGGGCTGAACCTTTCCAGTCAAACGTGCCAATGAAAAAAACTTCAATATAGTGACATCATGTGCTTAGCCCCTCCCCTAACTCCTCCCCCTTTATCATGCAACTAAAGCTGTGGGTGTGGCTTCAGTTCAGGTGGATCTCCACTCATCACCACCCACCAGGCAAACCAGGCATACTTAATGAACTGGTAGGGTGGAATCATAAAAATGACAGTTTAACAAACACTGTACACTTTTTGGGAAAAAATCTTACTTTTCATATAACATTAATACCTGATGATCATGTTTTAGGGTAGAAAAAAATCACGGCACTCCATCTTTAATAAGTGATTGAAAACTTCTCATTAGCATTAATATTTTTCACTTGACTATGAAATATATAACCTAATACATTTTAATGGGTGATAGCGCTTTTGGTGTATTTGCACTTTGTCCTACATAAATATTAAATGCCATTGACCACAAACATTGAAGACACAAATAAGGGCACAAATTCTCAACGGCTGGAATGAGATGATGTTTGATGATGTACGATGATAAGAACGCCCCTTGTGTGTTAGTTGAATGTAATTTTGTATCCCACAATCACCAAGACAAGCCATTCTCTGTCTTACCTGTGCATACAGGAGTCTGTTTGCTCCACTGCCCAGAGGCCAGACAGTGGAGTGTGCTGTTTCCCATCAGAGAATGTCCCTCATCACAGGTAAAGTGACAGGAGGAGTTAAATGAGAAAGGTTTCAGGGGGTCCACACATGTCATGTTACCCATAGAAGGTGAGGAGAGATGGGGACATCTTACAGCTGAGAAGAAAAAGAAGAAGTTGAGATATCACCCCCTAGCCAGCCCACCCACAGCCAACCTCAGTACTTACGCTCTGCTCACGCAAGTAACAACATGATTTGTTTTGATTCCACAAGATAATTGTGGAGTCAGCCTCAGGTCTTATGGGCTAAGGCAGGGCTGGGCAATTATTTTTCCCAAGGGGCCACATGAGATACATGACCTTACATACTCCATTAAACATGTGGTTCTAAAAAACAAAAAAAATAAAATCCTCCCTTGCATTGCCAGTCATTCACCACCAAAAGTAGCACATATACAAGATCAGTATGTATTGCACTACACTTGCAGATCTGACTCAGATTTGTTTTGAAGCATAACTGGCAGGCAAACCAAGATTACATTGAGCCGCACCACTCATTGGAAATCAGTTTGAGAGTAGATGAAGTTCTCAGTGCGATTGTCCTACTCTTTCGGTGAGGGAGGGACGACCACATCAGAATGTAGAGATTCCTCAAGTGGAGGCGCCAAGACTAAAGGCCAAAACTAAAGTCTGCGTAATATTAATTTAATTTGCAAGATAAAAGTAAGATTAAAACCAACCATTTTGACACCAGGGCCCTCTATTTATGTTTATGTTTATTACGGATCCCCATTAGTCGTCACCACCACAGTGAAGACTACTCTTCCTGGGGTCCAAGTTCTCATACAATAAAAAAAAAAAAAAAAAATGAATTAAATAAAATAAAAACAACAAAGACAGATACAATAGATTAAACAAATAAAAATCAAACAAAAATAGTTAAAGATACAGCATCATCATTCACAACCTCTCTAGGTCACCAATGGCAAACTGAAACATTGGCCATGTTCTTTCGAATGATTAAATTAAACAGTAACACAAATTAACTAAATCTGATTTCTTTCCTAATCACTGCCACTTTTAATTTCCTTTTAAAGCTTGATTTACTTTTTATATTTATCATATATGGTGGGAGCTCGTTCCAATTTTTTTCCTGCCCTATACATAACTGTTTTCTTCAGTACATTTGTTCTAGGAATTGTGGGAGTGGTAAAATGATGACCAGTAGCCTGTCTGGTGGCATAACCATGTCTGGTATTAGTGGGTTGCAACTGTGCAAACAATTCAGTAGGTTTACCAGAATAATGTATGTTAAACATAAATGTCACAAGACTACACGCCAACCTTTGATCTACTCTCATCCATAACAGTGTATCATGCATCCACAATACTACTTCTCCCGGAGCAGCGCAGAGCAAGGCGTGCTGCCCTGTTCTGAGTAAGCTGAAGTTTGTTCAGATCATTTTTTGAAGCACTAGACCAAATTGTTGGGCAATAATCAAGACTGGATAAAACTAATGATTGTAGCACAAGTTTAACAGTTGAACTATAGACACCAGATGTACTCCTCTTCTTATCATTGAAATGTTTCTACTCATTTTAGCTACTATTTTACTAATGTGCATTGACCATGATAGTGTTTCATCTATGATCACGCCCAACAACTTGGCCTCTTTAACCTGTTCAATAGCAGTGTGTTGTAGGACAAGACTCAGTTCTGGATTAGAACTCACCATATGTCTGGAACCAAGTGTAGTATTACGCGGAAGCGGAGATCGAACCCGGGACTCCCACTCGCCAGTCCAACGCACAACAAGTCGCGCCAATAAGGCTGAGCCCGATTGGCGGGGCTGTTGTCGCTGGCTCATGGCTGGGTGCTACATTCACCCCCTTGATCTTTTGGAGCGCGTCCTCGCGCTTCACACTTCACACCACGGACCCCCGTACGTGATGTCCCTCATGTGGACCCGCAAGGACGTATACGGGTATATTGGGGATAACACCCGCACTCCAAATCCTGCCGACTACGCCAGATTGTAGTATTACGCGGAAGCGGGGATCGAACCTGGGACTCCCACTCGCCAGTCCAACGCACAACAAGTCGCGCCAATAATAAGATGATGAATTTTTATGCTCTCAAAGAGTTAAATCTGGTTAACCAACTTTCCATATTTAATTTGGAACTCTCTCAAGGACCACTGGTGGTCCCCGGGCCGGTCAGAGTCAGCCAAAGGGCCGCATAATGCCCAGGTATGGGCTAAGGGAATTGTTGTGGCCTGTTGATAATGTTTACTTACCATCCTCACAGCGTGGACCCTGGAAGCCAGCGTGGCACTGACAGGTGTAGCTCCCTATGGTCTCCACACATTCTGCATGGACACTACAGGACAGCTCTGTACAAGAGGCTGCAGACAAACAATGATCTCACTTGACTGGAACAGAGGTAGGCCTAAGATGTTTATTCAAGTATAAGTAGTAGCAGCAATATGCCTACCACAATGTAGAATAACTGTCCTGCAAATCTATTATATCAAAATAATTGCTTGGAATAATCAAAGATGTCATTGGTAATATAGGCAGGCTTCTGAACTATTCACAGTCAACATACCAGACACAAAACAAGCAGACAGAAAATATGATCATATTATAGGCCCAATGAGCATTAGACAGAATCAGTTATACAACATACAATTATAACTATAAGGTTTAAAGTGGGTGAGTTTCTAGTGGATTTTCTCAAACTCACACTCACAGTAACAAAAGCCTTCAAATATGTGTAATAGTTCTGTATAGTCTAAATTTGCCTTTCAGTTGCAGTGGAGAAGGAATATTAATAGAGTCACCCAAAAAAGTAATCATACTTAAAATTGTACAAAATTGTACAATCCATCACTGGATACTATAATCTGCTACTAACCTGTGTAGCAGATAGTTCCCTTCTTCTTGCTGCAACTTTCATCATTCCATTTAGTTGCATCTTCATCTCTCTTGATGTAAATCTCCACACAGTCCTGTTCATCTTTTCCTATGTTATTAGGCTCATTTGGTGCCCAATTTGTAGCTTCTTCTGTCAATTTCTTATTAGTTCCTACCTAGGGGTGCAACAATTAATTGAAAGAAAGAAAGAAAGAAAGAAAGAAAGAAAGAAAGAAAGAAAGAAAGAAAGAAAGAAAGAAAGAAAGAAAGAAAGAAAGAAAGAAAGAAAGAAAGAAAGAAAGAAAGAAAGAAAGAAAGACCTATAATTTAGAATTTTATAAAACAATGCATTAATAATTGATTCGTATTTTCTATGGGATTGGAATTTTTTCTTCGTGATGCTGCGGGAAGATTCCTGGATCCCTGTCCTCTACAATTTCTTAACAACATTTCTTGATCTCTTTAGGGTTAGCTAAGCTGTTCCACTACTACAGTGCATTTCTTTCCCCCTATGGCCTTGCCTGGGTTAACCTCGTAGATTGTAATATATTTTCACTATTTTTAGATGACACAGTCTAAAATAACAATCATTAGTACTTAAAATGTAACCATTTTTAAAGGGCTTCTCGATTATTCGATTCATCAGAAAAGTAATCAATAGAACGATCATGTATAGTCATGTATAGATCATTATAGTTGCAGCCCTTACCCAGGTCCAGTCATTGTTCACTTTGCGGATGCCGATCCAGTAGTATCCGTTGTTTTTAGGCAGCATCTGGTTGAGGTATTCCATCTCCCTGTGGTTCTGGATGGCCACCATATCTGTGAAATGCTCCTGACACCAGCGGCGTGCCGTGTTCCAGTCACGGGCTGGGTTGGTGCTGTAGTTGTACATCCACGCCTGAACCCCTCTGCCACCTCTCAAATCTGGGACCAAGCAGATACGGTAACATAGCACAAGATCTTTACTGATCCTGCCGCACAATTCAGTCGCCAAAAGCAGCAATGCAATTAAAATACAGTACAGCTGTAGTGTAAAACAACATCCTGATCTTCACCATGCTTTAACATCAGTGATAAACACAGTAATGCAGTAGGCCAGATCTCCATCAGGCTATGTTTACTCCTGGTGACACTACTTCCATCCTTTCTAATTCCAATGGTAATTTGAGGCTTTTTCCCCAAAAACCTGTTAGTGGCGCTATAACAGACCAATATGAAAAGGGTATGGTTATATTTGTCCACCTAATAGGAAAGTGCATGCCTCTTAGTGGTGCTCTAAGAAGCAGATGTGAAAAATAGCAGATCGGTGCAGTTTAATAGCGCGAAAAGCTGCCTCCTGGTGGCGCTATAACAGGCCACCACGAGGCCACCTCTGCATAGGTTCTTTGTTGGCATTCAGGGAATGTGTGTGCAAAGTTTGGCATCAACCGGATTAATGGTGCCAGAGATTAGCTGGTAATGGACGGACAGACACACACACGGACACACACACACGGACGGAGTGGAAAACATACAGTACAGTAATTCCCCACCAGGCCGAAGGCATGGTGGGGACATTAATATTCAGAGACATTAATATTGTGGTGTCATTAAAAATCTATGTACTTCTTTGGCACTAGATATCTTGTTAAAGTGTGGAGTGTTTCTTGGAAGGTATAAAAACACACCTTGGATTATTACAATGACTGCTACAATCCATATCCCATGATATGTGTGAGCTCTAAGATGGGTTCCTCCTTGAAAGATCTGAAAAACAAAATAAGTAATCAATGATAATTTTGTAATTATTACAATTGTACAACGTACATGTGGAAGGATATATGGCTGTAGGCTAGAATACTCTATTTTTCATTGTCTTACCATTTCTGCTGCTTTCCGCTATCCTTAGTTCATCAACTACTGGTTGATTTTTAAAGGTACTTCAATAGAACAGGGGTGCGGCAACACCAAGTTTGGCAATATCTTATGACTATCTACATGACATCCTGTATTACAATCATGCAACATCTCCTAATGCATGTACCACTGTGCGCGCACACACACACACACACACACACACACACACGCACACACACGCACACGTGCACTCACACATGTGCACGCATACACGTTACATACTGATTCAGAGCAATGCGTCATTTTATTCTCATTTTGAATGTTATGGATCACAAATCACTTCCAAGATTTTACATTGAAATTAATGATGAAGTGTAGGCTTGCAATAATTAATTAATTCAGTCATTCAGTCAAAATAATAAAATCAGTTAAAATGATTACAATGAGAAATACAACTGTACAAATCAGTTACAATTGCTTTAGATATGGACAATAGTAGTTTTTTGATCATTTTTTATAAAATAGTCAAAAAAGACATTATACTGTAGAGGACACAAAGTGTAACACGTATTAAGCCACAAGTCAACTAAATGGAAATGGAAATAGAAATAAAATGACATACCAGTAATACACAATTGATATTATATAAGGTAAAAGCACATAAAACGCACACAAAAAAGAGGTTCCAATCTAACATGGATGTGCCTTACATGATGAGACAGGATGCAGAAATATGATATTAATATACGCAGATTTTCCTCATATATACAACAATTAAGGCATGAAGCCTCTAATGAAAAAATATAGTTGTCCTTCAATTGTATGTCCCATTAGCTGGAATTGTTGCTTCTTCTGGCTCCCTATGCAGTAGACAGTGAAATAAATCAGTTGAATAAATCAGTGAAATTATTATAATTTTGTATCAGAAATTGTGTCACTTACTGACAATTTCACATTTATTAAATATTGTAATATGTATGACAATAGACATATATTATACATATTTCATATATATCAAAATCGATTTGAAACTTTAATAATTAGACAAACTTCATGGCATGGTGGTAGTGTATCTGTAGTGTATAGTTTCAACACTGACCGTAGCTGTGTACGTTTCTTTCCTGTTAGAAACAAAGAAGAACCGATCATAGACACATGATACAGGGTTGCATTATATTTGTGATTTTGAAAGAATGTTTGTAGACGCAGACTTACTCTTTCTGTACTTCGAGCAACAAAAGCAGAGGCAGCATAGAGCTGAACAGGCCACACAACCAGCCAGAGCCATTAGAGCATGTTTATAGCCTGGAGAGAGTGAGAAGAGAAGATTAATATGCAGAAATGCTATATTTGTATAACAAACCTTCACTCAAATAATAAATAAAGATTGTTATTAATGAAGTCAAATTTAAAGAGAGGAAATAAAATAAAAGCAATGCTAAAATGTATTTTACTTTTAAAATATCCACGTTTTCAGAGATACGTAGATCCAGGGTGTTCAAAGCTGCTTCTTTGTCAATTTGTCAAAGCAGGGACAGCTTTCCGATAACCAGTAGAAGTACATTTACCCTTACATTTTCCCACTACTTCTCATTTATAACCATTAAGTTCCAATGACATTTTGAATATCTGGAGGCCAAAACACTTTCACCTCCAACACAAAGTTTCGGCCTGATTTGGTACATCCTAATGATAGTGACTGAAAAGTATCATAAGAAAACTTTAATTACTTGCACAAAAAGGTCGTGGGCCTTTCCACCTGCCATCACTACCGCAGGTGACCTCTGTCGACCCCAATAGCAGGAAGCCCATGGAGCACCCAAAACGACAGGTCGAGTTGAACGTCTGGTTCGATCCCGAGCAGTTGATGTATCCATCGTCAGGGCCAGACAGTGCGGAACACTCCACAACTAGAGAAACATAGACCTCAAAGTTTATCTGCAATGATTTGTCACTGCCATCTTACTGTGTGAAGATGGATTTCTGCTGTCCCACATAAACACAAGTTAACATTTTGATTATGTTTTGCGCTTCAGCACAGGATACAGAGGAAACAGATGCCAAGTTGGATGTAACCTTAAACATCAGAGGATATTTGGGGAAGCTCAGTTAGCTTGTGGTTAGAGTGTTCGTCCTGAGACTGGGAGGTCAGGGTTCAAACCCTGGCCGAGTCACACCAACGACTATAAAAATGGTACCCAAAGCCTCCATGACTGGAACTCCGCATCAAAGGTTGGATTGGAGAGATAAGAGCTGGCAACGTGCTGTAATGTCCAGGGGGTGTACTTATACATTAAGCTTCATTACGTCAAAAGGAAACGGGGGATAAACTCATGACATAGGAGCCACATAGCACAGGAACTGTCGTTTCCTGAGGCTACTTGCTACATAATTAGTGGGACAAGGTGACTTATTATGCAATGAGAACATACAAAATCAACGAGCAATCCTTCAAGCTGTAGGCAAATTGCTGACTGAGTGTGATAAAAATGAGATGAATGCTTTTTGAGCCAGTAGCATGAATCACTGCTGCACTGAGCATATGCTGTGGAAGCTGCATTTTAAAAATGTAATCTGCTTATCTTTGGCATTTCTGCTTTATTGCGATAGTGAGAGGAAACCACTAACACAGAACAGTTCAACCGGAGACAGGCTGAACTTGTGCTTGTGTGTGGTATGTGCCCTACTGCCCTAACCATGCAGCTATTGGGTCTGTTTGTCTTAGCATGTCACCATACGCAACAGTTTTTCTTGATAGTCAGTGTGTCATTTATATTAATTATGACACCACATAAAGATGATATGTCAGGTATATTTTGACTATCCATATGTCTAACCTTTATTTCCATTTTTTCTCTGTTTGTGCCAAAATGATTTAAATATTAGATTTCAAAATAAATCCTCTCGTCGGCACTTATGCCAGTGTGTCACAAAGTGATCACCCTCCTCTGCTAATGTTGACACGCGTGCAGGCCTGAGGTTGACTACATCTGACATGAACACAGGTTAAAGTGCACCTACCTATACACTGAGGCTCTTTGTCATCCCACAGTCCAGAAGAGTTGCAGCTGAGCACTGATGGTCCAGACAACATGAAGCCTTCCTCACACAGGAAGCTGCAGGTGGACTCAAAGTTGTGGTCTCCATGGCGACCAGAACATCTCATGTCACCATAGAGAGGTTTGATAGGCTCCTTACATGCCACTGCTGTCAAGTCAATAAAACAACACACAACTGATTTTTTGTCGATTTATGGTACACAGTTCTGCAGGGCCTCAGATAAAGGGCAACTTTTGTATGATATCTTTTATTTTTGTTTGTTTGACTTTTTCCCATTTGGTGTTTGCAAACCTGACAATTTTGAGCATTTAAGAGAAGAATGCCTAATATGTTGGATCAAGCAACAGCTCTCAACACACCTGCTTGACACCTGTCTCCCTCAAAACCAGGCTCACAGACGCATCTTGTCCTGTTGATGGTCTCTGTACATTTTCCCCTTTCACATGAAGCATTGGTGCATTGTGCTGCCAGGGAGAAGTGGATTAAGAAAACCTGTCATGAAACAATCATCATCTCTTTAGAAAAAAAAAATGATGGAATTTAGTTTTGGTTTTAAACACACCATGTTCCTTACAATTCACTCCAACCCAGGTCTCCCACCATCCACAAGAGAGACCATCTACGTGTATATATATATATATAGATATAGCTCATCCAAGAGCTGTGGTCAACAATATGAGTCAAGGACTATCATAACTCTGGGAGTGTACAAATGGAACCCTTTCATTTCCTTTCCTTACATTTGATCTCTCTCAGAGTTACATACCAGTTCTGATCATTCACCACAAGCCAGCATGGCGATGATCCCTGTCCAAGAGGCAATCCATTCTTGGTTATATTTTCAAATATTTGACTTGCTTTTGTTCATTTAAAACTCACTGCTCACCTTGGTAACAAACAGGGTATTTCTTATTAGCACATTTCTCATCGTTCCACCTCCCTCTGTTGGCCCCGTAGTTGATATAGATCTCTACACAGAACTCGGTGGTGTGGTCATTGTTGGGTTCGTCCTGTGCCCAGGACTTGTCCCCGATCCATGTGCTGTTATGGCCGACCCAGGTCCAGGTTTCATTTGCATGGGTTCTGGTGATTCCTATCCAATAGTAAGGGCTCCTGGTTCTGTTGGGCAGTATGCTGACCAGGTAATCATTCTCCTCCTGGCTTTGGATGGCCACCATGTCTGTATAGTGGGTCTGACACCACTGTCTTGTCTGGGTCCAGTTCATTACCTCTTGGGAGTAGTGATATGTCCAGCCTCTGGTTACATCTATTAGAGAGCTACCTGGTGTATAGCATGAGGGGAAAAACACATTTATAACACATTTATTAATTATCAGTTAAGTTTAAAGAAAGCATACCTGAAATATAATGTGTGTTTGTAGGCACTAGGCAATACATCTGACACTTACCAGTGAAAATGATCAGTGCCCACTTCAAAGCCTTTGAAGCAGTCCCCCTAGAGAGGGGCACGTGGACACTCTTTACTTGTCCAAGAAACATATCTCGCTAGAATAACAAAATAAATATTTAACAAAATGATAAGGAATATTGTCATGTCAATGTATTTTCACTCAGTTTTCTATTCCTGTATACAAAGTTTTTTCTTTTTTCTTTTTTTGTGTGATTCTTTAAAGTTTGAAAAAAGTGAAATCTACATACGGTAAAAAGTGTTTTATACTTACCATAGCAGTTAGTGGTATACTGTAACGCATGTAGTAGTGATCAGTGTGTGGCTTTGGGTTTTTATAGCCTACATCCCTTGTGTGACGTTCATTCTAAAATTATCACAGAATACCTGGATGCACCGTAGTTTACTGTAAGATATGTGAATGGGTGTGATAAACGACTGAATGGCTGACTGACTACAGACAGGCCCTCTGGTAAGGCAACCATGCAACTTTTTCACCTAAACTAAACACTTTTCCAGTAAGATATGAATTGTATTATTATTTGGAGGGGGAATGTGCGTCAGATGATTAGTGGAACAGATACAAATGACAAGTTAGGCTTTTCTGGCAGTTTTCTGTTCAAGTAGAGACAGTAGAGACAGAATAGAAGCTTAGGTTGACGGTTGAGGAGGGAAAGCATACGACAAAGGTGTCTAGCCGGAGTCAAACTGGAAATGTTGCAATGAAATGGTTGGTGAATATTTATTACTCCTTCAAAATGTAATAATATTACTAATACTTCATATAATATTACTCATGATCTTATTATTGTACAATACAACATGGATAGGGCAAAAATTAATAATAATACAAAGTTATAGCCCAAAATGTTCCACTGATGTGCTCTAAGTTTAACCTTTCTTTTTTGCTGAGTGAGCACCCTGGTACTTTTCAGTCTGTTAAAAGATGTCTTGGCCTTCAGTGATATGCAACAATGTGTGAATAAATGACAGTGACCTGAATGCCGGTGGGAACTCTGTCACCCGAGGTGAAACATCCAATCTTTTTCTGAACCCTTGAAACCGCTGACTCTGACCTCTCTGAAACAAACAATTATTGTTACGTGCACAACAACACCCCAGAAATGTACAGCATATGTCTTAAAGTTATATAACTATTCACAACATGCATGACCCCCCGCTGGAGTCAGGAAGTGGGGGTGACAGAGAGACCAGTGATCTGTAGAAGGAAATACCCCAGTCTGACCTGAACCCCATGGAAAATCTAGAGTCATCAGAAATACAACTATAGGAGTCGAGCTCAGCTCACAGGATGAGATAAATATCAGTGCTATGAAAAGTCACTGTCTTGGAATTGTGCATGATTGATTGATTGATTGATTGATTGAAGCCTTAATGTTCTCTGCTGTCAGGAAGAAACCACTTTCATCATTTTCAGAAAATTCATTCCTTTTTTTAGAAAATGAAAAGTATAACCTTTTCAGAAAATTAAGAAATTAAGAGTTTAAAAGGTTTTAATTGTCTGAAGTGCTTTTTACAACTTTTCATTGGTTCAGTATTTTCTGAACAACACAGAAACTAAGGGTGTTCAATAGCACTGACTAACGGACAGTGTTGGGTAATGTGCACTATGTGACTTAATATATTATGTAATATATTACCAAAATGCAGTAATTGTAATGTAAATATATTATTCTTTTCTTTCTTCATTACTGCACTAGTCTCTATATTACTTTCTGGCATTCTGCCTCGTTGCAAGTGTTCTTGTGAAACAACAGCAGAAGTTAAATAATTACTTATTTTCTTTCATTTGTCATCCAATTATTTACTGGCTTCCATGAATTCAAGGAATACATTTAACTCTTGTGTTAACTGTCCATAGCTGAGTAGGATGAGGTAGGTCACCAGTACTGTTTTCAGGAGTGACGTTTTTTCAAATTGATTTCAAATGGATTTGTCCTGATAGCCAAGTGGGCTTGCTTTATTGTAGGTATGCCACTGGCCTACATAATATTTGATTAATAGTGATGATACTAAAAATTTAATTATATATTTTGTAAAAGGTTTTTTTAAAGTAATATGTAATAGTAATACATTACTTTTAAATGGAGGTAATGATTATGGAACAAAAAAGACTTAGTTAACTGTTAACTCGAGTTAAAAACGAGTTATGTGGTTTACTCCTAGCTGGCAGCATCAAATTTGTAGCTTACTGTGTCAAAAGGAGAAAACACAAAAGGTTTGAGAGCATAATTCTATTGAACCATAATAATCCATTGGTGGGGGGATTTAACAAATACAATTCATACAATTTTAACATGCCAAGCTTGCAATAGAGAAGATAATATAGAATAAATACCACATTTTGCACAGATTTGAATGTGCAAAATGTCCCTATTATTTTTTCCGTAGGCGGTACTTAACAAGACAAATACAATACCAAAGAATACCACAGGGTACTGTCTTAAATTAGGGTTATTAACCAGTATACAGCAGTTATGTCTACAGTGTTTGTTATAACTTGTATGATGTAGATAGATAGCTGTAGATAGATAGATAGATAGATAGATAGATAGATAGATAGATAGATAGATAGATAGATAGATAGATAGATAGATAGATAGATAGATAATTAAACCAACCACACTCTCTCTCTCTCTCTCTCTCTCACACACACACACACACACACGCGCGCACACACAAACAAAATTGTGCTCTTTCCTTGCATGGTGCATCATCTCACACATTGATTTTCTGTTTTGTTGTATGTTATTTTAATCACTTTAACATGAATGTAGGTAAGCCATACATTTTAAATGAAGAGTATACAGAAGAATGTCATTAATAGAGCTTTTATTAGGTAAAATACACAACACATAATACACACAATGGGCCTCATAACCAGCACTTAGCCTGAATAAATTATACATAAATATGAATGTATAAAATCATCATTTAAGTTACAACACTGTATATTACAAACAATATACTATATACCATTCCAGAACCATAATGTGCTCAATAACCATCATAACCATCAACATAGATTAACACTCAAGTTTTATCCTGTTTAGGTAAAGGTTAAATTATTCAACAAAATTAATCTGTGGAGCTATAGACAAACTAATGTTACCCAAAGATATTGTGGGTTTCGCACCAAATAAACACACTGAAAGTTTTTACATATACACCGGTATGATGTATCTTTCACAGTTGATTGAAGTACTGTGACTGCTCAATCCAGTTGACCAATCACATCCTTCAAGGGAGAAACATGTATTATTCCGATTGTAGTGATACGAGGATTGAACCCAGGCCTGCCACTCGCCAGCCCAACACACTCTGTAACCTGGTGTGCCAATAGGGCAGAGCCCTATAGGGCGCTAAGGGCGGGCTGTAGCGGCTGGCTTATGGCTGGGTGCTACAGTACATTCACCCCCTCAGTCTTTGGAGCACGTCCTCGCACTTCACACTGCGGACGAGGCTGGATGCTACACAGTCATGTTGGAGCTGCCGGTGTCATTTGAAAGTGGAAAAGGACTCCCGAGATTCCTGAAGAAAGAAACAACAGGTGTTAACTCAGTAATCGACACTTTACTTCTTAACAGGGATTGTCACATTACATCACCCTACATTTCAGTGTGTTCTGAACTTACCCATGATGTTGCTCTATATGAGGCTGTCAACGTCAATGCTGTTTCTGTAGTGCTGTGGAGGATCCAGCAAATCTGACTCACTGAAATGCACAACACCAGGAGTTGGTTTACAACTTCACCTGATGCAGGTGGTCAACAAGAGTCAATATTTGATTGATTACAGGAGAATGCATATACAACTCACCTGTTCAGCTCAAAAGTATTCTTCCTGTTTCTTAGTCGTTTCAACAGCCAGGCAGCCAAGGATAGACCGGACAGTGAAGCAGCGCCCCCTGCTGCTAAACCCATTGCGGTGGGGTTCACTGAAGGCCCAGAACCTGTTGAAACATCATCAGATGACATTTAAAACTCATATCTTTAACTATGCAGAGCTTTATAGAAAGGTTTGTACGTCAGTAGACCTTTCATTATTCTCTTACTTACGTTGGCAAGTAGGCATCTCTGCGGTCCAGTTGCCGTGATGATTACATGTGACGGCCTCTTGCCCGTGTAATGAGTGGCCTTGGTCACACGTGAAGTTGCACTGGGTATTGTATTTCAACTCAGAGTCTGAACAGCTCACAACGCCATTAGCAGGATTCTCAAGGAATTCGCACGTCACCGCTGGAATAACAAAGAGAGAGAATTTATTTAAAGTGCTAAACATACATCCAACAAAACTATATCCAATTAACCCATTTTAGAGATGTGTTGGTTAAACAAAGCTTTCAACAATTCCATTAACCACACAAAGTGTGTATAGAGAAGAACGTGAGTATTTCACATGATGATCACTGAATAAACATCTACACAGTACCTGTACATGTAGGAGAGGTAGAGTTCCAGTGTCCTGTCTGTGTGCACTCCATGTTCAGGGACCCCTGGAGTTCATGGCCCTCGTCACAGCTGAAGGTACAGACTGTGCCCTGTGGATGGGGGTCCTCAGGAGACACAGATGAGGGTGCAGGAGACACACAGCTGATCTGGCCTCTCTCAGGAGCCACTGGAGCGGGACACTGCAGTGCTGAAAACAAGATGTAGATGTCAGTACATGTAAGTACAAAAGGTACAGTATATGTCTTCCCCTGAGAACAGCTTGTATGCAGGGACATACCTGTGCAGGTAGGAGGGGTAGAGTTCCAGTATCCTGTCAGTGTGCACTCCATGTTTAGGGACCCCTGGAGTTCATGGCCCTCGTCACAGCTGAAGGTACAGACTGTGCCCTGTGGATGGGGGTCCTCAGGAGACACAGATGAGGTGGGTGCTGGAGATGTACAGCTGATCTGGCCTGCCAGAGGAGCCACTGGA
Source organism: Benthosema pterotum (assembly GCA_039105355.1). Classification (NCBI taxonomy): domain Eukaryota; kingdom Metazoa; phylum Chordata; class Actinopteri; order Myctophiformes; family Myctophidae; genus Benthosema; species Benthosema pterotum. The sequence continues at coordinate 17,530,104 of CM076979.1, forward strand.
GCGGGACACTTCAGTGCTGAGAACAAGATAAGATTTAGATGTCAGTATGTGGTATGTAATGGTGGAATCAGGATGATTGGAACCCTAGCTTATGAGACCGTAACATTTTGACCACTGGTTCACAAACACTTGGTTGGGCGGGAGTCCTGGGATCTGTTTGTCGGGACGGTCATGGACCAATTTAAGTACAAATCCCTGGAAATAGCTTCTCTATATGCTCTTCAGCATGTCTACAAGTTTGCTTGCAGGGACATACTGTACCTGTGCAGGTAGGAGGAGTAGAGTTCCAATCTCCAGTCTGTGTGCACTCCATGTTCAGGGACCCCTGGAGTTCATGGCCCTCGTCACAGCTGAAGGTACAGACTGTGCCCTGTGGATGGGGGTCCTCAGGAGACACAGATGAGGGTGCAGGAGACACACAGCTGATCTGGCCTCTCTCGGGAGCCACTGGAGCGGGACACTGCAGTGCTGAAAACAAGATGTAGATGTCAGTACTTTTAAGTACAAAAGATATGTCTTCCCCTGAGAACAGCTTGTATGCAGGGACATACCTGCGCAGGTAGGAGGGGTAGAGTTCCAATGTCCTGTCTGTGTGCACTCCATGTTTAGGGACCCCTGGAGTTCATGGCCCTCGTCACAGCTGAAGGTACAGATTGAGCCCTGTGGATGGGGGTCCTCAGGAGACACAGATGAGGTGGGTGCTGGAGATGTACAGCTGATCTGGCCTGCCAGAGGAGCCACTGGAGCGGGACACTTCAGTGCTGAGAACAAGATAAGATTTAGATGTCAGTATGTGGTATGTAATGGTGGAATCAGGATGATTGGAACCCTAGCTTATGAGACCGTAACATTTTGACCACTGGTTCACAAACACTTGGTTGGGCGGGAGTCCTGGGATCTGTTTGTCGGGACGGTCATGGACCAATTTAAGTACAAATCCCTGGAAATAGCTTCTCTATATGCTCTTCAGCATGTCTACAAGTTTGCTTGCAGGGACATACTGTACCTGTGCAGGTAGGAGGAGTAGAGTTCCAATCTCCAGTCTGTGTGCACTCCATGTTCATGGACCCCTGGAGTTCATGGCCCTCGTCACAGCTGAAGGTACAGACTGTGCCCTGTGGATGGGGGTCCTCAGGAGACACAGATGAGGGTGCAGGAGACACACAGCTGATCTGGCCTCTCTCAGGAGCCACTGGAGCGGGACACTGCAGTGCTGAGAACAAGATGTAGATGTTAGTACATGTAAGTACAAAAGGTACAGTATATGTCTTCCCCTGAGAACAGCTTGTATGCAAGGGACATACCTGCGCAGGTAGGAGGGGTAGAGTTCCAATGTCCTGTCTGTGTGCACTCCATGTTCAGGGACCCCTGGAGTTCATGGCCCTCGTCACAGCTGAAGGTACAGATTGAGCCCTGTGGATGGGGGTCCTCAGGAGACACAGATGAGGAGGGTGCTGGAGATGTACAGCTGATCTGGCCTCTCTCAGGAGCCACTGGAGCGGGACACTGCAGTGCTGAGAACAAGATAACATTTAGATGTCAGTACAACAATCAATCAGAAAAGTACACATTCAATAAGAATAATAATAGGCACAAATAGGCAACCGAAATTGACACAATATTGAGTTAAAATACCTTTACAGTTGGGTATGTCAGTCATCCACTCTCCCTCGTCAGAACACTGAATATTGGACGCCCCTTGCAGTTCAAAACCTGCAACACACCTGAAATTGCATGTGGTGTCTGGTGGCAATTTGTTGGTGGAATTACTATTACACTCCACAAGCAGGAAACCATCTCCTTCAGGTCTCTGGCAAGTAATAGCTGTAGGAAGGAAAGAAAACAAGAGAGACAACGGAAATTAGAGGAGAATAAATAAGGTTCATATGCTTTATTTACTGCCCAAACCCCTGTGACACATATCAGGACAATCATGGTTAAACAAATGCTAATGATTTGAATTGGGTACTTGACAGGGTGTGAATATGGGGGTGTCGCGGGGGAACATCACTGGCAGTAGCTACCGTAGAAAGCTGTTTTTCGAGTGGGCTAGCCTAGACGAAAACCGGAATTTAGCATTTTTCTGGGTCTACGTGTAGGGGAGCGCTTTCCCGTGCACACTCGTGCCTATGTTCTTTTCCATCCCTGTGCGTGCACATCAAAAAATTACTTCCACCTCAGCGTGGTACTGTGTGGTACCGGCACGAATGATACCATTGAAGGTTGTGCTCACCTTCACAATGAGGAATGTTCTCACTGGACTCCTTTGTTGACGTGCATGTCACTGTGTTTGCCCCCACCAGCCGGTAGCCCTGGTCACAGGTGAAACTGCAGCTGTTCCCATAACTAAACATCATCTCGATGTCATCGCCACGCGGTGCCCCTGTCTGTCCGCCACAGTTGACAGCTCCATTCTCTGGGTGCCTTGGAAATGGGCATGTGATGGCTGCAAAACAAGGGAGCGGTGAGTTAAATTATATGCAACACACTTTCCTTTAAAGGAGAATTCCACCCCAAAAGGCTTTTTTAACTTTATTTGCAGTTTTTTTTTAATCGTCCAGTTGTTATTTTGTGAAAACACATGTTTCCCCTAACCCAACCCAAACTTAGAATCGGGCTAATGGGCATTGCTCAAATTCGCCAATTTACAAGCAATTATAAATTGGCGAATAAATTGGCAATTATATATATATATATATATATATATATATATATATATATATATATATATATATATATATATATATATATATATATATATATATATATATATATATATAATATATATATATTAAGGCTGTTGAAAATAGTTAATTAATGGGATTAAATTAATTCTGTTGATTAATCTGATTAAAGATTTTAACGCAATTAACTCATGTGCACACTGACTCAACCCACTGAGCATTTCTCATTGAAAGAAATGGGTAGAGCACGTTTTTACGGACACATATATCTGTGTGTCTCCTTGTAACCAGAGCCATAGAGTATAGCTGGAGGATGTACAAGCATTGAGGGCTTGTAGATCACCTATTTTGATACATATTTTAAAGATAAACGGTTACTTTTTTCCACAGATTCTGTTTCTTTTTTGAAAACAGGCATATTTTGGACATAGTTCGAATGGTGATTAATCATGATTAAATTAATTCTGAAGCTGTGATTAATTTGATTAAATTTTTTAATCATTCAACAGCCCTAATATATATATATATATATATATATATATATATATAGTCTCTCCACCACGTCACTAGTGTGTTGGCACTCACACTTTCACTTTTGGTTCAGCAGTGATACAACTGTCTCAAAAGGTGGGGGCTGAACAACACCCATTATAGCCACATTCTAAGATTATGTTGGTGGAGGGGAAGGGGAGAGTGTTTTCACTAAATAACAATTCCTATAATATAAAAGATACAGTATATTGCAATACAAATGTTTGTTAAAAACTTCAAAGTAAACCGCACAGAGAAAGACATTTGGGTCCATACCAACGCAATGTGGCTGTGAGCCATTCCAGTGTCCTGAGGCTTGACATTGCAGACGGTCAGACATGGAGCCAGCCAGGACGTAACCCTCCTCACAGGAAAACGTGCAGGTAGACTGGTAGCTGGAGGAGCCCAGGGGATCTGAGCACGCCATGGATCCTTTCTCAGGAGCAGACAGTTCTTTACACTGCTTCACTGTATGAGATACGACATTTAAAAACAAAATTACAGCTTGTGACATTTGTGAATGACAATGTGATCCAAATATAATCTGTTGGAATAATGGCATCAATTTTATATCACCACATGTTCATTTTTTAATATGAATATGATGGTGGAGAAAAACACAAAAAAGATGCTCTGAACTTACATTCACAGGTCGGCGGCTGTTCTGACCACTTTCCAGAGCCGTTGCACTTCATGGAACCAGGAGAGCTGAGTTTATATCCATCCTCGCAGGAATACTGGCACAGGGAGTCGTATGCATACTCTCCATGCACATGGGAACAACTGACACTCGCTTTTGCAGGGACTGTCACCTCCTCTTTGTCACACTGAACAACTGGTAAACAAAAAATATATTAGATTCAGTATGAAATGTTCTGTCTTCGCTATACTCTGAATTCAAGGAAATGCACTTTGGTATAATAATCAGGACCAAAAGACCACATTGTGGTGCTTTCTTACCATCCTCACACTTAATGCCGTAGAAACCTTCATAACAACTGCAGGTGTGGTTGTTGATGGTCTCTACACATTCTCCATGTTGGGGATGGCATGAATCCTTCTTGCAGGCAGCTATGGACACAAATGGTGGAAAAGACTTTCACAGTTAAACTAACAAACCAGAATCAAACTGTTTTACCCATTTATGCGGCATAGACGGATCTAGAAATTATGGGCCCCTGGGCCATCACCAGCCAAAGGGCCCCAGAGGATTTTCTTCCTGATGCGGTGTATAGTGTCTGTGCACATGCATATCAATTATGACATATAGCTGTGCAATATTCATGTCATTTTAGCAGAATTTACAGCGAGAGATGGCTTGAAAATAATAAACAGCCAAAATAACTAAGCCAAATAAATGCAAACACTTGCAATAATGTACCGCATCATGATGCTTTATGACTTTTGGGATTATTTTATTGACACAACATCAATGTGTCCCTTAAATAACAGTGAAAAGGACTGTGTTGGCTACTGCTATTCACCCCTTTTTTGGGGGGGCCTGAGTTTGAGCCTCTTAGCAGTCACACGGACACTCAAACTTAGCCCCCCCAATGGGCCCAACGTGCCCATTGGATAACCCTTGTCCTCCATGTACAAATTAGACAGGTTTGGTTTCATTTGTATACTCTCAATTAATTCATAATTTTCTTTAATTTGCTTACCTGTGAAACACAAAGCCGTCTTCTTCCTCCCACAGTCCATATCGTTCCACTTGCCTTGATCTTTGCCCCTCTTAATGTACATCTCCACACAGTCCTCATCCACTCCATTCTTGTTAACATTGTTTGGTTCGTTCTCGGCCCAGTTGGTCGCTTCAACTGTCAGACTCTTGTTGGTCCCCACCCAGGTCCAGATGTTGTTGATCTTGCGGATCCCAATCCAGTAGTATCCGTCCTTATACGGAAGCCAGTTGTTAAGATGAGCAATCTCCTCCTGGTTCTGAATGGCCACCATGTGCGAGTTGTTCGTACTCTGGCAAAACTGGCTGGCGGCGTTCCAGTTCATGGTGTCCTTGGAGTAGAAGTAAGACCAGCTCTCTACGCTTGTCCATATACACATCACTGAAAAAAGAAGGACACTCAGATTACATTCAATTTTATTACATTTTAGATTAGATTACATTTTTTTGTATTCTGCACCAAATATGAGAGCTGTATTCAGAGCTTTGATATTTGGTGCTATTTTTCAATGTTATGCTAAATTTCCATTTTATATACAGTATATGATATGATAGTGCTCATTTTGCAAGGCTATTTCATTTTTTATTACTTTACATTATCTTTGTACTTTACATTATCTTTGTATCAACATTGTTGAGTGACCTTAAATTGTAATAATTTCACTACCTATACTTCTACTTTACTGTGCAACAAAGTGACAACAAACTAAAACCTGCAAATATTGAGTGGTGAAACTGTTTGGCCCTGAATGCTTAAGGTTATTTAAATACGGTAGATGTACATACTTGAATAAATATAGATCAAGGTAATCCATGTAGCAAACTGAGATCCTCTGGCTTGATGCAATCCAAAACGGCCGTCCTGTAACAACACACATAACATATTAACATAAATTAAATAAATTACCACACACACACACACACACACACACACACACACACACACACACACACACACACACACACACACACACACACACACACACACACACACACACACACACACAGCACAGAAAATGGAAAACATCACTAACCATGATAGATTGGGGTGAAAATCTGTAGCAGGAATCTAAAAACTATATACAGTATGTTGTCAGTAGTCAGACAGTAGTAGACTAAACAGATTATGAGACCATTCTGCTGCTGCTGCTGTTCTTATAGTGGCCAGAGGCCCGCCCCCCAAGGCCCGTTTCACTTTTCCCGGGAATGACTCATTGGAAATAACCCCCAACCTCACACTCACTTTTCTAATTAGCCATTGTGTTGGCGACATTGGATGATACGGAAATGGTGTGGAGTAGAGCTCCCAACACAGGAAAGCGTTGTTAGAATTATCATTAAAGTGTAAAGGATTGATTCACACTGCCTCCAATATAGTGTGTCACTTTTTACCGTGCTATTAGTTCTGCTGCCTGCTGGTAGATCGTATTTTGTGTGCAACGCCTTGTATATTTGTGACATTTAACCAAATCTTTGATTCCGGGGCTCCCTGGGGCAAAATATTTTTAGATATTTTGAGAGCGGTAAAATGAAACCAAATGGACCCATAAGGTTCCATTTTTACTGCTCTCAAGAGTGACAGATCTATAAGGGTCCATGTGCTGTGGGGACTGTCATCATGTGATGTGATCTACCTGCACGGCCGGTGTGATCTACTGGTAGATGACAATCTACATTTTGAGCACCCCTGATGTAGGCCAACCATTGTTAAAATGTTACATCCCTAGTTTGTACTGTATTCAGTTAGATAGATTGAACATGAAGCACCCCAATAGAAACAATCCGATTAAATCCTGCTAGTGCTAGACACCGCAGAGACAGTGTACTATACACTCCTATTTCTTGTGTTTTTTCGACAGTAATAAAATATTTAATTAACCAATAAAGTGACCCACTTAAAACAAATATATTCTCTCTCTCTCCTGTGTGCGCGCGCGCGCATTCATACACCGCCAAATATGGAACTTTTACACCCACTCTTCCTGTTACTTATCCACTTGCTCAAAACATTTTTGGTTCAAGTTGAATGTTATCATAACATTTCCAGGGCAGCATTTCAAGAGGCTGTATCTTTAAGAGTCTTCCGCAGTCTGGTACGCCCATGTGACCATATACGGCATGCTGTCTGCTTTCCTTGGGAGAACGTTGTCCGCGGTCCAGTCCAGTGCTTTGAGACGAGGCACTGCAGCTATGGCAGACTCGCTGGCTAAAGTCCCCGATGTAGAGATCGACCCTGCAGGAACGTTTAAGTACATATTAGTGAGGATAAATGTAAAAGACGGAGACGTGCACAAAGACATTGTAAGAGGCACAAAAGATGCCAAGTATCACAGTAAGTTCAAGCTAAAGTAGCGGCGGGCTAGGCTAATTCTGCTCATCTGGTGCTCGTTGCTCGTGCTTTTAGTCATACATACCATTGGCCAGATAACTACAACAGTCTAGCGCACAGATTGCTCCTGTGTAACCGTGACCCGACTAACCCTAACCCTCCCACAGGGAACCAATGCATGTCTGACCAATGCTGTCGAACCAAAATATGCCTCCCCGGTTGCACTACTGAGGTCAGCAGGCAACACCTGCTCTACACTCTACTTGAAACCAGAGCCATGGTGGCACTGGTTTAAACGAGTCATGGTCGACAAGTGTTATGGACCAATTTTATTTCCTCCTAGCTCTGGTCCAGAGCTCCACTGCTTCTGAGTCAGACTCAGACCCAGTGGAGCTCTGGACCAGAGCTCCACATATAAGATCCTCAGTAGCACCTCGAAACCACACCGGTCCACGAATATTGACATAAATATTAATGTAGATAGTCACTGCCTGTAGGGGCCCCTGCTTTGTACTCCAGTGTTCTGATAGTTGAGGTTCCCACATTTGGGCTACACTTCCTGTCAGCAGTCTCATTCACTGTCTGAATGTTAATTTGTGGAGCCCCAGCCCATCTGTTTTAACCGGGTCATGGGCCGGCATTGGAATCTGATTTGATTTTGAAACTTTTTGACTTATTGTCAGGTATTGGGGTGAGAGGCAGCAAAATCAATTTGCCACCAGTGGAAACCGTGGACTGTTTGGCCATCGGTTGCAAACACTAAACCTAACCCTAAACAACACCTCAGTAAAACCTATGTCTAAACCTAACCTTAACCCTTAACCGGTTACAACTGTTGGGCCAAACGTCGTGAAGTGTGCCACGGTCGCAAAATGATGTCACAGAAGTTGAAAAATAACATAAATTAGTCAAGACCACTTGCAATGCATGCTGCAACATGTGCCATGGTCGCAAATTGATTTTGCTCCTCCTGATTGAGGTGTGTACAGGTGGAAACTGCTGCTGTCTGTCACATTGTTCATGGCTATATTCTGGTTTAAAATAAATTGGGCTTTAATGAAAGATTTACTTAATATAATTGCTGCTCATTTAAGTCCAGCATGTGTATAATTATAGATATATTCTGGTTTTATAGATAACATATTTGAGAAGGTCAGCCCAGCCATGGAGGCATTGGGACTAGAGTGCAAGTGTCTCGGAGGTGGAAAGATAGAGCACAACTCTGACAACAAAAAACTGAGAGTGTTTGGAGAATCAACTGTAAGTGCATCATTGCATGGATATGATATGCAGTTTCCTTATTCTCACTGACTCACACTATCACACCTACAAATTTTACTACAAATAAATTCATCTTTATATAATAGTATTATCAGTTAATATTTGTCCAATTAACCTTTTCAGGGCTTCGGCAAAGCTGACCACTCTGTATCTGTTGAAAAGCTGAAGACTGCCTTCAGTGACTATGAGATCACCTGGTCAGATGACACAGAATAAGATGGACACTAGCAATCGATGTCACTGGAGGTTTTCCTGTAATGTTAACTTCACTTGCAGCCTCTGTGAATGCCACCAAATTGTGTTCTGAGTCTTTCTTAAGCAATCTGCACACATATTAAGAGAACTACGGTATTACCAGGGTCTCTAAATCAAACTATAAACTCTGGATGTATTGGCATTTTTGTATGATTCACCCGTTATCATTCACCATAATAAAATTAACACTTTAACTACTGTCTGGTTATCATTCTGTTGACACATGCTTTTGATATATATACTACAATAGGCTATATAACATTTATCAGCTCTTCAAAATGAATGCCATTGAAAAAGAGAGCTGGGTGACTGAAACAACTATCAACATCTGAAGTTAGAACAGGTATGTAGATAATACTCAAGCCCTGTCAGTAGGAAACAAATTAGACCTTTACCTAGTAAAGACAGAGAATTTGGCTTTCAATCTGCCATGGGCATAGCACTATTTTGTGCATGTGTGAGCTTGTAGATCAGCTATTCTGCATAGCGTTTAAGAGTTTAATGTACTGTGATGTATTGCAATGGACAGTGGGCCACTACAGTAGCACAGAGAAATAAATAGGTCCACACACTGGACTAGTGCTCCTGGCACCAATGTGAAATATTGCAAAATCAGTACCATCTGTTTAGAAAATATTTTAAAACCTTTGATATTCATCTAGGCGTGACGTTCTGAGCTGATGAAGTCAGCCCAGGCCAGCCATGGAGGCTAGAAACGTCACAGTCTTGTGAAATAAAACTTTTAAGTTTCCTTTTCTTCTAAGCACCAGGCATTTAGTTTTTTTTAGATGTGCGTGCCCTGTTTTTCACTACACTAGCACTTTCACTATACAACCATAACAATCGCTTAGGAGTCGGGAGACTCTAAAAACATGCACTCTTTGAACTGTAGTAGATCGCAGTCACTTTGTAGTTTGACCCCAGTTACAGTATCAGTATAAATTCAACTTGACGAACCAGGGGCTGAGCCAAGTGAAAATTCCACACAGGAAAGTCATAGTAAAACATCCTGCCACTTTAACCTTTAAGGGAAAGTTTGTGAGTTATATAAATAGATAAAGGCTTGCTGTGGTGTGTGAGCCAATTTGGACCAAAACTTTAATACAAAATCTGTCTGGGGCTGCCAATATATTTGAGACTACACTGCTATATTAGCCTCAAAATTATTAAATACAAATACAGGTTATTGAGCAAATGAGCAGTCATTAAATATGTCAATAAAAATGATATATCATATTGTTGAAGGCTATAATACAAATTTTAGTTGACCAAATTGTTGAAACTTCTAAAGCAGGGATATTGAACAGGTTGTTTGTCTGGACCATTGGTTGTTCTGGGTTGTACCACCTGCGTTGACCATGCATTTAGTAATGTAGGATTATTATTATTACTACTACCATTATTATTTTAACGTGTTTCCAATCGTGGAGAAATAGTGACGTGAATGACGCACCTGGTGACCATCCATGATATCATTTAGGCCTACCGACAAGTTAGATTCCAAGAAATTCAACAGAAACAGAGTTGCCATCTCAAGAGGAAGTCCACTTTTACTGTATGGAGTCATTATTACTCGAAAATGAGTAATGGTGACTAGTCAGTCACCATTGGTTGACCAGTACAGTGATGTACATGCATGCAGATGGGATGAATGGCCAGTGTTACATACGCACTAGCCCATATCATCAACCAACAGAACAGTGGTCCCTGCATTGATTCTAAGTCAGGGTGGTGGCCCCTTAATCAGAATCAGTTGAAAACCCCCTATTCTAAAGTACACCTTTTTGCAATATTAGAAAAACGTGTAGAAAAATCAAAAATGTTTGTCACGCTTGGTCTACTACTGGAGAGAATAAACATAGTTTAACCTCTATATTTTGTAAAGCTATAAGGAGCCACTAAGGAGGGGCTAAAGAGCCACGTGTGGCTCCAGAGCCACCTGTTGCAGACCCCTGGTATACACAGAGACAGTGTGCATTATAGATTCTGAATACATTCCAGGCATTTGTTTTGCACAAAATACACTCCTTGGTCTAAAAACAGCCATAGCCACTTTTCCAAATGTGCCAAAAATGTGCTCTCCTCAACACATTTGTGCTGACCTAATCACATTTGTCATGACCAAATTTCCCGCTTTAAAGAAAGAAGCTTGTTGGCTGACGAACAACGATGACATCTATATTATGCTGTATGCATTTGATTTCCCTTGTGTTTTTGTTATCCTTTCTTATACTGTAAATCACTTTTGATTATGGGTGTCTGCTAAATGCCTAAAATTTAAATTTATAAAAAAAAAAAGCTCCAAATTTAGCAGATTTTAGCAAATATTTAACAGACAAATTCTTACAATCCCATTATCTGATTCTATTGTACCGTGTCTGGCTCATGATCATTGACCATGACGACCTGATACATATGGAAAAAGTGTTTTTCAGAAACTAGACATGCACTGAAAGGGAATATGATTAATATTATATACTGGATATTATATATTTTTCCTACCATTGCTGTCATGGACATACCTTAAAAAGCCTACCAGATTATGGCAAAAGACAGGATAATGGCAAAACGTAACTTAAATATTCAGCACTTTTGAATGCATGTATTGCATACAGTATTCACTATTCAGTGATATATTTTCTGCCAATTTGGGATCAAAATGAATAGGCCGAAAAAGCATTTTTAGCAATTTTATGCTGAATATTTTCTGCAGTATATTCAGCAGGTTTTCAATATTTGGTGCATCAATCTATCAGAAACCCACCTTGATTCTCACCAACAATACATGTGAATTGTGAGTCATGTTAGAAATATCCTGTAGCCTTAATACATCTTCCTGCAAGCATATCCAGCCAGTTTCCTGCACAGGTCAAAACTACCGGTACCTCCACATTCTTCTTGTAAATCACTGAGCTTCGCTTGTAATGTGGGTAAGGGTTGTTTGCCAAGATCAAGCATGCACTTCTTCAAACTTGAATTACTGTAGGCCTATATTTAAGTCTACTTTATCATTAGCCTATAAACACTATAATAAGTTTAGCATACCATCCCAGTCTATGTTGCCGTAAGACATGACACATTCATAATAGTTACCCCCCCCCCCCCCCCCCCCCCTCCACTATATTATAGACATTGTGGGGTTACATTTTTGTTAAAGGCACTATAAATCAATATTATTTTTTGTCCAATCTGAGTATTTTAATGTTAATACAATACAACTTATTCAATTGGGGTGGTTGTATTTGGTCTCCCTGCTTCTTTATTAAGATATTTAGATTTTGTCAAAGGTCATATGTCATCTAGGCAGTAGGCACAAATATTGATCTACAGGCTCTATCTGTTCAAAGGCAAAGAAAAGGGAAAACAAATCAGGACGTGTGCTGGAAACTGGGGTTCAGTCATGCACATGGAGCCATGCACATTCACTGTAACTCCAATTTATTATGGTAAGGATGTTAGAGGACTCTGAGGGTGAAATAATAAGTGAAACCTATACCTTCTGCAAGAATACTGCAAGGTAGTATCACAAGAATTGATTTGGACTTGATTTGGACAGTTTAAGTGTTTTCATTAATCTACTAACATTTCCTAAAACAGAAAGTAACTCCCTTCCTGTAGGAAGTTAGGAACGTGTGCTCACACCTCAAGCTGCCAGGAACACTGTAAAACAAGACAGGAGATGGTTTACCACAGCACTCAAGATCTTATCACAATCTAGGCTAGAAGAAGAACAATAGGATTGTACACTACATGAAAGCATTAAGGCACCAGCCACTGAATCACAAGGCTTCAAATGGAGAAATGCCTCTTTCATGCATATTTGGAAATGAGCCTAAATCACTTCCCATAAAATGATTGTTAGCCTTTACAGTAAGCCATAGCCTATAGTAGGGCATTAACTAAATATTCGACTAGTCGATTATTCAACTAGCAAAAAACTATTTGACTATTAATTCACTATTCGTTATTCGGTAATAATAATTTCTGATATACATTTCTCAATTTTCTGCAGCAGGCATTGTGGATGTGTGATGTGGTGTTGGTAGTAATTGTAGGTTGATTGCTCATTTTTCATCTCATAATGTAACTGAGTTACAGTAGTGTAATAGGCATGTATTTCTTCAATGGGAAGTCCAGAATCACATTTTATTGGCTAAAAAAACATGTATATCACTATAGACTACTCGACAATTATTCGACTACCAAAGTATTCGATTCGACTAGCAAAAAAGGTGTTTGGTTAATGCCCTAGCCCAGGGGTGGCCAACCCGCGTGGCCACATGTGGCTCTTCAGCTGGTTACATGTGGCTCTTATGGGGCTTCCACATGAAACCATCAAAAAACCTTTTTTTTATACCAGGGCCCACCGTTTATTCAGAATTTGAGCCATGGACTACCATTTGATGACATTTTAGCTCCACAGACCCCAAAGCTAAAGATTTTGTTTACTTTTGTCCACAATTCCAGGCTGGATTTCAGAGAAAACAAAACAGTCAAACATACAGATCAAAATGACCATTAATCTTCTACATTCTATAGTTGTGTAGACTTGGGATAATTCACATGATGAATATTTTAACTCTTGAGAGTGTAAACATGAAACCAAATGGACCCGCAAGGGTCCATTTGGTTTCATGTTTACGCTCTCAAAGAGTTACATCTGGCTAACCAACTTTCCATCATTTAGCCTGGGGACCACCTGGAATCCTCTTTGATGTGGCTCTTTGCAGTAACACAGTGAAAAATGTGGCTCTTAGTCTGTGACCGGTTGGCCACCCCTGCCATAGCCTATAGGCATATTTTTAACCTGTATAATTACTGTAAGACAATTTGGCAATGCTGATGTTTAAATTTTAATGTTTATTTGTGTTCACATGTAACTGCAGGCCTATATCACCTGATTTAAAGGGATAGTATTTGTCATTTGTATTGTTCAATTATTTCAAAAATATTATAGGACCTCCTTCATTCATTTTTAAACCCCCTATCACATGGAACTACTTTTTGGGCGTAGTGATACCGAATCGTAAAGAAAGCTCAGCCCAAGTCTGTGGAAAGGTCGGCCTAAGTCTGTAGAAAGGTCGGCCCAAGTCTGTGGAAAGGTCCGACCTCCAAAAGATCCAAACTCAGAGAGAATAGTAAGTTACTGAGTGATGCATGGCGATTGATCAAACATCCACACAAAGTTGCACTTAAATTGTAAATTGTAAACTCTAAAATGAATGTAGAAGAATAACGGAGTATAAATACAAAGAATGTCTTGTGCAACCCAGGTAAAAAATATATATATCTAAGTTGTATTTTTAAAGAAATATATTAAGTATAAGTAATAAGTAAAAGTGAGTAACAACTTTTTTTTTTGTTTTTTGATGTTTATTTCTGAACAAATATTCAATTTTGCTTCAGTTTCCTAATTCAGACCCTAAAATAAATCACAACAATGCTTCATTTTTTGGACACCATAATGATAATTTGGCTTAACCTGATCAATAGTAGGAAATTAACTTCAAATAACACATTTGCTTCTGTTTTTTGATGTTTGTTTATGAACAAATATTAACTTTGTTTTGGTTTCCTAATTTTCTATTCCTCAAAAGAGGTCAAGACCATGCTTCCAGTTTCAAGCTTGTCCTTGGTATGTTGCTATATACTGTAATCTGATCCTCAGTAGGAATTGAATTTCAAACATCAAATCTGTTATTTGATGTTTGTTCATGAACAAATATTCAATAATTCTGCTTTGGTTTCCTAATTTCTGATCAAATTTTGAATATTTGTTTGTTTTCCTAATATTCTAGCACCCATAACAGATCAGGACAATATGCAACAGTTTTCTGACTCGATGGAGGGATAAGGGCCCCAGACCCCCTCCTTAGTGGCTCCTTATAGCTTTACAAAATATGAAAGTTAAATTGTGTTTATTGTCTCTCTCCACATATTTTTATTTGCTGTATTAGACCAAACATGACAAACATGTCATGTTCATATGCTATTCATACCATCTGTGTACATGATGTGCATCACTGCACATACACTGCTCACTGACTAGTGACTACTAACAATTTCCTAGTAATAATGACTCCAGACAATCATGCTTTCAACAATCCTGGTTTCATTATTACTGGTGGACTTCTTCTTGATTTGGCAACTCCAATTCTGTTGAATAAAATTCCTTTGAATCTACAACGTAACTTGCCAGTAAAAGATCGCTGGTAATCACATAGGTCACCAGGTCATTCACTTCACTGTTTCTCAACTAGTGGAAACACGTTAAAATATTAAGGGTAGTAGTAACAATCATAATAATAATCCTACATTACTAAATGCATGGTCAGGTACCACCTGCATTTACTGGTGTTACAACCAGGAACAACCAGTGGTCCAAACAGACAACCTCAATATCCCTGCTTTAGAAGTATCACCAATTTTGTCAACTAAAATCACCAATTTTGTCAACTAAAAAACAGATTTTGTATTAATGTTTTGGTCCAAATTGACTTTTGATATTAATGGTTGCCAACCCTGCCCTGGATATACGAACATACTGAGGACAATCCAGAAAACTGAATCATGGTCATCAGTTCTTTTGAGGAATAGGAAACCAAAGCAAAATCGAATATTGGATGATAAACAAACATCAAAAAACATAATAAAATGTGTTATTTAAAGTTCATTTCCTACTGTTGATCAGGTTAAACCAGAATACCAATGGTGGGATCTAAAAATTGAAGCATTGTGCTGAGTTATTTTGGTAGCTAGAAATGTATGAAACTGAACCAAAATTGAATATTGGTTCAACAAACATCAAATAACAGATGTGTTATTTAAAATTCAGCTACTGCGGATCAGATTATTCCAACATACCGATGGTCTTGAGCTCTTTTGGGGGCTAGAACAGCATGACCAGTTTGTTTTGGGACATCTGAGGCCATGTTTTCAGAGGTGTTGTGGTACCGAGAGGGTTCCCGTTTGAGTTTTCAAAGTGTTTCTGTTGACCAGTCGGGAGATTGGCTGAGCAATTCGTTTGGGAAAGGTAGAGGCCCTAGAAATTAAATGTAGAGTAGAGACTCACATCACTCCAGTCAGTATCCCCTACCTTGGTGGGGGCCCTGAACGCTCATCATCAGTTCAGTTCTGGTTGTTACTTTCAGCGATTACCATTCGCATTGCCATGTAATTGGTTGAATCTCGACTGAATTTCTAGTAAAGAGACCAATCACAGACCCGGTGGACGTGACGTGTGACACAAACCAGTTAGAGTATAGGCAAAGTTACGCAAAGTCCGTTCACTTCATGGGGCCAGTCCAATGGCGGAGACAACAAATAGGGACAGCCAGAAGCTACGGAATGCATTGCAGTCTATGGGCTTCTCTGATGAGCTCGCGCGAGTACACGAACTAAGTGACGAGGCTGTTTTCTACCCCCTCGATATCGCAACTCTAATACTAGATGGTGGTTGGCTATGCCTTTGAGCCTCTGACGCAACTCTCCTCTCTGAGCGGAAGACAGATGCTACCGGAGGCAGGATGTCGTCAGGCTCACAGGAGCGCCGCGAAGTCCAAACGGAGAAAGACAAGAGAGGCTATGAAAACAAGAAGAGAAAGTATACCAGCTCAAATGAGGATTCTGTGGAGAGATTTGTCGTAGGAATGCGAGCAGTGGCTAAGACGAACGGCTTGTTCAGTGATCCGCACGAAATCAGCAAGTTTATTTCGCATAAAGTCGGAGAGATACATTCGTTGAGGGTGACAAGGGCTGGGATCGTGGTTATACAATGTTGCAACAAGGCGCAGATGAAAGAAATGATAAAAAGCAAGAGATTTAATGGGAGCGAGGTTTCTTGTTTTCGGATGAGTGACAGACCAATGAAGAAGGGAGTGATTTCTGGCGTGCCTCTGGCACTGGAAATGGAGTCGATTGAAGATTGTGAGGGCGTGTTTGAAGCTAGGAGGTTATCGAGATTCAGAGAGGGAATGAAGGAAATGACCGAGTCTGTGTGTGTCACATTCGAAGAAGACCTGCCAGGGAGGATTTATATCGACTATGTGAGCTATCGAGTTAGGCCGTTTGAGGCAGCTCCTTTGAGGTGTTATTGTTGCCAGGAGTATGGGCATGTAACGTGGCTGCTGTATGCAGAGGGGAAAGGAAATGTGGAAGATGTGGGGAGAGAAGCTGTGATGGCAAATGTGAAGAAGAGCATGTGCCTGTGAAATGCCCAAATTGCAGTGGCAACCATCATGCAGGGTCTGCTGAGTGCCCGAAGAGGAAAAGAGAAGTTAAGGTGACCAGGATCAGGGCAGAGCAGAAGGTGTCGTATGCGGAAGCAGTGAAGAGGCTGGAAGGGAAAGAATTGCAAAGGGAATCGGATGCTATTGTACAAAATGAACCAGAGGGGAAAAGAAATGGGGCCGAGCAAGTTTGCTTTGAGAAGAAGAGATTTCTTGCGTTCATCGCGATGGTAATTAACTGTGCAGTAGAAATTGAAAGGAAATCTGAAAGAATAAAGATGGTGGTGGATGCAGCTAGGCGCTTCCTGGACATTGGAGAGATTACTCGTGAAGACTTGACAGAAATGCTAAGAGAGGAATTTGCGCCGACCCAGACTGTGAGGTCTGAGTCACACTAAACGGACAATGCAGCGAGGGGAATATTGGGTGGGGTATATTTTATAACTACGTTAAGTTAAGAAGATGTGTAGTGATGGAAGACAACTTCCATACTGATTCCAGTAGGTGGCGGTATACACCCAACGGTTGCAACCCGCCATAAAACCCCCAAAGAAGAAGAAGAAGAAGAACTCTCCTCTGATGAACAAGCGCGCGCTGTGAATATAGTGGGTTTTACATCAAAACAACAGCTAAATTTGATTCTCGATTGACACACACTTAAACATTTTATTTACAATAATGGTTGCGCTAAATGGAACCTAACGTAGAGGAACTCCCAGGAATTCTAAACGGAGAACTACGACTGGCTTGCTTTTAGGTGAGCTTTGTTTTTGCTAAATGATATAGCGGTAGCAAAACAGCGTTGCTAAAATCGCAAGCTCAGGCTACTACTCTGTAGCACTGTTCTGTAGATTGAGTGTAGGGACTGATGTGGATGAAGACAAAGTATAAGCAGCTGTTTTACCCAAGGGTGATCATGGTATATTTCATGAAATAAATAGGCATTTGTCTCTAGACTGCGACTGACTACAAGTTGTGCATGTTGTTGTTAAAGAGTACACCTACACCATCTGACATCTGTGAGTGTCGAGATGTCGCAGACCACTCTGTTGGAGGAGGTGGTCCAGTGGAATCAGGAGATGTGTCGTCAAGAACTGACATCTGTGCTGCCCAAACTTACTATATCCTTTAAAGACATGAGACTCAGACTGCTAAGTCGCTTGACACCAAAAAAATACATGTTGTTGAACTGAAGCATGGGGGGAACACTAGCTCTGGTCCAGAGCTCCACTGCTAGTCAGACTCAGAAGCAGTGGAGCTCTGGACCAGAGCTAGGGGGAACACCTACTTCTGTTGCTCCTACAATCTCCTGGGAAGCTTTTGTCCTTATAAGCTTCAGGCTGAGCACTATAACTAAATATAAACGGATGATAAACACATACAGAATGATATGACTTTTAACTATTGAAATATAATAATTGTGTTCCTTAGCTGTTGCTACTCTCTGCATCAGAAATCTGAGCGATGGGAGGATCATATACGTAAGTATAGTCATTTGATTTCACACTCGGATCTCTTGTCTCGTGACTACACTAGTAGACAATCAGAATAATGTTTCATCCATAACCGCCTCTACAGGTATACTAAAGGTTATCACAGATATGTTCCTCCCTCATATTGGTCTCCAAGAGCTGGAGGAGGCCTGTTTCTCTAAGGTCTTACCTAAGGTGAAGAACATCAGTTTCTCATTCGTTTTACACCTTTGGAAATAAATGTGATTCTAACCATCATTCTGCACTGCTAATGTGTGTTTCATAACATTGTCTAGGCTGTTGAGATGTTTGATACCCTGTTGAAGGAAATTTCAAACCAGGTTGGAGAGCTGTCCAGTCAGAACACAGCACTGCGTGCCACACTGAGGAACATTCTACAGGTGATGTTTGTGAACCCAGTTGTGGAACTCATCGCTTTGGTTCAAAACACACATTGTACTGTATATGCCTGGAGTGGAGGAAATAGACGTCACATCTTACACTTTTCATGTGTTACTTAGAATAAAATGTCAAGGTCCAATTCATGCTTTGTCACAATTCTGTGTTGTACACAGACAATTACTGACCCCAACCTCGTGTTGCGGATGTGTCAAATGTTTCAGATGTTTTCACTGTGTTTTAATTCTTAAAGTGCATTTTTAATATTTCATGTTTCTGTATATTCCAGGCAATGATGCAAATAATAGAGGCAATGTCTGTGTGTGTGCGTCACGTGGGCTCATTTGAGAGAATTCCTGATTTGGATACTGTTCGCACTTTACCGTCTTGTGTCCTTAAAGTCCTAAGGGATACCTTTCAGCACTGCAAGGTAAATGATTTAGTGCACAAAATAAAGTCTTTTAATATGCGCAACTTCAACCTGGCATGGGTTGAAAAAGCATGACATAATAAGTTTGTTATTCCAACTATTAAAACGGTTCTAAATTGTACCTTACTGAAACATGCCCTGTTCATGCCCTCAACATGGCCATTACACTTAAGATCATGACGTACATGATGTAGATAGATTATATGATAGATTATATTAGGCATGTATTACTCTGATATTAGGCGTTTGTTTTTACTCTTATTTGAAACAACAGACTGTAACTTGTTCAATTCCACATCTGTCCTCCTTTGCTACAGGAGAGTGAGTTGATGTATTGTGGCCGTCTATCCCTGGTGGCAGACATGCTTCAGGGTCTCTTCAAAGAGGCCTACTCCCTACACAAAAGTCTTATGGAGCTGCTGGATAAGATCTCCTTGGATAACAGTGCCTCAGACGAGGAGGTGTCTGAGGTTGTCAGAGGTGTGTGTGTGCTAACAGTATGTATTTAAAGATCAGTGGACACGCTTTTTTCTCATCCGAAAAAAGCGATGCGTTGGCTATTAATTCACTCACCCCCTCCGGTCAGGACTCCAGACAGGTGTTATGTATTCCGTTTCTATAGAAACCCGTTCTGCCCTCTGCCGTTCTTACATCACAACGAACAAACGTCTTTTCTTGCATATGTCCAGCGCTCATTGATTTTCATTCAGTCCCACACCAAACTTCTATCCATCATCACTTCTGTTTTAGTCAGTTTGAAGTTTCTTTCAACTTTTAAACTCTCCTGCAGCTAGCTGCAGCTAATGGCTGATGCTGTGCTGCTGTGTTGTGGGTCCTTATCCAGAAATATAGGAGACCGTCTATTGTGCCTGATGGAAAATAATATAGGCATACTACACCAAGATTTTGACAAACCTATAATAAGTCTGTATATATACTGTATACATATATGCAACTACTTCACCCCCAGAATTATTTCATACGCAGATTATCCACCATTAATTATTTATATTCCATCGATCCAATCCATCCTAATCCGCGGATTATCCACTGATGAATCTGCAATCTGCTGATCTCTATTATGTATGTATACAATGCTCACTTACAGATGGATAAACCTCCATGCTTGTGATCGATCAATTTGTTATTTAATCAAAGACATAGTAGACGGGAACCCCTAGTGGTAGTTTTACCCTAGTTGACGGGAACCCCTACAGGGGTTCTGTACAGTATGTACAGTATCAAAAAATGTCAAAAAAATTGATGGTGTTACACAATAATTTGAAGTTTTTCAATACACTTAGGTAAGTATTTCAAAGACATTTTTAGAATCGGAATAGTCTACAATTTGTTATTTAATCAAAGACAATTGTGTTCTTTTCCTCAGCAATTCACAGTCTGCTGGATATCTGTTCTGTCATCTCTGACCTGGACATAGCACTTCATGCCAACACCTGGAAATTCATTATCAAGTTAGTAGTGCTGCCACTGATGTTACCATTCAATCAGGTCCTCATGCCAGTGATATTGCTTTGCTATATAAACAATGCATAGGAGACAACAAAAGCTTTTTCGTGTGCGTGTGTGCGCGTGTGCGTGCGAAAGTTCATTGAATGGTCAGAAATGTGTGTGTGCGTGCGAAAGTTCATTGAATGGTCAGAAATGTGCTATATCAACTCGTTCCATTTACTGTGCATGTGTACACTGCAGACAGAGCGTAAGGTATCAGTCGTTGGTGGAGGAGCATCTACGTCACAGTGACATTAGCAACAGTCTGTGTGACAACCTGCTGACATCCTTTCATAGCTGTCTGGAGCTGGCTGAACAAATCAAAGATGCTGGTCTGCAGGTAGGGATAGTAATGTGCAATGTGTTACTCATCACCACAGGGAAACCTTTTATTTTCAGCATTAGCCAATAACGAAAAACAATAGTATTGTTGTGTCATATTTGTGACCCATTTGTTATACTGAGTGAGGTTTGAGGCTGTAAGCAAAGAGCATACTGTACTGTTGGAATTTGGAGAGCTAGGTTTTTGCTGAGTTTTCTTGTCCTGTTCTCTTCAAGGTTCAAGGTTAACATTATTATGCCATGCAGAGAGAGTTGTTTTGCAGCCAGGCTCACATAAAAATAGAATACAAAAGGATATCATGGACAGCATCCACACAGTAAATCACAGAGAGCTAGTACAGGGAAATGGGAGTTCAAGCAGGTGAATACCGACTGCTATTAATCTGCTTTCTACGATTATAATCATAGTTACTACCTAACGGTGCTTTTTACAACCATGTTCATAGATAAATCGTATATCTATACCTGAAAGCGGCAAATAGAGCCCTGCGTGCAGGACTGATTTTTTTTTTCTCCTATTACCGCCCACTCCTGCGAGATTTCCATCCATTCCCTCCCGTGCCTGCAATGATCAGCTATCCGCCACTCCCTCCCGCAAACAAAAAAAGAGGTCCCTTTTAGTCTTGTAACATCACAGATTTTTATCGATTAGTCCAGCTAAAACTAGGAAATGTCCACTGAGTAGAGTAGTTCACAGTCACAGATAGATGGAAAATGACTGGACAAATACTATAGGTATATTATATTATATATCAGTATATATTCTGTATATTACATGGTTGAGAGAGAAATTGAGGGAGAGAGAAAGAGAGAGATAGGCGTGTGCTGGTGGTGGTCACCAGCACAAGCCAGTGTTCCCTTTCACGTTATTTGCCAAGTGAACTTGTAACCCAACACGAGCGCACAGGGAAAAGCAAAGAAGCAGGGAATCCGTTACAAGGAATGAGGAAAACAAACTCCTCTATCTAAGTCGATTGGGCTTCTAATGAATGACAGGTGTGCTTTGCTTTGGGAATATGATCATGGGAGCCTGATCATTGTCCAGCGCAGTATGGAACCTTCTCCTCGGAGTATGTGGGATTTTGTGGATGCCGCTTAATTTATCTTGACCCCCCCACTCCCTCCTGCAGGCATTCTCATACCACCTGCGCTCTATTGAGCTTCCATTAAAAGCAGGATTTTGAAAGCGTATCTTCCAGTAGTTATAGCTCTCCCTGTTATATGGATTGGTGCCATTACATTTACTGCATGGTCATCTATTCAAGGTGCCAGGTTGGCTTATTATAAACGAGTTTGTTGTGCATGTAAGTAGGCTGTAGAACGTGGGATTGTTCTTTGTAGACCATGGGTTTGTTCTTATTTAGACAACATATTCGACTGCCAGGTTGGCTTATTATAAGCAAGTGTAAGTGGGCTAGTTCTTGTCAAGGAAGTTCTATACAGAAGTGCAGCCAAGTCTGCCGGGGCCATGACACGTCGGGAGGCAAAACCCCTACCGAAAGCTAGGACAAATACATGACAGTGAGTGGATGGCAGCACGCTGGGTATCTTGTAAACAAACATGATTTATTAATGATTGCGACCATTGTCATATAATCAGTTCAGGAATATAAAAGAAAACATGTCACAGATTGTTCTCTGAGCGAGTGTTTTTCGACTTGCGAACTATTTAATTTTATTGAGCTATCCAAAGAGCACAGAATGAGTCTGCCTGGGCTGCCTAGCCACGTTCAGAAAGTTCAGAAGAATACTTTCTTGTTACGCTCTTTGGATAGCTATATAAGATTACACACTGTACACATCGAAAAGCAACACAACAGACAACAATGTGTTATGTGATTCTGTTTAATTTTACTGTAATGGTATCAGTCATCAGTCATCCACTCCACCACTCCATTGACTTCAATGTATTACCTGCGGTTTTGAGCTGCAGCTTGCCACCCAGCGACGAATCAGCAGTTTTGTTGTGGCAAAATTATGTTGTTTTCCTTCCTTCTCAAATTATTTAGACCTGGCAACATACAGTATTCCACTGCCTCATTATAATTCAATTGTCTCATTATAAGCAAGCGTAAGTGTGTGTAAGTAGGCCATAGACCGTGGGCTTGTTCTTGTGGCCAATGTGCCCACTGAATCCACAACAATTCAGTTGTATGTACTAGATGTTAGAGATACTGTGGCCATTAAAAAGTAAATACAGTTTTGTTTGGATGATTGAGTTGATGCTCTTTTCTTTTTTAAGGATACTGCTCAAAGCCCAGAATACAAGCTGTTCCAGAAAACCACAAAGATGTGCAGATTCTTTGCCAACACTTTAGTTCATTACATAAAGGTACAGGATTAGTTTCTTCGGTTCTTCCCTGCTTTTCCTTTCAACTTTCCTTCAACTATGATTACACATCAAAACTATTGCAACTATTCACTCTGCCTCTCCAACAGGAATTCAAATCATTTCTGACAAAGTATTGTTTCCGCTTTCACCAAATCTACCTCCAGATCACCAGGTACAGTTTTCATGCACAAAATATACAGTATATACCCACATGAATACAGCTGGTTATTAAATACTGACTATTACAGTACACATGAATTATTTAAAATTTAATGTACCGCCTATTTTATACACACATTATTAACCAAAAATTCGATTAATCAATTCCCTTAACACAAGTCGACTCCAGCAGCCTGAGTTGAAAATGCGGAAGGGGGAATAATTAAACATTTAACTTTGCTGGGCTGCTGTGTATTGTTAATGTTTGTTTTCATGGCTGGTGTTGCGCTGTGCTTTGTGCCAAAAATTACAGCACCTTGCCATAGTTCTGTCTTTTGTATGTGTAAGAGTTTGCACCCTGCGCACCATAGTGGCCCCGTAGTTGAGCATCCTACTACGCATCATCCCCCTGCCCAACCTCCCTCCCCCGCGGAACCCCTCCTGGGGAAGCCCTCCGGGGACTGCCCCCATCATAAAACAATAAGTTGATACGACTTCACTGTCTGTCTACTGTAGTTGACTTGGAAAAGACTTTAATGCCCTCACACACACACACACACTGCAATGTTTATTTAATGGGGATCCACTGTTTTAGTTCACAGAAACAGAGGCGCCTGTTTACTACAGGTTTTCCAGAAGCGATGGGTCATATCCTTCCTGTCTGTCTTACATAAGATAAAGAAAAAGGGAAAGTCCACATATTATATTCCGTTTCACCAGTGTGGGGCTTTGATAATGATGAACATTGTTGGGGAGGAAAAAACAAAAAACAGAAACAATATACATTTGGGTTTTATTAGGTCAGTCGGTACCCAATTATCACTTTCATTTTGACCAGTGTTCAAGTTTGAAAGTTGTCTGCTCATTGTTTTGTGTCATTATTTCCAGTTTCACTTATTTATCCTCCATGAGCCATCTCTTCTGACTGGATAGATTATGATTATACCAATTACTGTATATCCTAAATTATGAACTCTATAGGTGAACTGAACTTGAACAGTATGTTTATCCTCTCCCACCAGTAAATTTCCTCCAAGCCTTGGTGCCTTGGCTATTCCCTCTCCGCTCTCAGAGGAGCTGAATGTGGTTGCCCTGGTTCCCATGGAAGCTTTACTCTCCCAGCTTCTTCCACTACGGCCCTTTGCTGAGGTTGTCCTCCAACTTGACCAGCGTGAGTACACAGTAAAATCTGCAGTTGGGAATTCATAGAGCTGAGTAGCTGTATTTTGACATGTTCCTAGGAGTAAACGTATCACTAATTGGATGGTTCATTGGTGCAAAACAACAGACTGTACGTCACATAGGCTACAACACAACCTAGTACTGTACTTACTTGTATCTGTAAACCTGTGATGTGACAACTGATTCTCTTGGCCATCTGCTTTCTTGGTGCCTAACAATGCCCAAATCTTCTGCTGGCAGTTTGATTTTCACTCCGGATTTTGCTGCATAGGAGGACTTGTCCAATGTCCTCAGCTTGCCTCTTGTTCATGTAGCATGCCAAAGATGATAGCTCTGCTTCCCTTCTGAGATGGAATATTGTGACGTCACGTGACCCTACCTCTGGGGCCACTGTTAATGCTTCTGTAACAGTTGTTTTTGGAAATAAGTTTGCCGACAAGGGACCTTTGATGTAAAAAAAATGGAGGTACAATTGTGTCAGACAACCCTCGCACCCATGTGACGTCCAATGCTGCTACAGGCATGCAAACCTTTTATTAAAGGGAAATCTGTTATCGGAGTGCTGTCCCACAAGGGCAAGTGGCTGCCCGCCAACCAACTACATTCACACGCCAGTCCCAGTGGTTACAATATCGTCTGTTTTGCCTAACCATTGCCTTTTGTTTAAACACAGGATTTGGTCCTGAGTTTGAGCTTCCCCAGTGTCTTCTGCTGGCTAGTGTCTTATCCCAGCTGGCTTCCCAGACAGAGGAAGTGATGCATCTCTGGCATAAGGGCAGCGAATTCTCAGAGGATACTCCCAGGTAATGGTCCTGTCAAAGCATTAGTAGAATGTTTGGCATAATTTCCTGTAGGATAACACAAGTTCAGCATTTGGCCAGGGTGTGTCAGTCCAGACTCCAGGCTTATCAGGAAAGCAGCACATTTGGAAAGTGTTAATCATAAGGGAATAAAATACAAGCCTGGGAAGTCTTACAAATTAACAAATCCAAATGTTTAATATAGACAATAGTGACTTAAGATTTTTTTTAATTCTTGTGCACTAAACAGTTAATTTATTCACTTGTGATTTTAAAGGGTTGCATTTGAGACTCTATTTTTTCTGCTTTTAATTGTACATTCTTCGGATGACTCAAGGTCATGGAGTTTATATAAAGATAACACATAATAACACACAATTTATATAAAGGATAACATAGGCATCTCTCATGTTTCTAAGGCTTCCACTCTTCCAGGCCTTGCTCAAGAGTTTTCAACGGTGTTGCATTGAGCGGCGAGTACCTGTGATGTTACCAGGGGTCATGATGAAAGGTCAGGCCCAGGGAACGGTCACCCTGCACCATCATGTGTGTGTGCAGCTCTGTGCCAGTATAGCAGCCCTGCCCCCAGCGTTTGTCCCCACACTGGTAAGGAGAATACACTTATTATGCATGTTACAGTTTCCCTGTAACAAGTCACACGAGTTTCATTGTTTAATGAAAATGGAGCGTTCCTCCACCACTATTTGTTTGTTGATTGCGAAGAGAATGGCGATATGATGGGTGAGGTCGAGCTGGTGACACGCTCCTCGAAGGCGTGAGGGGTGAGGGACCAGAGCCCAGAGCCGTGAGTCGCTCCGGGTGTGTAACGCCCCGGACGCGAATAACCCAGTTGTGGGACGCTCCGGTCACGTATCGCCCCGGACGCGAGCAACCCAGTTGTGGGATGCTCCAGGCGCGTATCGCCCCGGATGCGAGCAACTCAGCTGTGGGTCGCTCCGGGCGCGTATCGCCACGGAGGCACTGGGTCGCTCTGGGTGCGTATCGCCCCGGACGCGAGCAGCCCAGTCGTGGGTCGCTCCGGGCACGTATCGCCCCGGACGTGAGCAGCCAACCCTGGGTCGCTCCGGGTGCGTATCAACCCGGACGCGAGCAGCCTAGTCGTGGGTCGCTCTGGGCACATATCACCCTGGACGCGAGCAGCCCAGTCGTGGAGCGGAGCTATCCCGTTTCAGACCTCCTAGGTCGCTCACGGGGGGGGGGAGCCCGAGCTACCCCGTTTCAGACCTCCTAGGACATAGGAGATGACCTGATAAACACCACGCCGCCACTCGTCGCCAGTGATGGAGCGATCCGTGAGCCCAGAGGTTGGGCTCAGGGGGGCGTGACATCATCACAACCGAACCGAAACCGGGGCTCTTATAGGGCCCTCTCGAGGGGGAGTGAGCAGAAGGATATATGCGCGGATATTGGGGCAGAGTCAGTATGACCCACCTTTAGACTATTTCCCATATCCATCCTGTTTACCTGGGGGGGCTCTGGCCGATCCTGCCAGCCCTCACTCCTCCTTTACTAGACCTCTTCCAGAGGTTGCGGTAACAGCCACTTTAGATTATTTTTCAATATTACGAGAAAGGATCACCATTTTAAAGAATATTATCATGTAAAGGAACATTGATGTCCGTATAGTGGTTCTTCCATGCTAAATCTAGGACAGTCAATGGAGCATTACGGTTTGTTAATTGTGCAGTTAATTGGCATGATATTGTTGACTGGTAATTTGTTGTGTTGTTTTTAACACACGGTGCACGCTGTCATTATGATCCAAATAGGCCGCGCTTTTGACAGGCTGCACCGTCCAATACGTTTTATTAATGATGATGGTGACTGCTGA
This sequence comes from Benthosema pterotum, assembly GCA_039105355.1. Classification (NCBI taxonomy): domain Eukaryota; kingdom Metazoa; phylum Chordata; class Actinopteri; order Myctophiformes; family Myctophidae; genus Benthosema; species Benthosema pterotum. The sequence continues at coordinate 17,557,570 of CM076979.1, forward strand.
TCATCTGGTGGTGCCGATGGGAACATTGGTGTTTTCTGATGCAAGCATGGGTCTATTTTAGCTCGCTCGTGTGCCGATAGACACTGCGTTAGTGATGTGTAGGTCAGCACTATTGGCTTTGCGGCTCCCAGAAAGAGAAAGTAATGTGCGTTTTCTGTGTGGCGTGTTAGTTTTAGAGAGTAATGTTGGAGACTTTCATCGCCTCAAGGGCAGCACTAGTGGTGGATGGACTGGCCAGCACAGCCAGAAGGGGGTTTAATTCTGGATGACTCGGATATTGTTTTTCCTTCAGAGTTCCTGCCTTTCATAATGGGTTGTTTTTTATTTTCGTTATTTCCATCTGATATTTTCTGATAACATTCCCCGGGCCACTTTCCTCTATCCCTGACTCCGGCTTTCCCTCTCTGTCCCAGGAGCTCTGTCTGGTGGAGGCGGTGCTGCAGGCTGACACTCAGACAGCCCTCCTGGCATCAGATATGTGGTGCTTCATGGCACGGTGAGATTTTTAAACCACTTCATAGCATAATATTTGTATGAGGAATTTGCAGTTGCAGCAGCAACCCATCTTTGAAGAATGATCACTAAATTACTGTCAAAGAACGTCATGAATTTCGATTGTTGTGGAGGAATATGTACAGTATTTGTCATAATGGCCTAATAATGACCTACCTTAACAGCTTTAAAGTAAGATTCATAATTTCAAGGATGTGATGACATCACATCCCAATTATGCAAGTATAAACGTATAGAATGTATCAACATTCTATATTTTTATAGACTAGGCTAATACCAGGCAATCAGCAAAAAGGTTAATTTCCTTCAAAAAGAACCTATTAATAGCAATTCAATTGCTGTTAAGTACCTTAATAGTGGAAAAAAATGGAAATACATTATTAAGATCAGTTTCAGGTTCTGTGATCCTTACATAGTACAATGAGAAAGTAAAACCATGAGTTGCATTAATTTATCATACCAGAGGGCCAGTCCTAACAGTATTCGAATATCCTGCGGGTCAAAGACAATTCATGATAAAACATGCCTGGATTTAATGCTAGTTTAATCCAGGTCCGTGGGGATAGGATAGCTGCTAGAGTTTACATGATAGACGGAACTATTTCCTGTGATTGTCTAAATCTGGCATGGCACAGGACGATTTCTAAGAAGCCGACATGGGAATCAGGGAAATTCTAAAGCTGTCTGAACTGGCACTTCCTCACACCACTTTCTACGGGTGTAAATCACACCCATCATGGCGATTCGATTCAGTATCGATTTCCTGACCCAACGATTCGATTTTTTCCGATACTTAAGAATACACCACGATTCGATTCAATTCGATTTTTTTTTACCCTTTTTTACCTTACAGGCTAGACAATGTTTCAAATTTGAAATAAATCAATGAAAGCTGTAATACCGTTATACATTTTAATTGAGAAACAGCAAAGTTGTACTTCACCTAGGCCTAGTCAGAATTACGTCCAGGAGCAAATGGATAAAATAGACCAGATATTTTTATTTATTTATTTTAAACATGAATCGATTCTCTTGCGTACGTATCGATGCATCGTATCGTCGGCTGTTGGATCGATACATCGATTCAAAATCGATTTTTTTTACATGTCTACCACTTTCCATTCCAGACTACCTCCTAAAACCTAGTCACCGTTATACCAGAATGTAGATCATCATAATCATTCTCATTTTACAGGTGCTTGCAGTACAATCTGCGATTTTGTGTGACTTAATGTCTAGTCTTCCTTCTAATCAACTATTTGGATGGATGCAAATTGTTTTGTTTTTTAATTCATGTTGTCACATCATGTAATACCATGACCAATTACACCATTGGAAAACATTCATGATGTCTTCAGATCTTGCACCTTGTATACCTCATAGTACAGGCCTAAATAACAATGTGTGACGTACCTACCTCTCTCTCTCTCTCTCTCTCTCTCTCTCTCTCTCTCTCTCTCTCTCCTGTCCATCTTCACTTTATCAATGAAATCAAAACCAAATTTTGAAAAAGAATAACTGAAGTCTGTCTGTAATCTGTTTGTTTTCAGGTATGGGACAGCTGAACTTTGTCTGCACCACACTGTCCTCATTGCCAAGCTGGTGGGTGGATACCAACAAAATGAGATGGCTGAGTGAAAGTCTAGATGACCTTTAAAAGTCCTAGTGTTGTAGTATAATGGAAAAATAAAATAAAGGAAATATGTGCTTGAATATGTCATGTATGCACAGTATGTAATATAGACCAGAGTTTTTAAAAGATTTTATGATTGTACTCTCTGATGATCGTGCATGCCTCATGCTGGCCAGTTCCTCAAACACAGCCAAAAATAATGCCTCTTATCTCCTAATCTAGGGAGCTCTCCACAGTTTTTGAGACGGTGCCGCAACATGCATACCTTAGTCCTTATTTCTGACGGAAGCAAGCCTCTCATTTTGAAAAATTAACACTATATATCTGAATAATATAGGCAGAACATTATGCAATCCGATTGTCTGAATGGCCGGAGCAGCAGCCATCTAGGATTTGGTAAAAATAATACAAATAAATGTTGCATAGTGATGAGGCACGCTCCATAGACTCCTGCAGTGGCACATTTTTTGCTGCATTTATCTCTGAATCTTATCAGATCAGCAGCTAGTAAAAGGTCAAATTGAGTGTTGGAAACAGTGTCGGCTAATACTTCTGGTTCTAGAGGTGCATCACAGGGTCACTTTTTCTTTATTTTTTATTTATTCAGTTGTTTTGCCGGGCACAGGTAAAAGGGCGCCAGAAGAAATGGATAGCTTTAAATGTGTTAACGTTGGCCTGCTTCTCTTTTGCCTTCCAGCTGAAGGTGTGTGCTGAGGGCTGCCATCAGGAGGTCCACCTGGGCCTGATGCTCAGACGGCTGGTGTTCCTCATGACCCCCAGCCATCAGGTCAGTGACGCCACTGGGAATTACGTCAACCCATTTTCCTGAGAATTAAGTTCACGTTAACGGTTCAAGATCCAACATCCAAAGATCTATGTTCAGGATGTGGACATTGCTCATTTCCTATTGAGATTGAACTGTTCCTTGTGCTGTTTTGGGATAATGGCCAATACAGAAACCTATTTTAAAACTTAAATAGAACAGAATTGAATTGTGTGCATGTGCATACTGTAGTTATCCGTCTCACTGCGTTCACTATCAAGTTGCTGTATTGATCAGAGATGATATCAATCATCAATATGTATGGAGTGATAGACTGAATGACAATTTCTACTTATTTTAGATGGAGTTGGCAGAGCGTTTCCCTCCCTCTCAAATGGAGAACCTGACAGTGTGGCGCCATGTCCTCCTCAGAGCCCTCTCGCATGATGTTCGCCTCCGTGTTGAAACGGACATAATCGCTCTGACCCAGCAAGTCCTGAAAGACTGGCAGGGTGGTGGACACAAACTGGGACAGATGGATAAAGTGGTGAGGGAGACCTGGTACATTGGTGCTAGTGGACAGTGACACTTGAGGTCAGGAAAACCTCTTATCTTATAAAATAGAATAGAGAGGTGCAAAATAGCATGCAGAAATCCTATTACACAAGGAGAGGAACTCTGAGGCACGTTTATAAGCATGAGAAGATGGTCTAAATGATGCCATATTGTTGGGTTTAATCTTAATTTTGGAGAATACTAGACAAAGGGTTCCCCCATGTTGGAGAAAAATGTTGAAATGATTTGAGGCATTTTACACTTGATTTCATTTGTTGCACAACTACCGGTAAGCGCAACAAATTATATCAAGCTGAGTCAAACGGTCCACTGGTCACTTTTCTTAATAATGATGACCAGCTAATCAGGAAAACTTGAGATTTTTGACATTCTAACTCCCTTTTCTGTGGAAATTGTAGCTCCAACCTGGAAGCTACTGTATATATCATCATGGATGGTGAGTTTGAAACTGGTCAATGGAATGTTTAGACCTCAGACTTCACAGACAGCTGAACTGATAACTGACAACACTGATGCTTCGTCATCATTTATAGCACTCACTGTTCTGGGGTAGAAAAAACAAAAAAATTCTGTTTTCCTACTTTACTAAATGCCTGGTCTGGGACCACATCCAATTCCAACACCTGTCCAAGGCCATCAATTACAGATCTTTAAAACAATATGATACATGCTCATGACAACGTATTCTGCGCATGTAGAACTGTGTACATCTTCAGGCTCGGACTACTGGCCTTGTAAATAGACAAAGACAGTAAGATGGACTCATTAACAAGGTTGCCAGTCAACATTATTGTTCACCTTGATCGTTCCGGTGGTTGTAGGGAAAGAGGTCTGGCCGTCTCAAAAAGCGACAAATATGTCTCATCATCTTTCTCTGGAAATGCCAGAGGGGTGTGGATGGTTACTCGAGTCAATATGTTTTCGTGCCAGAAAGTTTATACAATCAAAGGAATTTGACTGATGAGGGGTAGTTTATTGTCCTGTGGTTGATCCTTTGACCTGATCTTCCTTTTCTGGAAAGACTCCGCCCCCTATTCTCTCTCGTAGTCCAAGTAGAGTGAGTGAGTGAGTGACCCAAGATCATTGTTCTCATCACAAAGATGGTTCAGTTGGCAGTTTATACCATCTGGTTAGCAGCTGTTATTGATGTAAAAAGAGCTTTTAAATCCTAACTGTTCTTGAAAGATTTTTATGTCGGTGGTATTCTACCTATTTCACGTCAAGGACCCCCAGTAGTATGCTAGCATCTGTATTTCGCTGTGAGCCGAAGCAAAGATTTGAGTTACAGACGCTCTCTTTGAAAGAATATATATTCATAGAATTGTGCCACAAAGTATTCAAGCTAAGTAACATAACAATGGAATAGCTATATAATTAAACATGGCATATGTTTACATAAACTGCTATCTAAGTCTACATAAAGTGCCATCTAAGTTACATAAGTTGAGCCTTGCATACGCTTGTAGGAGGTTGAGGCTAGTACAAGTACTACGGTAAGCTATGGCTAAGATGTAGTCTAAGAGGTGTTCATATAAATACAACTAATTCCCATTAAACATTAGACTGTTGGGTCCATGTATGTGATTCTGCCCTCCCTCTGGTGTCCAGAATGGGGTACTGTCGCTACTCTTAGTGGTGGCTCGAGGTGGATCGTCTCCTGAGGAGCAGTGTATGTTGTCCATGCAGAGGGTTGTCGCACAGCTCTGGTCACGCATGTGTCCTTTTCAGGTAAATGTATACAAGGTGGTGGAAAAAGTTCTCACATTTCTTAATTAATAGTATCAATACTGCAGTGCATAAACACTATTTCAAGTAAAATCCGCTAAACATACTTGAAAGTATTGGTATCAAAAAGTAAAACACATTATGCAGAATGTCCTGTATTGCAAAATTTCAAATGTATAAAAATGTATTTAAAAAAAAAACGCCTATCAGCTTTTGCAAATGGCCAAAATGATAGGACTAACAAGGGCAATGCTTTGTTTTTAATAATAATGATCTGCAAAATGACAAGTTGCTACTGTATATATTATTGTAATGGAGTAAAAGTATAATCTTTGCCTCTGAGATGTAGTCATGTAAAAGCACATGAAGATTTGAGTAAAAATACCTCAAAAGCTCCTTTGCATAATGAATAATGTCCCTTCCCTTCACCCGTTGATGCTTTTAGGTGGAGGCTCACCGTGTATTGCAGTGCACTCTGCGACTGCTCCTGTCCATATCTGCCATGTTGGTCAAAAGCATCGAACCTCAAGTCATATGTCAGGTGTGCCACTGCTGCTTGTGCTTACACTTGTCATATTAATGTAAACAAAAAATGACTACTACATATTGTTAACTTTGTGTGTGTCAGGCTTTGGTGTGTGTCAGTGCACTGGTGTCTCAGAAGTGTCCTGATGAGGTGGTACTGGCTGCCCTGGAGTTTATGGCCTCTCTAGGGAAGATTTTCATCTCTCACGAAAACCAGGTACTAAAACAATGACCATTACTAGTGATTCCATATTTAACCTTGAAAGTAGTTTTAATAGCCATTTTCCCAATTAATCTTGATTTTGCTTCAGGTTGTTCTGGTTGGTTTGATGGATCATGGAAAGCATATTTTCAGACTGGTTCTTGATAGGATTTAGATATTGACTTTAGCTTGGCCAGGCTAGTACATTCACCTATTGTTGTTTAACCACTCCTGCTTTGCGTTGATCTTGTGCTTCACTGTGATCTTTGTCCTGCTTAGATGTGTGTTTAAATTGGTGCCATGTCATTATTCCAACCTCCCATTGATGCGACCTCCCGTTGCTCCGAAACTACGAGACGCAAAACCCTACCCTTCTCCAACCGTAACCCTAAGCCTAAACCCCCGATCCTCAACCTAACCTCAGAGACCGTCAGGTCTGTGAGGTTGGGTTGAGGAGTGGGTTGAGCGTCGGGAATTTAGGCTCTTAGGGTTACGGTTGGAGAAGGGTAGGGTTTTGCTACAAACATGCCTAAACCCTTCTCTAACCCTCATCCTCACCATAACCGCAAGCACGTTGCAGTTGCACGTTGAGTGGATTTCCATCGCATGTTCGGACTAATGGGAGTTCTGATCTGTGGGACTTCGGTACTTAGATCAGTCCCCTTTAAATTACTCCCCCACTTCTATTTTGTAGCAACTTAGTGGTTACAGAAATCTCTTACAGTATATGGTCTGTCATGACCACAAAACCTCCCTGTGACATTTTACGCTACGATGAGTATTGTCATTATGACTTTTTTCCCCTCAGAACCAGGCCTTGCCCAGACTCAGTAGTATGTTTGGAGCCCTGCTGGCTGAGACTTCATGGCTGCTACACCAACATGCCCTGGAGGCCTTTGCTCAGTTTGCAGAGGTAAGACTGGGGGGAATTCTAAATATCTTGGCACACATTTACAAGAAAATAAATAAAAAATATATATTGGTGGAGGAGTGAAGAATGTGCTCTCCTGATATTCTAGATCACAAATCATGAAGTCGTGCTCTCCCAGAGCTTGTCGGTGGAGGACATCAAAAACAAAGTTGTGAATTATCTAAGCAAGGTAATTGGCGCCAGCATTTCATTGGGATGATCTGTCTGTTTGATGCGATAACAGACAGCAATAGAACAATGGCATTTATGAATACTTTTCTCGTAGACTATAAATGGCCAGGAAATGGTGGCGGTGCGGAGAGAGAGACTCAGGTTAGAGGCGCCAGTTATTGAGCAACACAATGAGTGGCTGGAGAGTAATAAAACTGTTGAAAGCAGTTCCGCTGTTCTGGCCGTCACTGACGCAGAGGAGGTGAGTGAGCACCCGGAATCACATCAAAGTCACATCATGCTAACCAGTGAGATGCTCTGAAGGGCTCTATATTATATTATTGACATCAGATCTAAATAGGTTTGCGCACTTAGTTGTTTGTTCATTATTTACTTAAAGTTAGGGGAAGTAATTTAATTCACACTTTTTCTCTCACATACTGAGCTGTTTTGCTTAGAAGTATTTATTCAGATCAACATATGTTATGATTCAGCTAGTAAAAACTCTAAGCTCACAATACATTGCTCTTTTATAATGTGTTGTCAGATTGTAGATATATTTTTTCCAGATATTTCATTTTACATTTACTACTGGTAAATGGGCCTTAATTGGTCAGTCAGAAGTTTCTTCAAGTGTTGTGTAATCATGTGACACGTGTCGTTCTCTCAGCCCTGTCCAAAGAGAGCGCGGCAGGAGACCAACACAGAGGAGGATTACAAACACTGCATTCAGACAGCCGAGAGTGCTCTGAAGGCCCTGGGGGCTCTAACTGCGGGCCATGCCAACACCGCTTCCACACCACCACAATGGCTGGATTCCAGGCTGTGTGAGCTACAGATGTTGATAACTCAGATCAGAACAGTCAACCCATCAGTGCCAGACTAGTACTTATATTGACAAGCTAGTTGGAGAGTTTTAGACTAGAAAGCTTTCTTAACTTTCTTTGTAGTTGTTCGGTCCCCACCAAAGAGTTTCAGTTATTTCGTTCAAGAGCTCTTTCCTCTACTATTGGGCCTTGTTGGTTTTTAGTGCTCATTTGCTTATATTAGTATCAAAGCGTGCCGCTTGGTATATTATTTACATTATGAAGAGAGCATACCAAAAATAAACTTGATTTTGGAGCAATGTCAATAAGTGAATAAGCACAATACTCCATTTAATTTAATTGAGGTCATGGAGGGCTTATGGTAAGGTAATTGGCTTTTGCACAAAATAACACTTGGTCCTCTTTGGTGTAGACGTTACGACTACAAAGGTAAGGGAGTCTGAAATTCTCCTTTTAAAGATATTAACATAATTATATTTGTTTGTTGTTGCATTCCTAAGACAATAATTTGACCACCAGACTGCCTGCCATCAAATTATTTGGTTATGAATGCTACAAGAAAATAGTTGGAAGTCACTTTAGGGGCGACCTTTTTTTTTATACTGCATTGTTTTGGGAAGATGTCCGAACTTGACATTATTACACCAGATGGGTCATGATGGCTTGTCTTAGTATGACACGACTGTTTATTAAAGCGTTTATATACAGATCTGTTTTTTAATCTTCTGCCTGTCTATATATTCCAGTGTTTGTCCCGACATCCATGCCATGAGGGGCCCCACAAATTGATTTTAAAGTGACTAAATACATGACATTTCTGCATTCATTTCAGTGATATTTCAAATGTAATTCTAGTTATCAAACAGACTAGGTGTTTCCAAAAAGTCTAAAATAGACCATTGGTATGTCATTACCGTATTTTCCGGACTATAAGGCGCACTTAAAAGCCTTTAATTTTCTCAAAAATCCACAGTGAGCCTTATAATCCAGTGCGCCTTATATATGGATTGGTTGACTGCAGTAGCTTCTATTCACTGCGCCTTATAATCCAGTGCACTTTATATATGAAATCAGTTTTAAAAGGTGCGCCTTATAATCCGGTGCGCCTTATAGTGCGGAAAATACGGTAATCTCATCTGGAAAACTGGCTTTAAACTTGGTCAAAACTTGGTCAATGTCTTGTGCAAACAAACATTTGTCCCAAGTAGAATTTGCAAAAAACAGGGTCACATTAGATACCATAAACCTTTTTATTTCACCAGCAATCAGAAAGATACCAATAAATTATGTCTATTTCTTCACATTCATTCATAATGCCAGCATCAACTGATCAGGCTTTGGACAAGTCACAGTGTCCCCTCAGAGTTTATCTAAGTTGCAATGCAAGTAGTGAAGTATATGGCACAGTACAACCTAGAGATAAAACAAGAATTCATTCACTTCAAATTAGAGTTCCAAGTGTAATAGCTTCCTCAGAATTTGGCAAACAATATTACAAGAATGGCTTCATTTTAAGTCCCAGTCTAGCTGGTAATAGCTACCACCTGAAAAGCAGACCATCCTTCCAGTACAAATTTTAAGTCACCTTCATGAATGAAGACAATGAATGGTATTCAACATCTGGAGGCGTATCAAAAAGAAAGTGTGCTGTTTTCATCTATTGCTGCATGATAGGTTGAAAGAATCACAGAATCCCTATAATAGATGGGATTATAGATTTGTTTTGATGATTCTTCTGCAGGCAGAGTCGGGTGAATTGTTCCAGTTATGAGTTTAATATTTTGCTCCATATAACAGAGCCAGGTCCAAAGTTCATCACCAAGCAGTCTCATCATCCCAGTTAAGATCATCTCCATCTCCCCAGCCATCTGCTTCAGCCTGAGAAGGACAGAATTATCATTATTTTTGCAATAGCATACAATGACGAAGCCTTTGTTAAAAAAAAAAGGGGAGAAAAAAATCTGGAAAATGCCAATTTGCTTTAAGTTTTCCAATATACAAAGTATGCCAGTATAACTCAAGTAGAGAAAGTAAATTGCCTAGTGTCTCTGTACCATAATATTCACCTATGCTGGAAGACATAAAAACTTAAGAACACCTGTGAAATAGTGTTTGAATATGATACCTGACACAAACTCACCTCGGTCGACTCCACAGCTGCGAACTTGGTAGTGAGTGTCGGTGTATCTATGCATGAGTTGGCCTGTGGTGTTTCTGTGTGCTCTGCATTGGTGCTCATAAAACGTCCAGCATCGTTCAAGTTATACTCTCCAGGGAGCAGCAGAGCTGGAGAAGACAGCTTGATATCCGGCACCATGTCTGCAAACAAGTCCAGCTCTGGATCTCTGTCCGGCTTTCTCTTCACCTCTATGGTGAACTCTTCCCCAAGACCCCCAATCCCTGGCCCCTGACTCCTCTGTTTAGGCCCGGGCTTGGAGTTCGAGGAGGGAGGGTTGTGTGATTTCTCCCACCCATTGTCCCATGAGGCAGTGCTATTAGACTCTGCGGAGGGTCGCACAGCCACGCTTAGTTTCAAAGGCTTGGAGGACCCTGGTCTAAGTGGTTCCCCCCGTGCAGGGTTTGCAGGTGCAGACGTGGCATGCCCTCTGGGTGGGGTGAGAACAACCGGCGCAGGAGCTGTCGGGGAAAGGTCTGAGGTGGGCTCTGTGTCCTCGAAGCTGTCCCAGGGCTCCTCATCGGCGGTTGTGAGAGGCAGTCTACTGGAGCTGAGTGGAGTTGTGCTCTCAGAGGGCTGAATGTGGATCTCAACTGGCTGCCCATCCCGATCCCCGTCCTCTGGGTCACTCCAGTCTGGCCAGTCCTCCGCCGGGCCCACCGGTCTCTCCGGCTGCTCTGGGCTGTAGGATGGGGACTCCGCTCTGCTGGTTCGGCTGAAACCGTTCAAAGGTAGTGACATATCTCTGCCAATGGCTGAAACACAATCAGAATGAAAAATCAGATTTTTTTTAGATGGGAAGTGGCCTTATGAAGCATGTACATTTATTTTACATTTATATAAATTAGGTCATACTACAGTGTCACAAAAGCAGCCAAACCACAAGCTCACATGTTGTGATGCAATAAAGATTTTCTATTGATCTTAATAACTCCACTGAATGTTTGAAAACATGTTATTTCTTCCCCATTTCCCGTATGGTGTGTGTGGTCTGTTGAAGGCAATGGCTACGAGGCACACCTGAGTCAAACTTGGTTAGAACTGTTTGAGCTCATCCACACTGCCCTCCCCTGGTTATTCCTTGCTTAAAGCCAGTGATGTGCCTCATACAACACCACCTCTTGTGTGTGGATGTTTTTGCGTGCTGCCTTCCCCCTGTAACCCTCATTTGCCTCCGTCATTCAGCAGTAAGTTGTCCCTGTGTGCTCTTTAGCGCACCATCCTTAAAGGCCTCTTTTTGGCTGAGCAGGTGCGAATATTACTGCTTGATCCAGAGATTGTTGGTGGTAGCAGCTACACTGACAGTATCACACTATATATATCGTCACACTGCCTTTTGTAAGTTCTGTTGCAAGGCAACTAGATAACTTGGTTATTGTCTTATTATATAATAGCGGTCACTAAGGAATTACATGTCAAAGTTCAGGCAGTTTGTACTGCAGTCTTTATCACCATCGGTGACCTTCAATATATCTCTTGTGGTTGTGGCTATCAGTTGTCTTCTTAGCAACTATCCTATATCTATTTTATTTAAATGAATTACTTTTTATAATACTGTAGATTTAATCAATGCATGGTAAATCATGTGCCACCCGGTAACCCGGTTTCCCTGGTAGGACGTATTGCAGAAGGAACACATTCCAAATCCAACCAGTTCCTTAGCACTGCATCGGGCCAACCTCAGAGAAAATGCCCACAGCATTCCTGTTCAATTCATTGGGTCAGCTGTTGCACCCCTAATCTCTTGGAATCAATAGAACCTGTTGAGTACACACAGTGGCCCTGAAAGAATGGTTTGTTGTAGGCTGCCACAGTGTTTTTATGAAACCCACATACAGTAAAGCAGACATGATACTTATATTTGCACCGACTGGCAAGATTGCATTGATAAGATGAAAATGTTCGATCAACACGACCAGTGTGTCCGCACTGCGACATGCTCGTGGTTATGGTGGGTGAGGGTTAGAGAAGGCTTGTCTTTAGTAGATATTGACCGAAATGACCGGATTAAAGTTGCCGAATGTGCGCTGAAATGGATTGCATCCTGACATGCTCACAGTGCGGTCAGGGGTGGCGCTGAGGATGCTTATCAACTCATTGACATGATAAGCAACATACTGGGAATTATCGCTTAATTTTCAGTAGAAACGGCTGGATATTTGTGCAAGGGCACATATACATTCCTAATTGAATGTCTAATTTGCATGACATACTATACACTACAGTAGTACAGCTGTAGATGATCATTAATCTCCATTATAGCAGGTAGGCTAAGCACAACATCTATAGAGCATAGAAATGAATAGTCATAAGTGTCATCACCTAATTTGGATGTCATTGAGTAATTGTTGGGGGGCTCCCTACTCCTCTGAACACTGTCCATGTTCTCCAGGACCAGCCCCCCTGCTCCAGAGGGTTTGGGGAACAGGTTCAGGACCTTAGAGGGCTGGGCCATCTGAGGGAGGAGGCCTCCACCTATATGGACCGGAGAGGCTGAAATACAGAGACGAGAAGAAGGCACAATTTTAGATGAGATAAAGATGGAATACACATTCTGGTTTTATTCCCATCTAAAACCACAAATGAGGAGTTCAGGAAGATCACAAACCAAGACTACTACCATCAAAAGGAGAAAGTGGACCAGCATAGGCCACACCCTTACAAAGGACACAACATTACAAGACCAGGCCTGGACAGGGTAGGCAGATGAGAAACACCTTTAGTGAGCTGTCAGGAAGCAAAATCCCAGGCCCAGAGGAAAATGAGATGGAGAGGACTGTGTGTGAACTCCCTATAGCCCTTAGTGTAAAGAGGATTAAGTAAAGTAAGTCAGTGAAAGTCACACAATATTCTGAGCTTTGCCTTGCAGCAGTCTATTGTAATGCTTGCCAGGAATATGCAGGGATTGTGGTCTCCGAACTACAAGCGTACTCCCAGCAATATAATATTCCTAGATACCTTTCAGGTTTTGTCACATTATCTGGCAATAAACAGAATGTGATGCAATGCTAAAACAGAATGAGCTAATTGACTACTGTTACAAGAAATTATAGAATGTATAAAACCACCAAATGCTACTAGAAAACAAAGCAAAAAGCTTATCCATGTTAGTTTGCAAACCATGCATGCTTCTTCCCAGTTCTTATTTCACATTCATACCGTCATGTACATTCAGTCCTGGAAGCTGTTCAGGACATTCTTGGCCACTGAGCAGCATTAATGCATCAGATTGGATGTTTAATTCCATGCTCAAGGGCATTTTGATGGTAACTGTTGAGCAAGGGGAGAACATTTGCTTACTCAACTTCACAGTTGGTCTAATGTTTTGAACTGCACAATCTTTGAGTTATAAGCCTTGCTTTTCAAACCCTTCACAATCTATAGGCGTCATTCTTTCCCCCCAGTGTTTACAATACACTCTTGCACAACCTGTGAGTTCATCTACTATGTCCAGATCAGAAAATAATCGGAGAACAAAATCACCTATGACTTCATATTATAGGGTTTAAAAACATTACAAATAAAAGTATTTTTCCAGGCAGTGTTCCTTACTTTCTGGGGTAACCTCTGTAGACTTGGTGAAGTTGGGTGTGGTACGTTTGAACACTTTGGTTCTCTCCCCTCCTACCACAACCTGTGCTCCTAGCAATGGCACCAACACTGCCAGGCTTTGCAGTGTCATGGCAACCAGAGAATCATTGGTGTCTCTCATTCCAAGCAAAACCTACAAGTGAAAATAGGTGAATAGAACAGAGTATGTAAAGCATATGAAAACAGAAGGAGCGAGCATACTTCCCAATGTCACCCCCTTAGGTTTGGTAAAGGGTTTGGGTAGCCGCATAAAACACTACTGACTGCCCAAGCTGTTTCGTGTTGGCTGAAGATAGAGCCGCTTCGACCTCTATCCATCGATTGAATAGACACTTATCAACAGAAATGTTACGATCCAATCGTGCCGGTATAGCACGAATCCTAAACCCTAAACATAACCTCAGTAAAACTAGGCTATGCCTACACCTAACCCCAACCCTAAACTTAACCTCAGTAAACTTATGCCTAAACCTAACCTAACCCTAACCATAACTTCAGTAAAACTTCCTTCGCCCCGCCCTACTAGTAGTATCCGTGATCCACCGATGCAATGAATACAAAATATCTACTTGCCCGGCGGGTATCCGAATATCTGCTATACCGGCACGATTGGATCGTAACATTTCTGTTGATAAGTGTCTATTGAATCGATGGATAGAGGTCGAAGCGGGTGGAAGATACAGGAAAGTCCACTCTATGGACATGGCACATTTTTGAACCGCCATTACACATTTGTGTCACACTGAACCCCAAACAGCGGTTGTTGCAGGCTTTTAGGCCTGACCTAACTTTTCTGGGGAAGAAACAAACAAACGCAAATATTTATATGGGGAAAAAAGGCAACAATCCGAGCACTCAAAAAGTTTAAAAACGAGGAGGGGAAGTATAAAAACAAGGTACTTTATTTAAGTAAAACAATTGCCAACATGTTTCGACTCCTCAGAGTCTTCCTCAGGGCAGGGCAGGCTTTTTTTTTTTTCACCTGCCCTGAGGAAGACTCTGAGGAGTCGAAACATGTTGGCAATTGTTTTACTTAAATAAAGTACCTTGTTTTTATACTTCCCCTCCTCGTTTTTAAACTTTTTGAGTGCTCGGATTGTTGCCTTTTTTCACTGTTCTAGTCCCCTATTTTGATCTTTGAAGCACCTTTTTAAACTTTTTTTCGTGTTGTAACTTTCTGCATCTCCATCGAGCACCTGGCTTCTCCCTTTGTTTTGCAAATATTTATATAACAGCATCAAAAAATGTTTTTGATTACTTTGAAACTGGAGGAGCTCGCATTTGAACGGGGAACCTTGCAGTTCTCATCCACGCACTCTACCCCTGAGCCAATGCTGTCCCAGAGTTACAGATATAAGAAAAGCATTGTACGTGATTGTTTAAACATGGTGAGATACTCAACTACACTTAATATAGCGGTAACCACATTGTTAAGAATGTTTGGACCCCAGGAAGAGTAGTCTTCACCGTGGTGACGACTAATGGGGATCCGTAATAAACATAAACATAACATAAGAATGTTAGCAATTACATAATGTGTTTAAAACCTGTCTTTTGCACATTATCACCTGAGGTAGGATCTGGTTCTTGAGCTCGTCGTGGGAGAAGAACTCTGCATAGACGTGGATGTGACCCAGCAGGACCACCCTGACATGCTCCTCGTTGACCTTGTAGAGCTTGAGGAGCTGAGGAACCACATGGTTCCGGTACAGGGTGACAGAGAGGAGGCAGTCTTCACCACTACCTCCACCACCGGAATCTGTCAACACAGCAAAGAATGGTAAACTACACTCAAAAGCCACATTACAAGTACAGCTGAACAATACTTTTACAAATAACACTTGTGTTACCCTTCTACACTGATTCACTATTTTCTCAATACAAAAAGCAGCAAGATGCTATGTACGATATGCAGTACATGTATATGACATAACAGTGTAGGTAGTGTAAATTCCATTTTACATTTTATGTACACATAAATTGGAACCCAGTCTACATTTTATGTAGACTGGATTCCAAAAGATAAATTGTATCAAATCCACTGTCCACTACCTAAAGCATAACAAACTGGGAGTTTTTGAAATGAAAAGGTTGAACATCAAACTGGCTAACCCTTCTTTGGCCTTAGGAGATGCGGTAGGAAGCTTTTCACAGCCATGGGCTCTGCAAACACCAGAGGATTGAGGAGTTTGGGAACAAGACGGGTAGCAAGCAGATCCTCTGGTAAGCTCTGGACCCTGTCTAACAGGAACCTAAACAAACACACATGACAACCAAACAAAAACAAGAATAAATCAGCTGCTCAACAGAATTGCCTTGCACTGATAAATGACTCGACAAAACAAGACCTCATTTAAAATAAACTTAAACTATAGCTTTTTTTTTCATATTTAGCATTACTCAACTTGTCTACCTGTGTATGAATTATTTTGGATGCTGATGACCAACTCACTTAAAGAATTCATTCTTTTCTTCCTCCGTCTTCAGGGTCAGGCTCTTCAGAAAATTCATCACTTCTAGAAAGTCATTCCTGTTGAGGGAAAAAAAATCTAGTTTGTTTTCAAATAGTCTCTGTCGGGTGGAAACCTCATCTCTCCAAGACCATTCTCAAATTCAAAAATAGCATACAGACTACTGTATGCTAGCGCAAAAGCAAAACTCCATGTTTTGCACTTGCAGATCTGCCACATTTCCTGCTTTTGTGTAATGTAGTATGATCAGGTTGGTTACTCATTTAGGAATGAACACCAAAGGAACATATGGAGACAAGACTTTTCTACCCCACAATGATATTGGCAAAAAGGGTGATAATTGCATCAAACCTGAAGAAGTCATGAGTCAGCAGTGAGCAGAGAGGAGGCCGCGATGAAGGGTCAGAGTTCAATAAACCTGCCTGCAGGGTCGTCTTCAGGCTATCAGACACTATGGGAAAGCCAGGAGAATGGGTGAGAGAGAAGAGTGTGTGTGTGTTTGTTCAAGAGTCTAACCATTATAATGACTTATTTAACCATTATTATTCAGAGTTGTATGAATTTACAACAGATCGTTCTGTCAACTCTACTAACTCTACTAATTCAGTACTTCGCTCCATCAGCTTATACTTACCATAGCCATTCATCAGAGGGATAAGGGCCTCCACCATCATTCCAAATGAGAAACAGTCTCGAGAGTGAGCATATTCATCCGGGAGGGTTCTGAAGCCCTCCACCTGTTAACAACAGTTCATGTCAACCTCCTTCAAACTTGAGTTCATCAATTTATCGTTATGATAAACAATCATGAGTTGTTTTACTTTTCTGTTTGTGTATGGTTCAATGTAATGTCCCATTACCTGCTCTTCAGGAGGTACAGAACTTGTCTCTCTCACGTTCTGCACGCTGCTAAGGAACTACATATGAGAAAAAAAATCCATGAACTATGCCTCATAGAAACATGTTTGGATTGCTTTGTTATAGTATTTTTGGCTTTATACATCTGGTATCTCTTACCTCAGGTGTAGCCTCAGAGAACTTGCATACAGTCTCCATCGCTCCCAGTTTCCAATGACCGTCTTCACTGACAAATACACATGACATGCAGACGTTGTTGTGGCTCGATTTGCCCTGTGGAAAGAGAGGAATAGCGTATATCACAGATCAAGACATTGATGAAGGATAGGATGCAGTTTCTGATGATGTGATGTAATGTCTCACATGTCCTTGTCGGAAGAAATATTCCATGTTTTGCACGCATGTGCCGTGTATTGCATTTGCACTGTAGTACCCCGTGACTTTGTGTGCTTGTGTTCCAGTACAGTAGGTTAAGTATTTCAGCCTTGCCTTGTTAATTTTGCTATTAACATAACTGACAAAACCATAATAAGCATAATAAGTGTGTTGACATGCCAAATATTCAATCAGGAAAAGTACTGATACGGTACCTATATCACTCACTAAAATTTTGAGCAATGGATGAACCCTCCAGAGTCCTATGTCAACCCCAGCATTGTTTACCCATTTGCATATGTACAGTATGTGTGTGTGTGTGTGTGAAAGCTTCTTCTCACCCTTTCGTGCAGAAAGACGAGTGCCTGCAGAAGGTCATAAATGCCTGCGCAGATCTCCTCTGGGGAGAGGCTGTCCAGCAGCAACTCCAGAGGTTGCACACGTTCTGTCACCAGGTGGATTCCCCCGTCCTGCACGGAGCACGACAAGAAGCGCAGGAGACACGGGTGCCGCAGGGTCTTCAGGTGCTGCAGGAATGAAAGAGTGAAGAGTCAGTGGACGGCACAATGGTAGCCTTTCACCATTCCATTATGATTAGTTATACTTCTTTTTTTAAGCAAGACAGGATCTAATAATGGCACCATCCCCGGGCCTAGGCATGTCGCTCATAGTTTGTGAATAACACGCAAGTCACAATATGGTTTTCATTGGGGAAGCACTTAGTTATAACAGTGAACATTACCTTTTTGTGAATTCAAACCTGACGATGCATGATATATATTCTGTTTCATATTTATACTGTCCTGGCAGGACGCACATCCAATGATAATCACCACCAAAGCCTGATCACCTCTATTCATGCTAACTACTTTATTCACTTCACTACAATTAACTTTATTTAAACATACTGTCTACTATTGGAGAAAATGCTTTTGTACATGTGTGATACTGACAAAAGACCAACAATTTGTGTAAACTGATGTTTCTTACATTACTTGCATTGGTACATACAGTAAAAATAACACTATTCAGACTAATGCACACAGTGTTTACTTTACTAAAACTTCCTGCCTTGGACACAGTAACTGCATTCACTATCGTGTTGGTGGTTCCTGAGCGGTGGAAGAAATCTACTCACTCTAGCAAGCTGGTAGATGACATCTATCTGTAATGCACTCAACCACTTAAACACTGTTTTCGCTCAATATATATATTATCCATAAGAGTCTGATCTACAAGCTCAGAGCTTTCTAGCCTGACTTGACACATAGAGTAATGTTCCTTCCAGGGAGGAAGCGTCAATAATCCATTTTTGTCAACCCAATTTCAGTTTTCCAGGGACACACTCAATATAAGAAAGACCCACTCCCAGGATTTCCTGAAGGCCAAGATACCAGTAGGTGGAGAATAACTCAACATGCCACAGAGGTAACAATGAACTACAGAAATCTACATTACACAGTGCTTACTTTAGCAGCTTTGTTGACTTTGTCTTCATTGCCTTGCTTGTGAACAAACACGGAAGCAGGCTTCCCATCCTGGAGAAGGGCCGAGTACATGGTCAGCCCTGAAGGCAGTGTCAGGAGGGTGTCCTCCAGAATGCAGCTCCGCATCACGCTGCTCTCAGCCCCCATGGAGGCGGTTCTCCACAGACCTGCAAAGAGGGACCAAGGTAGGGAGACCAAGGTAGGGAAATGTTATCAGATCATTAATCAGATAGAGGGTGAATATTTTCATTCAGTCGTTCTCAAAGGGGGGTCCGGTTAATGGGTGGGGTAATGGGTAATGAGGTCCTTCAGGGGGTTCAAGGGAGATCCCAGAAGAGGTAGTTCATCTTTAATCCTTCTTACTTTCTCTATATACACAGCGATTTTTAAAACAGAGGAAAGAAATCCGGTATTGTCTGATGGGGTACACATTACCATAATATGATTCACACAAATCATACACATTAACAAAAAATCTTGCAACTTTAAAATTAACACTTTAATGCAGAATTACAGAAACATGCCATTCTGCATAATTTATACCCTGTACACATTTTACAGGAAGGAAGGCATTGGAACAACTCAGTTTGAAAATTGACTTAAACTTGGAATAGAGGACATTGTATCATGGTATTCTAGCCATGCCAGTCGTATTCATGCTACTTTGCATCAAGTTTTCCAAAAGATATGAGCACTAGTTGCTAAACATCAGGAAATAAACCCCTAATGATCTCTGACACTTCATGCATGCAGCACACAGTTTAATTGTCATTTAATTCGGTTTAGAGAAGACGTTCCCTGCAATAATGCAAATGTCCTGCATCCAGTCGTTTGGTTACATCAGGGTGGAATTGCTTCATGTCATAACATATTTATGTCATAGTCAGTCACACACCTCATTTAACAGTGACTTTGATGAGCCATCAATAGAGCCTACGATAGAGATGCAACGACAAACATGGTGTTTTAAGACCCATACCTCTTTATGGTGGTAATCCGCAGCAGACAGATAAACAGAATGTAAAGTTGTATAGGCTTTTGTATAGCTGGCTAACCTAACCTCGCCGCTACGTGTAAAACAGCCAGCTGCCCATTGCAACGCTCCTCAGCTCAGCAGGCCCTCTTCTTCCTCACTCACTCACTCACACCATGTTCACTTCGTCTTCATGATGGCAGCAGCGGCAACGTACAAGTGTGAAAAATAAACCATCCGGACAGGACACACTAAAGTGTCCGGGGATTGATTATAAACACAGGTCAGTCGGGAGAAGAAACGCACGGGGCTAAAATAATTCGCTATGGATCGATTTAACTTTGCTGTTGCTGTAAACACCGACTCTTCCGGTCAGAGATTCGGACCAAACCATTCCGCCTCAAACTGTAGGTGGGTGCGTGCACGTATCAAGGAACGATGAGACAACTGCACTCACCTCAATAATCTCCAATTAGTTTACACACTCGTTAAAATACGCCAGTAAGTATTGTATTGAGCATAGTAGGGCACGAACTGTTTGCACTGCATCTGCCATCTGTGTGTATTTACTATTCTAAAGTCATAAGACCCCTACTATAAATGATCACTGGTTGCGACCATAGTGGTGTGAGAAAACGCAGGTACTGTACGTGAAGGTGAATATAATGCAACGGAGATAGCCTGGATTCAGCCTGGATTCAGCCCACAGAATTAAAATTGTATTAATAGAATTATAGAATTATAGAAATGAGTGTTACAGTACAAGTCAAGTATACGCTGTTACAAAACTGATAACAGCTTGGAGAGTTACAGTACAATTCAAGTAGCCTACAACTACAGCAAAAAAGAAAAACTGATTGGACACACTAAGAATATACACAATACAAGTTGGCCACAATAGTGGCTAACTTGTTAATTTCATTGAGACATTCAAATACGTACACAATAATTACTTCAGTAAGGTCAGAAGCAGCAAACCATGGAAGTAAAAAGGGAAAGAAAAATGTTCAAAGAGGAGAGGGGGGTGGGGGCATTATATAATGTACATTTTTGTTTTATAGAGTCCAATTTAGAATTGCAGCCATCTGTAGTTGCCCTTTGAGAGCGGTTTTGAAGGAGTCAAGGGATTCACATGTCTTAATGACTGTTGGTAGGGCATTCCACATTTTGGTGGCATATGAGCGGAAGGAATTAGGTCCCTTGTTTGTGCCAAATCTGGGTTGGATATGGTTAGTAGTACTATCTCTGGTGTTGTGGGACATTGACATTAAAAGTGAATTCCACCCATTTTCAGCATTTTTTCTATTCCATTTGTACGCTCTCAGAAAAAAAGAAGCATCTAAAGAAACCCATTAACATGGTGAAATACATGATGATGTCATCAGATGTATTACACCATGTTAATTTTTTCAGACTTCCATTTTTAGGAAATTCAGAATTGGGGGAACTTTTTTTATCGTGCGCGTCCACACAACATCTCTAAGGTATATTAATGACATATTAAAATTTTGAAAATGGTGATGGTGGAGTTCCCCTTTAAGGAAGTATTCGAACAGGTACATGGGTATTTTGGTATCAAATCTTGTGGACCAGACCCATTGCAAGATGTTGTACTCTGTCATAAGCCAACCCACACTGTGAAATTGGGCAGAGGTGAGATGGGTTTGGCGTGTTAGGCAGCCAGACTAAGTAACAGCCAGACCAGTTTGTTTTGGGAGGTCTGTAGCCTTGTTTTCAAGGTCTTTGAGGTGCTGTGGTACCAACAGGTGCAGGCATAGTCAAAGAAACCTTGTACCAGGGCTCCAGTTATGGTCTTCAAAGTGTCTTTGTTGACAAGTGAGGAGATCCTGTATAGGAATCTAGTTCTTTGGTTAACCTTTCTGATAACGTTGGTGGCCATTTTATCACCAGAAAGATTTGCCTCCAGGATGGGACCCAGGTAGATAATTTCTTCTTTCCGAGTGATAATGTTTCCCCCCTCTTTGACCGTGAAGCCATCTGCCTTACTGAGCTTAGCATTTGTTGTAAGACTATGGATTCAGTTTTATCGAGGTGTAGTGATAATTTGTTATCGGCAAGCCAGGTTGCAGATTCTACTATGTTCAGAGCTGAGGACTTTTTCGACCTGCTGTTTGTTCTTGTGGGAGTCATCGGCAAACAGGAACAATTTGCAATCACAGACTGATGTCATGTCATTCACATAAGGAACAGTAGAGGCCCTAGTATGCTTACTTGTGGAACGCCACATCTAATCTGTTTCTCTCCCCTCCAGGTATGATTGCGTCCAGCTCACTGATGTGCTATGAAAACCAATAGGTCAGTGGGGTCCAGTTCTCAGGTCAGAAACCCATCCACCAGTGACGATCCATGGCTAATCCAATTTATTGTAACAGGTATTCTATCTTTCTGTGTTTGTATGTGCATACAGCTCATAGAGCTTGTAGATTTGCTATTTTTGAAAATGTGTGTGCAAATGTATGATATTACTATAGCTTCATAATGCAAGCTGAAAATAGCTTATAACAGGTCCACCCTAATGTGCTATAGAGGCAGCAAAAATTAGCATGTCTAAAGGAGTGTTGGGCGTTAATTGGTAATATATTATTGTAATATTATTACTTTTCCCAGTAACGAGTGAAGTAAGGTATTACTCTGCCAAAACAGTAATAGGTAACTAGTTACTTTGTAAAAATTAATATAAAAATAATACATCATGTAACATATTACTCTTGATTCTAAGTATTGTAATATTATTACTTTTCTAACTTAAGGTTAGGAGTAATAAGCAACATACTATTGTAATATTGCCAACGCTAGTCTAAAGTAAACACACACTGTGAAGGTCTTGCAGTCAAAACATGACCACACCCCATTATGTCACTATAAAGCCACCCACCTAAAACTGTCCCCCCACTTTTGATCCCAGGCTACCTAGGCTAAGTCATTTTATTTAGTTCCCCCTTAATCATGCTAAGTCTGGGTTTTCGAAGAAACAAGGGAAGTGGTTTGCTAAACTCAAAAGGGAGTATGGTGGGTGCCAAACTGCCAAACCAAAAATAGCATAATGAAGACGTCAGCACTTGCACATGTGGAGTAACACTTCTGATTAGGAGCAGCAGCACGTCTTCCTGTTCTGCTTATACTCATTTATCTATAAAATGAAAAGCAAAGCAAAAATTTATGAGCACCTCCATGACCTTTCTGTTTCCTGTACTCGAGTAAACTTAGTACCACTTACTACCATTGTAATTTGTATATGTGACTTTCTTATGATGAAGATTGTTAATCTGCATAATCTTTGAAAAACACGTATGATTGCACCAGAGGAAGTTACAGTTAGCACTGTGTGAATACCACAGACGCACGCACAGGCTCAGTGACAGGGCGACCATGGATGAGTTAGGTAAGAGATCATCTCTTAGACTTTGCATTGATGTTTGGACATGACAATAGTCAGTGGGTTTAGCATAAATGTATGAAAAACTGTATAAATTATTAAACAAGGCTAGTAGGCTAGCAGTGGTGAAAGGGGAACATTTCACCATCCTTTTGATCTTGTATAACCTATGTTTAAACAAGGACATTATAGTGAAGATTTTAGAATTAAAGATTATTGCCATTATTATTCCATTATTACTTTATTGCCTTCTTTTAGAAGCACTAACTTCTAAATGTTCTAAATGTTTTTCCTTTCTATGTGATGTATAATTATATTATGGTTTCAAAGGCAGAGGATGGAATTTCAATGTATTGGAGTGAAATTCTTTCAAAATCTTTAACGTCATTTACAAGAAAAAAATGTCAAAATCACATATCCACAACACTGTGATAACTTATAGATTGGCTATTTTCACTTCTCCTGTGTGATTGACAATGTTGTAGTTATTTCCGTTTTTACTGTACTTGTGGCGTCTCTACCCACAAGTACAGGTGATTCATAAATTAATGATTCATACTTACTACTAAGCAGTGGGGTACTTTTATTTATTCAAGTATTGTACTTAAGTACAGTGCTGAGGTATTTGTGCTTGAGTTTTTCCAATTTCCAATAGTTTTATTTCTACTGCTATTCTTCTGCTATTTTCTGCTATTTTATTTAAGATCTTTACACATTTGAAAACTGAAATGAGAGCTTCTGCTTAAAGAGTACTTTTACGCTTGTGCTTTTACTTAAGTATATTTTGATTACCACACTTTTACAAACATACTTGTAATTGGTATCATCATTGGTACAGCCTTGTTACTTTTACATTGTACTGTAACCCAGTCTACAGTTTGTAGACTGGGTTCAAAGAAAATACAGGTCACTACAAAAACTGCTATGACGATAAAACCGGAATATCCAGTACAACTTAGTCTTGTAACCATAGTAGCAGTTGAATTTGTGCAACGTGTTTCAGTTCCTAGCAGAAGCTGCCTTCCTGAATAAACCTCAACCTCAGAAGCACCGGTTCTTTCATTGAGCAGTACACTGTCTGCACAGTGTACTTACTGTACAGTACTGTTTCCCAAACAGTGGGTCAGGAGGACCCATTTGTGGGTCACAGTCAGACAAATTATTATCGGTCACAACTTCCCATTTGCTTTTCACACATTTAAATAGTGAAAATAGACGAAAATAGCAGGCTTGTTGTGAGGTTGTAGATTCATAGATTTGCACCAAGGCCCACCCCCACTCGATCCTCATTGGATCCTCAACCTGATTTCATCATTTCTTTTGAAGTTTTTGCCTTATTTTGTTCAATTATCAATTATGCATGTTTTATAATGTCCACGCATGTCTGTCTGCTTCTGAATGTGTTCAAGTATGTATGATTTATGACCATATGTCACATCATAGATCAATTGCTGGAGGAGTTGGCACTACAACAGCATTCACCAGATCCTGAGTCAGTTGCTGAGAAGAGTGGAGAAGCATCATCTTCTAGAGAGGTGAGGAAACTACATACCCCCCTCCATTTTCTTTACTGTACTTCAAATGATGAATGCGTGCAAAGGCCCAGGTCACTTTTTGCCTTCTGTCATCGTACTGGTATACTAGCTGCAGAATGATGCAGTGATGCTGTGTGTTGTTTTTCAACAGTTGCTGTTAGCTTCAAGTTATGCTGCACTGGAAGTATCAGCTAAGGATGGAGTTCGATCTACGTCCCCCAACGTGTACAGGTGATGCACAATTTATGTTTCAACATTTACTCTGTTCTATTAAACAATGTGTACCCTGTGTAAACTACCAGTATATTATAATATTGTAAATGCATGCATTTCTATTTAATAAGTATAGAGTCAAGTCTTTGTTCTTTATAAATAATACAGTTATTATTATCCACTTCAATCTGGTGTGCTCATAACACATCACAACGGTATAAGTCTACTATGTTTTTCCTTTTCTTGCATGCATACTGCAATTAGCAAGCATTTCTGCATGTGTGTATCTGGGTATAAAACTATATGAGCATAGTATGAGACATTTTGATTAAACAAACATTTGTTCTTTTAGTGATCTGCCAGCACCTGTGGAAGCCTCCTTAAATTCCAATAAGGACCTGGATTCCATCCTGGATGATCTTTTAGCCCTGGGACCACCAGTGAGTAGGCTACAGAGGATAGCTGTATGGACTGCACAGTGTTTGTCACTGTGGCCCAAGACGCTAATAGCTAGTCAAACAGATCCTCCTAAATGGCCATTTAAGGTATTCGCCAAGCGAAGAAGAGAATATGCATGTAATATTTTTATTTTGCTCTGATTATTTCTTTGTGTAAATAGTGTTTCAGTTCTTTCTTGGTGTGAACTTCAAGAAAGAACCACTTCATTGCATGAGATGTCTGAGCTCTTTTAGATGCACACTCAATTTTGTATCAGCAGAGGGCAGCCTTGTCATATTTAATGTATGCTGTGGCGTTGGCTATATTCTTCCTTCTAGAGTATGCTATGGGTATGTATACACTAGTGCCAGGTAATTCTTAGAACCCATTGGCAAAAATCGAACAGGAAAAAAAAAAAAAAAATTCCTTTGAATTTGAAATCGAAGAGAAAAATTGAATTTGACCTGTGTCAACAATCTGTCGCGAGAGACGACTACTGTATAAACAAGTAATAAATAACACAAGGTATTTATTTAATATCTTTTAGATTCCACCAGCCTCCTCAGCCCCACCACCGCTGGCCCCAAAGATGTCTGTGAAAAAGAAAAGCTATGGTGGAACTAAAGACAGTGACAGCACTGCAACAGTGGCGGTACCGACCCCAAGCAGGAAGACGGATGCTATAGACGATCTTCTGGGTGGGCTGAGCTCTGATCTGGAGAAGATCGGCGTTCGCACCACAGCCAAGGGCCACTGTGCTTCCTGTGACAAGCTCATTATAGGAAAGGTAATTCAGGACGGAAAAGGGGAAAAGAGCAGATTTACAAGCTCACACCACGTGCCATTGCAGCATCACGTGAGCCTGTTGATCAGCTTTTTGAGCGTTGTGTCCATTATGTGTCTTCAAGTCCATTATGCCCGTTTGGGATATCAACACTCAACACGCAATTACCGAATGCTCTGCGATGATGCTGGGTGACCTAATTTGGCACTGTTGGGCAGCCCAAAGGGCCACTAACACTGAACGCCACAATATATGACAATAATAATATAACACTCTACCATACAGTACAGTACAGTACAGTACAGTAGGGGGGATACAAGATTGATATTTAGGGTGCAAAATTTATTTATATTGCAGTTATTCATTATTTGATTTGTTATATCTATATATTGAGATTTTTCCTAAAATTACTTATAGTTAATATAGACCGTAGAAAGTTCAATAATGCTTAATGCTAATGCAATATTGACCATGAAATCTCAATCATACACTTCAATGCAGCCAGATAACTCTCAGTCAGTCTTTCTGACACAAACAAATGTATTAAAAAAAGAAAGAAAGAAGAATAAAAAAAAAAAACGATTCTGGACATAGCTTCGACATTCAATATTATGGCATTGAAAAATCACACTATATGGATGTATCGATTTTCTGCCCACCTATCAGAATAAAAGTATGGTTGCACCGCTCAGTTGCTTACCAGAGTAAATTATTAAACATCTTGCATCACTCTATTTCTGGACAATGTGTGCTCTGCATGTGTAGATGATCACAGCCCTTGGATCTACGTGGCACCCTGAACACTTTGTCTGTGCCAAGTGTGAGACAGAGCTGGGCACCCGCGGCTTCTTTGAGAGAGACGGACGGGCCTACTGTGAGAAAGACTACCACGAGCTGTTCTCTCCTCGCTGTGCTTACTGCAAGGGAGCCATCCTGCAGGTGCTAATCCTCCCTGTTCACATCAGACGGTTGAAACACACACACACACACACACACACATACACATATTTGGACTCTCTCCGCGTAACAACAATATAAATGAACTTTATTTTACACTCCCCTTGTTGTCAGCTCATCTATAAATAATCCTTACAGACATATTCTGCGTACTGGGTGTTATTTTTGTACTGGGTTTCTGGAAGGCACAGCCAAATCATCAACTAATTCAACATCACGTCTGAACATCTCTATTTGGTTTGCGTAACAAAAGATTAGTCACCCTCAAAGGAGGGTGCTAAGATAACAGAGACGAATACAATACCACATAATGGTTCTGTGGCTGACACGTCTTTGACTCCCAAACCAGAACATCCTAACTGCACTGGACCAGAACTGGCACCCAGACCACTTCTTCTGTGCTCACTGTGGAGAACGCTTTGGACCTGAGGGTAACACGCTTTACTACTTATGACCCTGACGTCAACCAGAAAATAATAATCAGTCAGTCTGCAGTCAGTTAAGGGATGTCATGACTGTTTTTCTCTTGTTTTCTTCCTATGCCAGGGTTCCTGCAGAAGGACGGCAAACCGTACTGTAGCAAAGACTTCTATCTCCTCTTTGCTCCAAAGTGCTCTGGCTGTGGAGATCCCGTGAGAGAGAACTACCTGAACGCAGCCAACGGTACCTGGCATCCAGAGTGCTTCGTCTGTGCAGTGAGTGTTTTAGCTCAGACCACACACACACGTGCCGTGCACACACACACACACACACACACACACACACACACACACACACACACACACACACACACACACACACACACACACACACACATATACACAGGTCTGGCTTGGGTACAAGCTGAGGAAGTAATGAGCGGGACACCCACACAATGCCGTAGACTGCTGCCCTCTCTTTATTTATAATGTCTTGACCACAAGACCGGTGGAATTCTAAAACAAGGAAACGAAGAAACCTTGTGGCTGATGATGAAGCTGTTGGGACTAAAGTGTTGCAGAAGAACACAGAAGTTTGTGTTTGCTGAGTAGGCTGCAAGTCCCGTAAGCTCTCCAAATGTGCTTTCGTTCCCAGCACCTGTCATAGTTGCATCTTCCACTGAAGGGATATCTCTCTCAGTATTATTAATGTTATGCCTCATTTGTACTCTTTCATATGAACAAGTAACTATAAATCAGGCTGTAGTGAAGATCAGAGAGTTGTCTTCACTATTTCTTCATTTGGTCATGATGACACTACATCTTCATTTGACCATTATGACACTATTTCTTTGATCATGATGATAGCCAAACAAAGCCCATATTATCTTTCCCCCAATCCCCTCCCCCTACTGTTTGTGTATGGCTTTGCACTTATTCACCCCACACTCTGGCTGTCTTTCTCCCCAGCATTCAATTCAGTTTAATTTTTTTCTTTCAGCAGATATTGCATGATGAAATGAAGACAGGATTAAAACAATAGATCATACCATGCTTTTAAAACAACCAGAAAAAATCATACAAAATACATGCATTAGCACCAAATGAAAGGCTTTCTACTGTAGGTTGTTTGCCTGATTTAGTTTGTGTTTTTCTTGGCTTTATTTAGTTGATTTACTAATATACTTGTTCTCTGTAGAACACGTGACAAACAACTAATTCAGCCAACTACTAAAGATCAGAAGATTGTCAGTCACACATTCTTATAGTTACAAAATCAGATGTCATTCCCTCGTCTCTGTTGCCCCACCAGGACTGTCTGAAGCCCTTCACTGACGGCTGCTTCATGGAGATGGACGGCCGGCCCCTCTGCTCCCTGCACTTCCACACCCGCCAAGGCACGCTGTGTGGCAGCTGCGGTGAGCCCATCACGGGCCGCTGCATCTCTGCCCTGGACCGCAAGTTTCACCCCGAGCACTTTGTGTGTGCCTTCTGTCTGCGCCAGCTCAGCCAGGGGGTCTTCAAGGAGGAGAAACAGAAGCCATACTGCTCTACCTGCCACAGCAGGCTCTTTGAGTGAGATTATATATATATATATATATATATATATATATATATATATATATATATATATATATATATATATATATATATATATATATATATATATATATATGGAAGAAGGCGTATCACATACATAGATTTTATTAGTGCCAATAGCACATATTGTATGTAGAAATTCTGCTCGCTACCAAATTCCTGCTTTCAAAACTTACTTGAGGAAATATACTAAGGCATTGCCATCAAAATATACATAGAATATCTCATTATGCACAATGTCGCATTTCACAATTGAATCTCAAAATCTGTCAAACAAAAATATCGGCTCTACAAAGCCTTTGAGATGTATAATAAACAATCTAAATCTGCAGGTAAATGGCAAATTAGGAAACAACTGGAAATACTAGAAAAGTAAATAGTAGTACAGCAGTTGAGCAAATATTACTGTACCATCAAAAACTTCAGCAAAGTGTGTGTTGCATTCCTATTTAAGCAGAAAATGTGAGCTGACAGAGAACGTGTTAAATTAAAGAGGAACCACAAAGTTTTTGTCATCATGACAGTGTTTGGTTTGGAGTGGATGAATTAAGGAATATCTGCCCATTTTCAGTTTTCTAGTATTTCATGTCCTTCTGCTGTAACGGTTATTATAAAGGTAAATATTGTAACTGCTAAATTGGAGAGGGTTTTAGTTATTGCCTGATCAGGTGTTCTGACTTCCAGTTTTGGATATATGAGACTGAAATACAGTGGTACAGACATGCAGGGTAAATGCTCTGATGGAAAAAAGTGAATCTCCCATAAAAAGCACAACATGATAATACACCACCTGCCTGTAAAACACAAGAAGAATGTATACTTCCACCTAAAAAGAAAAAAAAAGCAGAATTAAAATTTACATTTGTGAAATGTGTTTTGGAGGGCTCAAAATAGGCATATCGCTGACACTTAAAATCTACTGGATTTCATACATCACAATCACATAACATTTATAGAGCAAGAAAGAATAACACGAAAGAGCACAGTTTTTCCTGTGAGGAAAATCCATGGTTTCCATAAAACTATCCTCAGTTTGCCATAAGACTTGGCAGTCTGCTGATATTCTCTGGCAGTGAGCAGGCAGCAGATTGAGAGTGCAGTTTGTCAAGCCGGCCGGTCTACAGGCCCTGCTATAGCTTGTATTGGCAGTCTCTGGCAGGGACCTGTACAGTGCCAAGCTAGGTTTTCTCTTACCCAGACTGACCATTTGCCCCCTGGCATGTGATGGGTTCAGACAGCCACTCGCGACTCGCAGCCTCCACACTGGCTCTTTTATTGCATTTTATGGAAGATTGATGGAGCTGCTGAAATCTAACAATGATGAGTTCAGAAGGAGCCTCTCGTCACCTTGTCCACCTTGGCATATACAGGAATACACTTGAACGCTTTTAGAATAAGTGAGATACACAAGCCTTGTTTGCCTCATTAATCTCTGTAATCCAGTAACCCTGGTTCAAATTGTGGAGTTTAAGTCAAGCTCTTAAATTTAGATGAAAAGCCCTGGCACATTCTTCTGAGGCCTACGCTGTACTGCACATTCCTATGCTTGAAGAAGCACCTTTCTCCTGCCTTATGTTGGACAACGTGGACCTGCTGTGTAGAGGCATAGAGAGAGAGAGCCATGGAGAAGTACATTAATCATGCTGTCATCACTATTGGTCCAAAACTCCCTTTGACTCGCATTTATAAAGAATCTTAAAATAGTTGACCTTTAACTTGTGATTTATCCAAACCCCAACGTGTCAGTATGTAACAATTTGAAATTGAATGTAGTATGTATTATGGACTACTTGAAATAAGCCTATAGTTATCCTATGGATATTGAGAATTGATTATTAAGAGAGCTGTCTGGATTTCAAGTCTTACCGAAAATCAAAAGCAGACTGATCTGTTCAATCCAAATAGGTGAAATGCACACCTGTAGTGGAGAGGAGCCGGCTAATAAAAACAAGCCTAAAATATAAAAGTGCACCCTCCACACTTTAACAGTACAAGTGTGGGCTATGCTCTTTTATAATGTTATGCTTATTAAGTTCAATGACTATGACTACAACTATGACTTAAAGGTGGTCATTAGTCTTAGAGCCACAATTGAGGGTGATGATCATGTAAAAAGTATAACCTTTGAGACTCAATTAAAAACTACATAAAATGTGGTATATACTCCTCTTTGTTCAGCACAGTAGTCTACAGTTTCATCTTATGGCACTGTGAGTGGACCTGCGGTAGGACTTCATGCTCTGTTTCCTGAATGTGGCTTTATAGAGCCAGAAATTAGTGGATGGCTTACATTTAGATTAGTGAGAACCGTCAGCACCTACGCAGCAGTACTAGCTGGGTGGAGCGTAATTCTCTGTTTCCGGTAACACTAACCCTAGCAACACAGGCATTTTCTTGAGAGACGCTGAAAAGTGAAAAGAGAGAACGAGCTGAAAAGGGGAAAAGGAAAAACTAAATACAATGCAGGAAAGGGAAAACTGGCATTCACATGAAAAAGTATGAGTGTTATCATATGGCCAAATGAGTAAGGGAGGAAAAGGCTTCCTTGGCACGTAATAAAAAAGAGAAAACATGAAATGCGAGCAGGGGCCCTTATAAAAAGGGCTGGTGAATAAAGGGCTGTCTGTGGAGAGCGGTGGGAGTGTAACTCAGGTGACATTTACTGCAGTGAAACCAGGCTAGGAGCGCACTGGGCCATGAGATGAGAAGTAGGGCTGCATGAAGGGAGGCACAGGGAGGTTGACAGAGGTGAGTGTTAGTGTATTAGGGCGTAATGGATGCTGAGCTTGGCCTGGCGGAGGGGGGGTTGAGGGCTCCAAGGAGTGCACTTGGGAGAGTTACCCCAGCGTGACACTGAAACCCAACACTTGTCCCCAGCGCCTCCCTGCGCCAGCCCGAATCGCTTTGGCCGCTGGGCCACCTTTGAGGGGGACTTTAGGGCTAACTATCCAGACAGACACAGGCCCATTGCGGGGTCACGCCCAGACTCAGTTGGCCCCTTGTACCTCTACCCTGTAAACCTAGCAGTTCAGATCAGCAGTTGAACCCATAACTGTCACATTGAGCTCACGTACAGACTACCTCATTAGTCAGTACTGTGCACCTACACGCATAGACGTGCACACTTGCATACAGTACACACACACACCACCGCACACACCTCTGGAACCAGCAGCTGTAGACAACCCGAGCCACAAATCAGTCCTTGCGATGTGAAATCACAGCTCCGTTAGGTGCGATAAAACGTGGACGTATCTGATTACTGTTAGATCATTACTAGGCATATCCAGTGACACAGGAATTCATACAGATGAGAATCACAGAGTGTTGCATCTGTGCAGCAAAGACCAGTATGAAGAAAGCTACAGTATAGTTAGTTAGACTGTCTTCATCTGACAATCTGATGATTGATATCAGAATAGTTCTTTAATTTAACAGTCGGAAACATATTTAACATATTTTATAAACAACAACAGTCTGCACCTTGTTTTCAACCATCTAAATAGTGGGGCATAGAAGGAGAGCAGAAATGTGAGATGTGCTGATGAGATGAGCTCCTTTTTTTCAACCCG
Source organism: Benthosema pterotum (assembly GCA_039105355.1). NCBI lineage: Eukaryota > Metazoa > Chordata > Actinopteri > Myctophiformes > Myctophidae > Benthosema > Benthosema pterotum. Next base: position 17,590,260 of record CM076979.1, read on the forward strand.
CGGCACGGGTGGATGTCCAGACACAACAAACAGTGTATAAAGTACAACAAACAAAGGAGGGACATTCTTCAAAAAGGCACCACATTTACAAATAACTTTTGGCTATCTGAGGCCATTATAACAAAATACATCCATGTCAACACAGATGCACCGACAGATAATATTTTGTAAATAAATACCCCTATGAATATGAATTATTTTTTACAATGTGACAGATCCTTTGGTTCAGGGGTGGACTGGGAGCTCAAAACGTACCGGGCAATTTTGTCTCAGAGCGGCCCTCAGAGCGGCCCTCTGAATCTTTGTGGGGCTGAGCCCCCATGAGAATTTAACACATAAGGGGCTCTGGGGCTCGGGCTAACTAAAATAAGTTAGTTAGTTTTAGTTAACTATAAAAACCCTGCAATAGGCAGTCTCATTTGAAGAGGACAGAGGGCCGCCAGCACTGATTCGTGGGCCGGTTTTGTGCAGATTTTTTTTTTTTTTTTTATTAAAACACGACATTAACGGCCCCGGGGGGGTCGGCCCACCGGGAAAATGCCCTGTATGCCAGACTGTCAGTCCACCCTGCTTTGGTTTCTATCCTTCTTTCCTGTTTTCTGGGCCTTTATGCTTTATCTTGAAAATACCATGGAAGATCTGGTGTTCCCCTTACAGTTCCGAATTGCCTGTCTATACTTTTGTTTTTCATAGAACAGACTCTTTTCCAGTCAAAGGTCTTTGTTTAACTTTAGACTTTAAATATCACAAGGTGTCATACGTCTGAGCTCACTCTGGTACTTATGCATTAACTAATCTTTCAGCCTGTTCAATTAGCTCATTTCAACCACTTTAGGCTAAACAAACAGTTGAACATATACGACTGAGTTTAGTTTATCTGTCTTCTCTCAGCCTTTCATTGCAGTAGCCAATAATTCTTTTTCCAAAAATGTAGCAGAGCTATAAGTTCACAACACAACACATAGCACTGTGATGTGTTGTGAGATCAGCTATTTATTTGGACACACATGGTCGTCATTTTATGATTTAAAACTATAACATTATAGAATGGAAATGTTGTATTTGAGGCATACACAAATGTGGGTTATAGACATACAGTAAAACCATTTGAACGCACATTAAATCTGTGATGCAATGCACTTTATCCTCCGAGAAAGAATGTGGCCACAGTGTTCTGTACTATAAATATTTGGTTGTTATGCTCCATTATGTGTTTCTAATTTTCAAGACGAGGCTCTTTTCTGTTCTGTTCTGTTCTGTATGGCGTGTTTATACGGTGAATATAAAACACCTTGCATCATTCAGTAGACACATTCAACTTCTTAGCTCTTAATAACTCTCAGACCAAATGAGTTTGTGCAGTGGTGTTTACAGTTTTAGCGGGGATTTGTGTGAGGTTCTGCACGTACTACGTCAGGTTTGTTTCGCTGTGTCTCTTTTTCCATACAGATGATCTGACATGTGTTATTTAGGGTGGACGCCTGGAAGGGGCTGGTATTTGGCAAAGGCATCAGCAGGCGATTTTATTTATTATACTGTAGGTCTATCAAATGGGCACCTTTCATGCAGAGGTGGAAGAAGAACCAAGATGTTTTGTACTCGTTAAAGTATCAATTCCACAATGCACTGTATTCTGTTACAAGTACAGTTTGGTATTCAAAGTGTACTGTCAGAGTATAAAAGTATCAAATTGAGTTTTGCACAAAAAGTATTCATTGCGCAGAATGTATGAAAATGTTATCAAAATGCGTGAAAGATTTATTTAAAAACTTTGCAATCTAAATGCTTACAAAGCTCGTACATCAGCTATTTTCATCTAGCCGAAGCATGGCTGAAAGTGGTTACTTTCTACCACTGGTATTTGTCTTGCTGCAGCAGCAAATGTAATTTATAGACAGCTCTATCAAATAAATAGACACCTTCCATGAGGTGCCCATTTGATAAAGCTCTCTTTAAACGTGTGCGATGGAAGTTCCACCACACTTATTATGGTAATAAATCCTGCAGAAACCTTGTAGGCCTACATGGAGTTCTGCCATCCCAAAACAAGTGGCCAGATCATAGAGAACAATGGCTGTATATACAAACCCAGTCAACTCCCAACACCTGATTTATACTGCCATATCCGGTGACAGAAATAGCAGATCTGAAAGCTCACAACTCACCACAGTGACAGCAGGGAATGAGTAAATTAGACATGCCATGAATTGAGTATATAGTGCCACCATTTGCTGCCTGCTTCATTACTTCACCTGCTGTCAGAAAGCTGTGATTAATTGTGTGCGGAAGTATGTAGAGATCTGTAATAATAGCTTTATATTTGAAAAACACCAGGATCCAGTGTGGTTTCCCTGGTCACTGTTGCTGGGTGTAATAAATAGGTCTAATAGGGGAACTGTAGTTCCTTCTCAGCAGTATGTGGCCATACACTGTGGTGTACTGTAGTGACTTTAACTGATGAAAATGGTGTGATTACATATTCATTTCCACATGATTTTGTTGCAGAAGTTATGTTTTAAGACAATAATGCAACATATATTCTTTCCCCCCTACCAATTTCATTTAAATTCTGTAATTCTGTGACCGACAAGATTTATATCTTGTACAGGAGTAACAGGACTTATTATTCTACGTATATTATATACACATTAGGCAAGTAATACAAAGCATCAATAATAACATCAGTTGTTGTTGAATTTGCAACAGACACGGATAAAGCTAAAGATCTGACTCAGTTCGTTTTCTGTTTTGAATGATGAAATGGTGTTGGTTTAGTGGTGTGAAATTGTAGTTAGTGAGTAGCAGTAGTGTTTCAAATCATTTTAAATATAAACACTTTAATTTGAAATATCTTTGAAATGTGGGTTGTTTTGCATGCCATCATGTTTGGTGGGGCAGTCAGGGCATTTAGACCCCCCCATGCCTATGCCTAGATCCGGCCATGATGCTTGTCAAGTTGTATAATGGCATTTAGAATATTCATATTTTTATGAATGACAACCTGTTTTAGTGTTGTCTATGGTGATTGTATCTTTTGTTGGGCAAGAGTCCTCTAGTGGACAGACAATGAATTGCCAATTAAATATGGTCGATGGCAGCTGCGCAGCTGGCTTTCAAGACACCCAAAAGTGCTAGCATGGTGGTACCATTCAAAGGTAAGAGTTGGAGCAGTTTTATCTCAATTGATTAATACATTGTACGTTTTGGTTTGAACGTATCTTTGCTGTTAAACAATTAAATACAATGCATTGCCCTTTGAAGCTATTGATGTGTTCACAATCTTAAGTGTCTACTGTCTATTCTAGACTAGAATATTAGCTAGGCCTATTTCAAGTTCAGCCTTATAACACATTTAATAATAAACGTTGTAGTGACCCAACTAATTCCAGAAATAATGCAAATAATTAATAATTAGGCCACTGGGCTACAATGCCACGTTGTGTTGTAATTTATCTAATACTAGCAGATAGGACTTTTGTATTTATACTATAGGCCTAGTCTACTCCCAGCCCATAGTGCTCTTGTGAACTCTGGCATTTTGAGTAGGCCGGTTTTATGTTAGAAATGCTGAGTAGGCTAGGCGATGGGTCTACCTCAGGGGTTTTCAACCTTTTTTATCCTAGGGACCACCATTTATTGAGGATTTGAGCCACGGATCACCATTTGAGGATATTTAAGCCACACAGACCCCAAAATCTAAAGATTTATTTTGCTTTTGTCCACAATTCCAGGCTGGATTTGGGAAACAAAACAAGCAAAATATACATTAAAAAATGGCTAATTCAGATGATGAATATTTTAACTCTTGAGAGTGTAAAAATTAAACCAAATGGACCCGCAAGGGTCCATTTGGTTTCATTTTTACGTTCTCAAGAGTTACATCTGGTTAACCAACTTAGCTGGGGACCACCTGGAACCCTCTCAAGGACCACTGGTGGTCCCCGGACCACCTGTTGAAAACCCCTGGTCTACCTCATCTATAGCCACAGTGCAACTCTAGATTCTGAATCTAGAGTTGCAATTCGGTCCATCGACTCCCCGATAGCAAGAATTTTCATCTGCGATTTGCTTAGTATTAAACGACGTAAAAAAACAACAACTTGCCAACATTGCAGCTGTATGGAAAGGTTGAATTATCCTCTTTCTATCTGCAAAGCATTTGATAAAAAAATACACCATAAACATGTTATGAGCTACTTTCTGTCAGTAAATATAAGTGCTGCCTCGTTTAAAAACTGCTGGATGGTAACTTGCATGGTCAAATTTTTCGTGATGTTGAATCGGTTCCAAGCATTCATTTTGCAAAAAAAAAAAATAAATAATAACATAAATGACCATAGCAACTTCACATTTAACAATGCCATGTATTCCTTGAAAGTTCCTTGCTACCTACACATGAGAGTAAAGAAGACAGTTACATACTAGTTTCCTCTCAAACTTACTTGTATTGAACGTTTGTGGTTGTTTATGGGTTCATGGGTCATGTTTTATTGGTTTGTGTGCGTGCGTGCGTGCGGGCGGGCACGCTATATGTGAAAGGATCTGTTTTTAAGAGGAGAGTAAAAGTGACAATTTCAACACCTCCATAATTACTTCCATGTAGCCCAGAGGGGATGTTCTTGGAAGTCGGTTCTTTGTTGGGCCTTCAGACCATGGCTGAGCTATAGCACCACTTTGGGTATGTTTGTTTTGGCCATCCACGGACGCCGGCTGCAGGTACTGTATCACACCTGATTCATGACTGGCCTCTCTGTCCGAGGGGAACTTCTTGTTGTGCTTGGCCGAACGCTGAGTGCTCTCTTCTATCTCACACTCAGTGACATACTGCGCTGTGTAGGCCTACAGTACAGTACACACTAATGCACAAACATCCGTCTTCACAATCTGTCTCACGCCATACTTTTAGAAGGGCAATTTCTTTAATGTCATTGCTGTGCTTTGCTATTTTTAACGCTAACCAAATATTTACAGTCTCACACAGTTCTTTGTGATGCGCTGTGAATTTGTAGATCCCTTATTTCCACTACCAGTGTGTGACACTGTTATGGTAAACTGTGTACTGTAAATCAAGCTTAACTTACAAACCTAAATCTAATTAAACCTAATCCTAACCCCCAAACCTAAATCCTAACTCCCAAAACACATGGGCATGCACGCACACATGAACATGTAAGCAATCATACAGCTGACGCAGATTAAATGTATTCATTCACAATACCCAACCGTACTGTATCCATGTGTGCAGCCTGTCGATGGTTGAACATCACATGTGAACTCTTCCTCTGACCTCCTCAACTCCGAGGGTTAAACGGTGTCAGCTGAGGGGTCCCACGGTAGACGCAGTGGGAGGTTCTCAAAACAGGTTCAAAACATTCCGTCTTCTCTTCCTCCATTCGGTCTCTTTGTCTCATCTCTCTCTCATCTCCTGCCAAATAGCCCTGGTTTGGACCTCCGCACCAGACGGGAAGAGAGGGTGTAAAAGAGAGATACAGTCTTATAAAGTCTTATAATAGTCAGAAGGAGTGGGGGGGGGAGAAGGGGATTCTGTAAAGAGAATGAGGAAGGGGGTAAAAGGGAGAGATTACAGGAAATAGGGAAAAGCTTATCTAGAGCCCGAGAGAAGAACTGACCATGCTGTCTGGGGTTATGAGAAAGATTTATACGAGACTGAGCTCCTTCTGTGCTAGCCTTTAGTGTCAAGAAGATCGATGGTTTCATTATGCCGCCTCATTGTGTCCGGGTGTGTGGATGTATGTATGGTATACGTTGTGCCTCGCTTGAGCAGTACAGGCTGTGTGATATGGGGGGGGGACTGCACTCATGAACCGGTGGAGCTGTTTGCGGAAAATTAAACCCTGCTTGTAATTGTTTGAACATGTTTTGAATGGCGGCTATAAGGCTGTAAAGACTTGGCCAAGGATCTGTGACATCGCAGGGATTTTCGTTTTAGGAGAAGGCATGGGGCTGAGGCACGCGGGTTCGAAGTGGGGTTAAACTTGGGTTATGGATCTGGGTTCTGATGCTGAGGTTGATGCTCTTTATGGAGACTTGGATCGAGGCTCCCGACACTGGGTTGTTTGATCGGCTGGATTTGTGACGCTTGGACGGGCAGCAGCCTTTCGGACCAAGCCCCGGCGGCGGCGGCGGGTGGTTGGTGGTGATGGTGAATGGTGGGTCCGATGATGGGTCATACATTGTGCAGACCGGGCCTGGGAGCGGGACGGAGCCTACTGGGCTTGCGGCTCAGAGGCAAAGCCGCCGGGCTCTGTAGCGGCCACAGCACGGATCATTATGAGATTTGTTTTAAAGAGTGATGGTTAACCGCATTACGGCCCTGCTGACTGAGAGTTGAATGGCCTCCTGGGTTTACACAAGCTTGCGGAGGTTTGGGAGGGTTTGGAGGGGGGTGTGTAGTGGGGGTGTGGAGTAGATCGGCGCTGGTGGCTGGCTGATAAATCACAGCCGCTGCAGGGGGAGCACACAGAGCCAGCCTCCAGTCAAACCTCCAACAGGCCTGCCATGGAAAACACTGGGAACGGCTGCAGCCTCAGTATGCGTCCGTATGACTGCATGTGTACGTGTGCCTCTGTGTGGGTGTGCTTGTGTGTCTTTGCATTATATCCATTTGTGCTGAATACTGCGATGCAAACATAGATGCAAACACTCATTCAGATAGCCATGCGGAGATGGAGATGGAGATAGTGATACCAATACACGTATGAAGTCACCTATGGACAAATGTGTATACTGTATATACAGTACATTTGCTCTCTCACACTACACAGTCAGTCAGTCACCAGGATACAGTACATAGACAGAAATTTATGTAAAAAACAGACAGAAATATCCTTTCACAGACGACTTTTCTCTCTCTCTCTTACACTCTCACACACACACACACACACACACATGCACGCGCGGCAGTAACTCCCGGCAGGCCTTTACAGTAATTTCATTAGCAGCCGTTCGTTTTCCAGCACCTCAGCCTTGGCGTGTTTGACAGAACATCCATTTAAATTGGACTGAGAGGATCCAGGTTGGGCCCTGGCTGAGGGACACATTAACAGCTCGCTCCAAAGCCACAGGCAGGCCCAAGGAGGCACTTTTTCTAATCGCTAATCCCCACCGCAGCACTCTCCACGACACCGTGTCACTTCTGGACCCATTAAGATGCAATCATAAGCCCCTTGTCTGAACCAAGGCACCGCGCGGCCTACATGTGATGATAGAGTGGGAGTTATGTCTGAGCATAAAAATGATTTAGTGAGGCGTAATTCTAAACCTTCACATTACTTTCATCGTGAAGATTACTTCTTCATTATTATAATCCTGCCACTTCAGTCATTCCAATGCCATCAATCTCTACAAGAAAACGGCCTCTTGTACTGCACGTTTCCAGCTAGAATATATATTTTTTTATCTGTTAAGATGAAGAGTTTTCACTTGGTTCCATTGCAGATAAACTGAGATGTTCCTTGTATCCTCAAACCATCTGCTTTATTTCAACATGTCATTTGCTTGAAGAAGGCACATTCTTGAAACGTATAAATTATAATGAAAGGAGAGGAATTATCTCACATGTTAGTTTTCTTTTCCCATTCGATCTCATTACCTAACATCCAGATTTGTACTGTATAGGATGTCTGTTTACAGGACATATTATGTCTTCTACATCCATGTGCACCAGTTGCCAAAACCAAGCTGCCTTGCTCCTGTTCCAGCCAGTATCTAAACAGCATACTTATTTCCCTGATAAGCGCAGCTATGATGGTTTCATTACAGCATCTTTCCATATTCCATATCAGAGGACATATCAGTTTGTCCTCGACCCAAACCATTGACAATGTTACATTAGCAACGTCCCCGTGTACTGTCTGACACACACAACCCTTTCTTGTTTTGCGTTTCTTTCAAATGATTGCCTCAAACCGAAGCTAACTCTAATTCCTGGCAAGACCGGTGCAGTGCTTATTTCTCAGTTACTCATTTCTTTCCTTCAGCATGATTTATATTTCGATGGTGCTGTGCACTGAAAATAGCAGAGCAACCAGCTCACTGCACGCCACAATGTGACATGCTGCGAGTTTGTAGATCTGCCATTTTATTTTGTTCTTTCCATCTTTCTGTCCATCTATCTCTCCTCCCTCCCCCTCTCTGTTCGTGTCAGAAAGACACATAGCAACCGGCAACAGCCAAGAGAAACAGGAACTGTAGGATTATTCAGTCGTTTTTATCAACATCTTCCTCGTTCCTCCTCTCCTCCTCATCCTCCTCTCAATGGCAAACGGGTGTCTGGCTTCAGAATTGTTTCCACCAAACAGCGACGTCTCAGCCGGGGCTTAAGGCAGGATTAGAGCTCAAATTACCGACTCTGTGGCTCATTTACTCTTTGAATCCGCAGTCTTCAAAACAAAAGTGAATGTGGACATGTCCAATGATATGATAATAGCATGAAATAAGAAACACATTTCAAGAGGGGGAGATCTAGTTCCAGCGGCCTTGACGTTACTCAAAACAACGTGACTTATCAAACCCTCACAGATGAGAAGTGGGAGGCCAGGGGCTCAGACAGGAGTGGAGATGTACAGTAGGACTATACTGTGCAGGAGTGTTGAGGACGGAGTTATGCTTTGTTAATGAAAATGATAAACAGACTGTACTATATTTACACATTGCTCCTTTATGGCACAAATAATCTTAAGCGTCTTAATGTTTGTATGCAGGCTAAACCTTATTCCCACACCAGCAGGCTGGTTGGTTGACACTTTTGTCTTGGCAGTTAGTGCAAACCTCAGCAAAAACTTTCCTCAACTTTTTGCTAACTCCACCTCCTGTCACAGTGAATCTCTTCTCAGCATAGACAGTGCATGCGTCTCGGAGAATTAGCATTTCTACACATGCACTCAGAGATAAAGTAACTGTGCAGATTTGACTGAGAGAGAGAGAGAAGAGACAGGAGTCGCTGTGTAATCGTAATGGTAGCTGTTTTTGCTGTAGTCATAGTTTTGCATAATTAATCAAAACATTTCCACGGAGTTGGATTGTGGACAGGGTAATGAAATGTTAGACAAATGAATGTTATTTGAATAAAACACCGAACAGAAGAATGATTAATGATGGCTGTCTACAATGTGTTTATTTATTTTACCAGCGCGGCCCACTTATCGCTATTAATCCACATGTATTTCCTCTATGTAAGCAGTCTTAACTTACTGTATTCTTTACCTTCCTAGCAATCACGTCTTTGGTGAAGTTTTCCTGGCGTTCTAACAACAACCCTCCCAGGGATTACCTGTATCTACCCGCTTTAGTGTGGAACACATTTACAGAATACCTTTGAATAGAATTGTTTTTTTTTGTGTGTGTGTTTAATCTAAAAATCACACGTGCGAAGTGAGGGGGTTCTTATCATCATACATTAACTCATTTTGGCCAATCAGAATTTGCATCCTCACTTTTGTCTTGTTTATTTTTGCATGTAAACCCACGCTTTGGAGCGTGCTAAAAATGTCACCTTATTATATTAGATATATTTTAGATATATTACATACAAAAACAAATCAGTGCGAAGTGAGGGGTGGTCTTACCATGATACATCATGTCATTACGGCCAATAACAATTTGCGTCCTCACTTTTGTCTTCAACGTTTATTTTTGCTCAAACACTTAAAACTGACCATTCACTGTCAATGGCATTCAATGTTTATGTTAGGTTAGAACAACAATGTTTGTGTTTACACACAAACTTAGGAGGGGATAGCATCCATCCCTGTACTGAGAACAAGTCGGGTGAATGGATAATGCCAAAATCCAGTGGCAGTACTGATTTCAGTAACCTGAACTCTGATATTTTTGTCGTCATGAGTCTGTTGCCAAACATTTTATTTTTGAGGGTTATTTGATACTGTATCCCAATGTTCTGAACTTGAGGTGAGGGAGCCCTGGGGTCTTTGAGGGTGTGGCCCAGCTATAATTGATAGGGTGGAACCACACTGTGATGTGAAATGGACCATTACAAGCCCGTAACTCTTAAGAGCATACAAAGTAAGGAAGTATGTTGTAGTTTGTACATTCCCTGATCTACAGTATATGTACACTGAGAATTCTGCAGTGTAAATATACACTGCAGAGATTGAAAATCATTTTTTTAAATGGGGGTCTGTGTCCTAATACCAAACTGTAAGTCCTTGAAATTTAAAAAGTTGAGAATCACGGCTATAGCCCATCTCTACCTGTGCATGACCTGTATCTCTCCATCAATATTATCTACCTCGCGTCTGTCTGTAAAACTGCATATCGCTGTCATCCTGCCATGCACCATTTACTGCCCGCTGAGATACTATCATCATTATGCTGCTAGCAAGCTAGCAGAGGAGCTGGCTGGCTGTCTGTCTGTCTGGCTCCAGTTCTAACCTGCCCCTTCTCCACCACATCCAAACACAGCATGCCGTGTTTCACATTGCGACTGCAGGGATGACAGCCACAGGTTGACAGTGAGGGCAAGCATCGAGATAGGATCGAGTGTGGTTTTAGGGGAAGCGAGGCGTAGGGTCAAAATGGTATGCGAAAAGACTGCAAAAGAGATGAAAAGGAGTGGGAGAGGGAGCGAGAGACATATGAGGGGCCAAATCCGAACACCGCTCGGCTCCTCGAGAGCAGGAGACCTTGTATCCTGCGCGCTCAAATTACTTTGTAAAAACGCTCTTCTGTCAACTTTATTAGGGAACCTGGAATATCAAAACATAACACAGTCGTCTGCGGGCGTGTGCGCAGCGCGGTGAGTGAGGGGCTGGAGCATTGGCTGAGATGTGAGTTTCAATCACAACGTCGTGCCTCGGCCCCAGCAGACTGCACTCAGTGCGCCGGGTCTGGCCTCCGCTCATAAATCAAACCTTAGCCATCCCGCCGCGTTGGCTAGCAGAGTTTTGAACCCCCCAGGGTGTAATGTATGTTTTAACCCACCCTGTTCCTTTGCTCATACCCAGGCTTGTCAAACAAACCTATGGGTTCTTCTCTAAAGGGGCGGCAGGCCTCTATGAAGACAGTGGTCTGGAGGTGGTCCCCTGCTGTGCTGACCCTTACCTACAGACACACTCTAATGTATGAATCATGTCAGATGGGTATGGGAAGGAAGTCTACCCATATCCATACTGTGTGTGTGTGTGCGTGTGCGTGCGCGTGCGCTAAACCAGTGTGTACTTGTATAAGTGCTGGAATTCCTTGGTTCATACCGGTATGTAACCTATAAAGTTTAAACTATTAATTATTTTGATCCTTAATGATATCCCATACTCTGCTTTGTTTTCAGGTCCAGAACCATCAATTTTGTTCAGATTCAGATACCTTTTATTTGCCATTTGTGGCAAACGTATACAGATTTTGTCATGAGTGCATTCTGTACAGTATGTTGGCCACAGAAGCCATGCGGCATTTTTTAGACACAAGCAGACGAAACAGAACACTCGTTGACAGCATGAGTGATATTCCTTTAGAACGGTATTGAAAATCTGTTTTACACTGTAGCAGTGGATCTCAAAGAGATCCTCAGGATTCATTGACAGGGTTCCAAATGGACCCTTATACAGCTTACAGGTTGATTATAGGTCTGTGCTCCCAAATGGACCTTTAGAGGTAACATTTTGTTCATTTTGCACGCTCAAGAGTTATACGGGTCTTTGAAATGAACACTACCACTGTTTCAGTGCAACGCTTCAGTGTGCATCTTGTGTGTTCCTAGTAATGGCTTCCCTGATGGGGCATAAAGTGGCTCACCATGCCCACCACCTGGACCCGGGTCCTGGGGTTGATGCGGAGAGTGCGTGCCTTCAGATTCAGGCAGTAATTCATGTTGTATGAGGAGGAGGCCAGGTGGGGACTGTGGCCTGTCAGCATAGTGTTATTGATGGGTTGCAGTGTCGGCCGCAGCAGGGGACTAAACAGTACTCAGAAGCACAGTTACCCAGAAGCACCTTCCCACTGAGAGTCTTTAGTCCTTAGGGAGTGTGTGTGTGTGTGTGTGTGTGTGTGTGTGTGTGTGTGTGTGTGTGTGTGTGTGTGTGTGTGTGTGTGTGTGTGTGTGTGTGTGTGTGTGTGTGTGTGTGTGTGTGTGGGGGGGGAGGGGGGGGGGGGGGGGGGGGGGGGGGGGGGTAAGTGCCTTTCTGGGCACAGAGTGCTGACCTCTAGGTCTGCTTGATGCTCTCTGCTGACATAATGATTGATACTACTAATGATACTATTAGAGCTCTGATGTCATGTTCCCAGAAAGAAATGTGCTGCTAAAATACCCCCAACAATATCTGTTTGGTTTGACTGGTATCCAGATTTGTTTTCTTCTAAATGGATGATCTACAAGCTCACATGTCCCAATGCAACAAGCAAACTTGTAGATCAACAATAATAATTGTGTGACTATTGTTTAGCTATATGGAATATCCAGACAAAGACACAGGTAGTCGTGCAAATCCCTGACACTCAAACATACTGGTTAGTTGGTGTTTGGAAATAGGTGTGAGAGCACAAACCTCTATTAAATAAAATAGGAACTCAAATTGTTTTGAATTTAAAATTAGCCAAAGCATCTGTTGTCGGTGGTCTAACACTCTCCAAAACCAATATGACTATAAACTCTTGGCATGGCTTGGGTTCTGATTATTATAATGGTAATGATGATGGTGTTCTCACACACATTCATGTTGCAGGTTGCACAAACACATACCAGACACTTGTACTGTACTATTTATGGCACCAGACCTATGCTCAATTAGGCATGAACATGCACAACAATCGTGACTTGTCTGGAAAAGATATTTGGCCTATACAGTGCAGTATGATGAGCCTGTTCTCATCATTCTACAGTAGGTGAGACATACAGTATAGGCAGATACATTTACAGTAGTTAACACTATTAAAGAGGGGATGCCGTGATTTTTGTGATTTTTCCAATTTTGTACATGTATGAGAGGTGACAGTATATGTAAATAGACCCCTGGGTGTGTTTTTTATGTGCAATGATGTCTTCCAGTCAAACGTGCCAATGAAAAAAACTTCAATATAGTGACATCATGTGCTCAGCCCCTCCCCTAACTACTCCCCTTTTATCATGCAACTAAAGCTGTGGGTGTGGCTTCAGTTCAGGTGGATCTCCACCTATCACCACCCACCAGGCAAACCAGGCATACTTAATGAACTGGTAGGGTGGAATCATAAAAAAACTATCTCTATAGACACTTTTCTTAACTAGTAGAGACTGAGGACAAACAACCAGCTTTTAGTTTGTTGTTTCCAACTAGTAGCAAAAAACTACTCGTTGGAAACGATTGTTTAAAATTTGCAGTTATTCACAGTCTTTCATTTGGGATTTTGAAGGAATTACCTTGGGTATAGGCCAGAGGTTCTCGTAATGCCAGACACATTGACTCTTCTTTCCGAGCAATCAATACTTTACACACGCTACAGTGTTTGGTATCACTTCGGCTCCCGTGAGAGACGACAAGAGTCTGTACCGTGTATTGGAAAAGAGCCATTGGTTGGAGAGCTGTTCGCGTGTGTGTTTGCTTCTGTGAGTGTGAGAGAGTGAAAGGGAGAGAGAGAGAGTGCTTGTGTGTATGAGTGGTACAATTTGGTCATAAAGGCCATGCTGTTTAATGTATTGCTGAACTGTGTGTGTGTGTGTGTGTGTGTGTGTGTGTGTGTGTGTGTGTGTGTGTGTGTGTGTGTGTGTGTGTGTGTGTGTGTGTGTGTGTGTGTGTGTGTGTGTGTGTGTGTGTGTGTGTGTGTGTGTGTGTGTGTGTGTGTGTGTGTGTGTGTGGCACTGTAGCGTGGCAGTGCAGCCTGCTTCTTGACAGTCTCTGGGTCTGTTGACAGCCGCTCTGGTCGCTGTCAAGCAGGAGAACAGCTCTATGTGTGAGTGAAGAGTAGCCTTAGGAAAGGCGCCCAGTCTGGACTGGACCTGTGTGTGTTACAGTATTGTGTGTTAGTGTGTGTTATTGTGCGTGTGTGCATGCCGTAGCTCCAAGCTTCATTCATCTCAAGCTGTCAATGAAGAGCTCCTATAATTCTTTCCCCTCTTATTCTCGGGCTGGAAACATCTTCCGCTGATGCTGCACTCTATGCTGCGTCGATCCAGAGCCGTCCATCGGCCCTGAAGCGCCCTGTCTCCACACAGCATCCTGCATCCCTTCACGTTACTTCTCCTCCATCAGCACCTTCCCCCTCTTTGGCCGTTTAGTTCTTTGTTCGTCACTCTCGCTGCTTTCCAGCTTCCAGCGCCGCTTTCCTGCTCTGTTCCTCCTCCTCCCCGTTCATCTCTTCACGTCTTTCCGCTGGACAGATTTACAGCGCTAACCGATGACAAACGAACTTGAGTCCGCGGTTCTGAGATGGAACTAAATGGCCCAGCCTTCATATCCCCCACCCCAGCTTTGATCTACGGATGGAAAACAAACCGAGCGAGCGACCAAGCAAAACGTGATAGACAGAGAGCGAGAGGGGAGCGGGAGAGAGGGCAAGGGATCAAGAGAGAGGGAGACTGAAAAGAGAGGATGATGGAAGGGAAACATGAAAAGTCATATTGCGTTACCACAACAACATTACATGCATACTGGACATGGGGCTTTTGCATTCTTTATTTCCCCTGAAATGCCTCTCTCCCACGGTCTCACCCTCGTGCTGTCTGTCTGCTCACAGCGAAGGCCGATATTAATCACAGAGATCTGAGGGCTCTTATCTGTGGAAGCCTTGGCACACGGCTCTGCTTGACAGGGCGTCGGAGTCAAAAGGTTTGCCCTCCTGTGCCTATTTCTGTGAGTGTTGTGAGATTGCAGGATAGATTTACACCAGGCTGACCCAGAGGGACCCGCACTGTCGGTCAGTGTGCATTTGAAGCCTGTGTTTTTCACAGTGCCAAGCAACTTGTTCGTGCCATGCTCTGCATCCTCGAAATATTTGTTGGAGCTAATTCCACGGGTCCGTTTTCAGAGATTTGACAGGAAACCCGGGGCACTGTGTGCATGCACGCTGATGCAGCATTTTTGGCCCGCAGGCTTCACAGATGTGGGTAAACAAATCTCATAGCTAGCCTGTGGCTGCAGCAGCCATACCCCCTCAAACACAATTACATCCAACATAAGCCACAGCAGCCGGTGCACAATACCACCACTGAGTTTGAGAGTTTAGACCCGGGGGGGCAGACAGAGATGTACTAGACACACTAAATAAACCCTGGATAAACGTTGGATAAACACAGTTAGGGTTTCACCACCAACAAGCTGAACTCGCCACCGCACGGCCATGCCTACAGAGGCTCCCCTAGCTCAGATACAAGGCTGGGCTTTGATTCGCTGCGCAGCCATGTAAAATCGCATTAAATCGGGAAGGAAGAGGGTGGCGTAAAAAGAAACAGTGCCACACAACATGGTACAACGACGGTTAGAATGTAGGGTGATGATGTCTTTGTACCGCAGCAGGCTTTGGGGTCTCACATGCTTACATATGGCATTAGAGAGGCCCCCACCGCGGCGATGTGATGATCTTCAAAGGACCTTATTACTGCTAATGATGTGCCTAAATCCTGATTCAATGTGGACTTAGATGGAGTGTCTCTGATCCCAGCCTCGCCTCCTCATCATACGATACCACAGCCGCTAACTCGGTGCGTCGGTGTCGGGCGGAAACCTTGTAGGTACAAACTGTTACTTTCCAATGGCTCCACTGTACAAGTTATGGATTTACTCTTGTTAATACTTCTCATGGATTAAATATAATGAAACCCACAGATGGACTGAACCACTTTCACTATAGAGATTTTCCAAATCTCTTAAGGCAATTAACAATTAAGGTCACAATGCTCTTTAATAGGTTGGCAGTTTTTGTTTAGTACGAAAGAAAGTAGCCAGAGCATTTATTTACGAGAAAGAAAGATTAAATATGGAGATCGGAGGTTTCAGCCCAACAACAAAGAGTGGCCTGGTCATAACTAATGGCACTGCTTATCTGTTCTCATTCAGCATTGGAGCGTGGTGCTGTCCCAGTAACTCCTACCAGGATAAACCACGAAATAAGGAGATTGGGTAGTAATACCAATCATATTGTTGAACATTAATATGTACTTGTCATTTCCATAATATTATGATATTCACAGTATCTTTTGTCACAGGAGATGACTCTTCTTTATGCCATTCTAATAGCCTACAAGTGGCCCTGCTTAGCAGCAGGAGCAAAGCCCTCTTCACGCCTCCCGTCCTCTCCTGCTCTCACAGGAGAATGGGATGGAGAGATGGAGAGAGTGGCATGGGGCTTCAGATATGGAGAATACAATGTCTCACATGGCCAATGATCAATGGGAGGGAGCACAATGCATCGTGGGCCGAGTGTGCCAGCCACCGTGCCCTTTGATGTGAGAGAGCGCGCTGTGGGCTTCAGAAGAAAAAGGTGTGTGTGTGTGTGTGTGTGTGTGTGTGTGTGTGTGTGTGTGTGTGTGTGTGTGTGTGTGTGTGTGTGTGTGTGTGTGTGTGTGTGTGTGCGTGTGCGTGTGCGCGTGCGTGTGCGTGTGCGTGTGCGTGTGCGTGCGCGGTATCGTGGGAACTTAGGGAAAGTCTGTTTACTTGCATTACCTAAACAAATCACACTCCTTCTGACCCCAAACAAGGACAGACCAAATTCCTCAGGACTCATAGCAACTATAGCACAACAAACCTGCCGGTGGCTCCTATCTCTTCCACCCATCATAGACAGATAGCCATCCTCAGCCGCTTGTGTTTTGTTTACATGCCGGAGGCCACTCTATTCTGCAGCACAGCGCCTGGAAAATGAACATTGCTGTCCTGAAACTGGCCTGAGCGCACATCCCCACAAAAAAGTGAACTATTCAAATCAAGTGGAATTTTGCTCAATTTGCTCAGTACAAATCTTTTAAAACACAAAGGCCATTCCCAATGTAGAATTGCTATTTTTTAGAAATAGTAATACTGTATAAATAAATTCAGTAATACAAATTTGTGTAGTATTGTAATGCAATCGATTACTTGCAAAGAAAACTATTCGACACTGATTATTTGCACTGCAAAACAATGCACTACATACATAGTCAATGTTTTTACTTCGATATTTTTTGATGTAGTTACTATATCCCTAGCAGTGATCCTGTGGATAACAGATACCCATTAGCTTTCTCTTCTTGCAGCTCACAGATGCAGCAAAGACCGGACTGTTCATTTAACTCTGTTTCTTGTAAAATTCCAACTTGATTTTTGAGGTACTATTAACTAATTATGTTATCAAATCCTAGACTGGCTCAGCCCTGAATCAGCACCTTTAAAAAATACTAGCTTTTTTCCCTATGATTCAAGGACTGGCTTCCCTGCCTTTGGGGCCGTTTGTGCCGGTTGGAAATCCAATCCCAGCACCTGATTGGCCAACGGCCCTGTCACTCACTTCGTTCCCAACATCATCTGCTTTCCCAATATTCTTAGAGGTTCATATGAATCAATCACAGTGAAGACTGCTGCTTTGATAACGCCCATCCTAGAAACTGCTGTGGTAGAGAGGGACTTCAGTCTGAATAATGAAGTGAAACGAAATGACAATTCAAGCTCAGGTCAGGCTAATTAAATCCCATATGGAAAATGTTATATATTTGTCATATGCAAACTCTTGAAAGTGGCACCTTTCATACAAGCCACTTTACAAAAGATAGTGTGGACCTTAAATGTTTTGAATGTCATATATAATTCTTATGAATTACAGAAAATCCATATGGGATCATAGTTTCTTTTTCATAATCGACTGATTACCTGTTGCACCCCTAATCCACATTGCCGTTTCTTTCCTCCCTCCTTCACCTTCCTTCTCCTAGCACTCCCTTCCTCCTCCTCACCCACCGTCCTATTGCTCCTCCTGCTGCACCTCCCCTTCCCGTGGTCCTTTAACCCCCCCACCCCACCCCCAGTATGTCCGGAAAGAGAAACCACAATAACATTTCACCAGAGACTCAGTCAATATTATTCCTTGACGGTCTTCAAAGCGGGAGAGAGGATATTGGAGCCAGAGAGAGACAGAGGGTGGAGGGGAGGGGGCGGGGGAGAGGATGGAGGACAAGAGAAAAAAGAGAGATGGAGGTAGATTCTATGCTGCCTTCTAGGTTAGTGTGTAGGAAGAGAAAGGAAGAAGGGATGCGGAGAGGGAGAGATAGAGAGGGGATGATTTAGAGGGATGGAGATTAAAAAATAAGACTACAGAACACGGTGAGATATAGCAAAAGAGAGAAGAAATTAGGAAGAGAGGTGAAGGGGACGTATTAACGGAAAGCACTGTCCATTCTGACTCTGGAGTGTTGATTAAACTGAGAGGGGGAAGAAATGGACAGCTACAGGACCATTTCAGTGTTAAATGAACACTGTGGATTTTAGGGTGAGAGTCGGTCGGTCTGTACCCTCTGAAGAATGGACGCCTGAAGCGATAGGACACTCCTCTTTATCCATCACACTCCCATTTTCTTTGAAGCTACGCACACACCCCTCCTGCCCTGGTAAAGCACCCCCTCTTTTTGTCTTCAAGACACAAGAAACGCCATGCACCCCCAATCACTATCCCTCAAGCTGCCACAAGGGGTCCCTGTGTACATGACAAAACAAAGATTCCCCCTGTTGCAGCCCCAGAAAGGGCTCCTCTGTTAACAGTGTCTGACAGATACACTGGCCGCTTAAGCAAATGTCCCTTTCATGTGGCACAGTAGTAGCTGCAGCTCTTATGTGATATGCACTGATACAAACGAACAATACAGACTGGAGGCCGAGACGAAGCGAGTGAACGCTGGGGGTTTTTGTGGCAGCATGGGGCCTTCTGGGCAATGTCAGACAGGCAGCAGTGGAGACACAGAGACAAGTTCACCATTCCCAGAGTTGCAGGGCCACAGTCATTATCAATACCCCTTTGCAACTTTCTCGGCCTCCATTCCTCTCCCCCACTGCATCCCTGCCCAGGCAGTGTCATTAAGACTGAAAATATCAATATTGTCAGAGCTCAGCAGCAATCAATGTAGCCTAAAGTGTTAAACATTTCACAGATACTTTCAGACAGGAATGAAAACAGTCTAGCGAGGCTCTCCCCCTGTCTTTGTCTCTCTCACTCTCTCTTTTTCCTTCCCTTTCACCTCCTCTCTCTGAATCGGCCCTTCTCTCTAACGCCTCCCCAGACGTGGGTTCTGTAAGTGAGCGTTTCTGTGGTCCGCTATAACAGAACATTAACTTTAAAGTCTTTTCTTTCGACCAGGGCTATATGTACCATGCTGTAACCACTGGCCCCCGTCCAGGAATCTCCTGCAGTCGGCCGCTCATAAGCCCTCTTCTAACGGGCCAAGAATGTGAAAAGACTCCTTCAAAGGGAAGCCCTCCACAAGGTGTGGTTACAGGTACCTACGTCCTGCAGGTGGCTGCATTAGTGCAGATGAAACCACTAACCGAAATCACACACCTGTCTGGGAGCCGGAGCCACAAAGGGGGAGAAAACGGCGTCATGAAGGATACCGAAAGATTAGATTAGATCAACATGGTACCATCGTGTAATTCCTCCATGAAGGACTTTCCAGCACTGAAAAAACAGGCTGTTTCTTCTTTCACATGCGTGCGTGCGTGCGTACGTGTGTGTGTGTTGGTCAAACATAGCCGATGTTCACGATTACTGTATTTCAGTGCAAGGATTTGTGAGCTTTGTAGATCCGCTATTTTTGCACATTCTCACCTGCCCAAAATAGGGATGCCAGGTTGAACTTGGTTTATGAACTGTGGCCATACTTCATGGATCAAGGGTCTGAGAGGCACAAGTGGCTGTCTTTTACAATGCGGACACAGCGCTTAAAGCCAGACTGATCAAAGGTACCCGGCACAAATGGCCAAGGCCAACTTAAACTGCATGGGAATACAATAATGACAAATAGGGGCCAATTGTTTCGCCGCAGCACTCCTGAGCGATGGGACTGAGCACGGAGCGGTGAGGAGGGGGAAAACATGTCAGGGGGACAAAGAGGTGCTTGTCCGAGGCATGTCTGCCATCGGTTCTGCAGGGAGGGGCCCGGTGCCACTCGTTTGAGGGGTCTCCGCGTGATAAATTGCTCCCTACTTGACTCTGTCACACTGTCTGCCACTTGGACAATAACTGGAGGTCACCGTGGAGTATGTGGAGCATCGACGCGGCCGCCCCCTCCGCCTGCCTCAGAAAGGGGGCCACTTAATCTCAACATGCATGGGTCATTCATTCTGAATCATGTGCGCTCCATAACGGGTGATTAATGCATCGATGGAGGGAACCCTTTAGAGTGAAAATAAATAAAACACTTTTCACAGTTGTCTTTACGTGGGCCTGTTTGTTTATGGCCATTAATCATGCATGTGAGGATTTTGACATAGTGGCAGCAACAAGAGCCCATAATATAAATGAATATTATGGGGGCAGTGATGGTCAAACAGGCTCTGACAGAGATGAATGTGATCCTATAGGGTAGGAAACAGATGACAACGTGTTAAATGTTACTAATCTCATTCTTGGAAATGGTTCTGTTCTAAACATCCGCTGCCAGTGTTAGTGCATGCCACCTGCCGTAAAGTGTGCAGGAATTGCTCGTTTAGTGACACTTTTGGACCCCCCCCAATGTTTTTAAGTTGCACTCACGCAATCGTGCGATCATCACCCCTCCTCTCTTCTCTCTCCTCGCAACCTGCGCTCCCCTCCTCTTAAAATAAGCAGGGGGGGGGGGGGCATTCAAAGCGTTCCACCTCCTCCTACTCCAGTCAACAAGCTTCAGCTTCGAGTGGAGCGCACCGCGGAGAGGAGAGCTTCCCAAACACAGGCTCAGGTCCTGCAACCCGGAGACAGGACAGGACTCAGGACAGCTAGGACAGGACAGGACAGGACAGCAGCGATCGAAAAAAGAAACAACACGAGAGAAAAGTTAGACTAAAACTCTTACCCCGGAAACCGTGAATAGTCTAAAACTTTCTGGAATGGCGGAGGGGCGGAATAATAATGGTGCTCCGGTTGGACACCACATGTGAGCCGCACCGCGCGATAAGTGTCGCCGCCGGTAACTTTTTGTAACGTTCACAAAGTCGACGGCGGTGGAAAAAGCCTTCCCGTTTGGGAAGAGACAGAAAGACAGGGAGAGGAGGAGGATAGATCCCGCCAGTGTTGCTGCGTGCAGACTGTCATAAAGTGTCACCTCATCTCGTTGTGAGTGACGATGCAGGTCTCTAGCATGTCGGGGGTTGGATGGTTCGTGGTGAGCGCTCTGCTGCACACGGTGGCACCCCAGGGCGCGGTGCCACCCCGGGGCAGACCCAGGCAGTGTGAGCTCCCCAAGTCGGTGAGTCGCCACGTATTGTCATCATCATTTAGGCTAGTTGGGACTCAATCGTCCATGTTTACCTGCAGGTGTGTAGATTATGATGTTGAAGCTCGTGAAAGCTGCTGCCTTTAGTTTCTATCATGTCCTGTATAGTGGACAGGCTATATGTTATTTAAGGGGGAATTACACCCATTGTCATAATTGCACTATATGTCATTGATGTACCGTACCTTATAAAAAGTTCCCCCATTCTGTGTTTCCTGTAATGGAGGTCTGAAAAAACCTCCATGTTATTTTTCTTTAGGACCTTTTTTATGAGTGTACAAATGGTTCCAAATGCTATCACATTTGTACAAAAAATCTTGAAAATAGGCGGAATTTCCCTTTAATATTAAACGTATAAAGTTTGAAACAGTAATTCTTGATCACACAAACTGTTTTAAACTTTTCGTTTATTTTCTTTTATGTTTAGTGGATTTAAGGTTTAAAGTGAAACTAACAAATGGAATGAATAAACATTTAATGTATTTTCTATTGAAATAATGTGCACTGCAAACTATTTAAAATTGCAATGCAACGTGGTCCCAGTAATGTGTAGCCTACGGTAATTATGACTGATCCTTAAGTGACGCAATCATTTAATTTAATTTCCAATCCAATGATAACCTATTTTATTGGATATTTTTTCTAAGAGGACACATAATGGATTTTAAATCACTCACAGGCTACATATTATACAGTACACTAACTTTTCAGGGCGCATACGGTCTCAGTAAAAAGACAAAATATTCAGCATTCACACGCGTAAAATGGCTCTGAAAACATTTGGACTGAAGTAAAAGACTTGCTCCTCCTGACTTTCCACGAGCGTAGAAAGAAAAAACGTGCGCCTTTGGAAATGAAGCCCAGCGTTGCCAAGTGAATTTAAACGGCTGCCGTTTGCCAATCCTATGGCTGTTTATGTGACAAAAGAAAGTTGAGGCGAACACCCACGGGTGACTTGACTTCATATGCATTTATTTGGAAAAGTTTCAATGACCTTTCAGAAGTGATCATGTTTCCGCGAGCGAGACGCGTCCTATTAAAGCACTTATCGCGCGGGGATATTCCGCAGAATTGTGGAAGTTATATGAACTGGTTGAGAGTTTACACCGCCAGGGAGGTGTGGTGGTGCATGCATGGTGCCTGCCTGATGGCAGCACAGCGCTGCTCTGTTCGGGTTCAATTAATGTGAGTCCTCGCTCTTCTAATCTGAACCAGACCGACTCCCGTCTGTCTGTCTCTCTCAGTGTGAATTTATCATAGATACAGAAATGAGATGAAGGGGAACTTTAATTGGAATCATGACTGCTGAGTGCAGACACTGCGTGCGTCCTGCACGCGCTCTGGCTGGCTCGACGCACGTTTTATAGGGTGACCAGATCCAAACTGTCCACGAGGGACAGTATTATTGCATGTGTGGGACAAGTTAGCAAGTTATAAATAACTGGTCTTATAAAAAATGGAGTTTGATTTCAAAAATAGCAGATCTACAGACTTAAAACGCAGGCACTTGAGCTTGCATTTTTAATTGGACAGTATGGCCTCTGGAATGAGTGTGGAAATATCCTGTCCCTCTCATCTTCAAAGTTGCCCACCCTCGCTCTTTTTTACCCTCCCTGTATATTTCTCTTTTCCCCCAATGATCTGCTGACTTCTCTTGTCCCCACTATTATCTGCTCTTTCTGACTTTACAGAAGTGTACATTTTATGCCTTTAAATGTTTAACAAAATGAACAAGATGGCTGTAAACACGCATATTATTAATTTGGTTGTCCACTCACCAGTTTGTATTGAGTTGTGCTTGAATTCTACTTTAAATCTCCAAGCTGTTAATACAAATTTCAAACAACAAATCAATCATTTTATGACCACCAATGCAGCCCAAAGAGGAATATTTGTCATGTTATTTCAACAGCTTAAAACACACAGCTTGAAAGAAAAGAGACAATGAATATGAGAGGACTAACTATTATGGCATTTTACTACTGATGCCTGCCAGTCACAATGCGGAGCAGGGTCTCACTTTATGGGACACCAGAAAAGTCTTGGAAACAAGGGACTGTCCCACGCAAAGGGGGGCATCTGGTCACCCTGTGTAGGGCCTATGCACACTCCCTGGCCCTTACATGAAAGGGCAACGATAGCAAGAGAACCACTTGCACGACCTCTGATGCAACATATATTATAGGGAAATTATCATTAGAAGTTCAATGTGGTTGATCTGAGTACTGGAGTGTATAAAGATGACTTGGAAGGGTGGGCCATGAGGGAGTCGTTATACAGATCAGAGGCTATTGTTTCACTACATCTATAAGGATAATGGAAGTGTTGTCAGAGATCAGCTGCAGGGTTCATGCTTCTTCTGTACATGTGATTTGTAATACGTCAGTGCAGTACTTTCTGCTTTGTGTTAAAAGTAATTACCCCTATAAAAAAGGAGCCCCGCGCGTGCATCTCTGTGCTGCAGAACTATAGTTAGTATGAGAGTGAGAAGAGCAGCAGAGGTTTTAATTCTCGTCTGGAATTTAAGCTCGTCACTATAATCGATAATATTGAGATTCTAGTAATCTACAAACCCTTGACGTGTTGTAAGGTTTTAGTGATAGCGGTGCACAACAGTGTGAATCCGTTTTTATTTTATTGGTTTATGCAAAGGCACTTTCCATATTTAGTTGAATCTTATTTTGTTTGATCACATGCGCATGGCAATTTTGGCAAGTAAACTGAATGCTTTTGAAAAAACAAAACATAACAAAAAAGTTATGTTATAACCTAACTAAAGCACACCCAGAATATGATGTGGACTCTTGTGGCGAGAATTCTCTGTAATGCGATCCAAACCCCTCTATTGCAACGGGACCGGCCAAAGTGAAAATTGAGTTAGAAAGAAAAGTCATTTTAAATGTTTCAATATTTGCAAAATATAAGGTTTGAAAATTGAACATACCACTCCCTATATTTATTTTATTTTTTTGCTAGCAATTATGTTTATTGCAGTTAATTATGATCATAACATAACTCACCACAAAATGTCTTAACTAGCTTTTGGCAGTCATTTGAAAAGCCTTATACATGACAAAGTCGGCATTGGCAGCTTGCAGTATAATTGGAACACAACCGAAAGGAAAACTTGATTAAATGTCAGAAGTAAACATTTTCTAAGAATAACATTATTATACAGTAATGGGTTTCATACCAAAAAAGGCTTGATTGCATTATATCTCAGAAGCCAGCATTTCATGTTGTTTATAAACGCTTATTTGTTTCCCTCAGTGATTCACAGTCGAGCATAATGGTTGAATAGCTTAATACAAACATCAAAGCATTAATTTCCTGCAGTCCCAGCACATGCACAACACATTTACAGTTCACACTGCATGACTGACACTTCAATACAAAACAATATTATAATATAACTGTTCACTTGCCATGATTGTTCATATTTATTCAACTTCCAGCCTGCAGACATTATTTTGTGTATAAGTAACCGCAAAAAGTCGTGCACATCCTGTAAACGAAACCATAAATCATATAGCAACAATACCATCTTTCAGCGCTTGAAAGCGGCTGCATAAAAATCCATTTCACAAATAAAGTGGGCTTATCACTCCCGGGGTCAGGAGTACGAGGCCCATGATGTCTTTCAGCGTTTGTGACGTTTATGAGCTCCGGTACAGCGTGTGCACCACGGCGGCAGCGCCTCCAAATGCTTCCCAGCTCTGCAGAGCATTTGGCAACAGCATTATGCGCCTCAACAATACACGGGGGTCTGTTTACAGTCCACAAGGCCTCTATAAACTGCCTGACTTTACCACAGCAGCAGCAACTACACACACACACACACACACACACACACACACACACACACACACACACACACACACACACACACACACACACACACACACACACAC
The DNA here is from genome assembly GCA_039105355.1 of Benthosema pterotum. Taxonomy (NCBI): domain Eukaryota; kingdom Metazoa; phylum Chordata; class Actinopteri; order Myctophiformes; family Myctophidae; genus Benthosema; species Benthosema pterotum. The sequence goes on from CM076979.1 coordinate 17,615,550, forward strand.
ACACACACACACACACACACACACACACACACACACACACACAGCACAGCACAGGGCTGTCTTGGTTTCTCTCCTGCGTTCACCCCTCGTTGGCATTTCATTATAAAGCTTGAAAAGCTCACGAGCCAGAAAGCAAATTTTATGAAAATGTGCCATGTTGCTTTAGTTTTTTGCCTTTTCTCTAGTTATACTGAAAAACGTAAGACCATGGTTTGCGTGCCTCAGATTTCTCTCATCAGATGGTATCTTCCGATCTTCCCACAGCAAAGTGACATGAACTCCTTCCTGTGGACGGTGAGGCGCGCACCGCCCCACCCTCCGTCCTACCTGTTCGGGACCATCCACGTGCCGTACACCCGCGTGTGGGACTTCATCCCCGACGGCTCCAAGCAGGCCTTCCGCGACAGCCCCAACGTCTTCTTCGAGCTGGACCTGACGGACCCGCTGACCATCTCCAAGCTGACCAGCTGCCAGCTGCTGCCGCACGGCGAGAACCTGCAGACGCTGCTGCCGCGGGAGCTGTACCGGCGCCTCAAGCGCCACCTGGACTACGTCAAGCACATGATGCCCTACTGGATGACGCCCGACCAGCGGGGCCGCGGCCTCTACGCCGACTACCTGTTCAACGCCATCGCCGGCAACTGGGAGCGGAAGAGGCCCGTGTGGGTGATGCTGATGGTCAACTCGCTGACGGAGTGGGACGTGCGGTCCCGCGGGACGCCGGTGCTGGACCTCTTCCTGGCCCAGGAGGCGGAGAGGATGGGGAAGAGGACGGGCGCCGTGGAGCGCGTGGAGGAGCAGTGTCACCCGCTCAACGGACTCAACTTCTCGCAGGTGAGGCGACGAGTCAGAGGAATGCATGGTTTTTAAATATTTTTTTTTTTTTTTAAGAATCAGTATATGGACCTGAGACAATGCAGACCCCGTGGGTAGCAAGCCCAGTTTCTAAAACACTAATTTGTTCTTTGTTGCATCATATTGAGCAAATGTAGCTTGGCACGTTTCTCAGTTTGTAAAACAAAAAGTGTGTGTATGTGTGCTTGTGTGTGTGTGTGTGTGTGGGGGGGGGGGGGGGGGGGGGGTGCGCGTGTTCTAATTTCAAGGCGGGTATGATTTCATCTCAAGGCAGGAGCAGCCAGCCAATGCAGGCGTTTTCTGGGAATGGTTGCATGTACTGAATGAAAAAGAAACTTCTTCTGCAGTCTAATAATCAGCAGTAATAAGCAACATTAGCTACAGTAGTGCTACTATAGCGGTGCAAGTGAGAAAATCCGTATTTGAATAGGGCCCCAGCACGGTCTACCTGGCAAATACAACTGTAAAGGATAGCTGTGTGTTTTAGAGCAATGGCCATTCAGCAACGGCCAGAGTCTTTGAAAGGAGCTGTTGGGTTGGAATGTGGTAAAAGACAATGGAAGGACACGGAGAAGCCCAAGTGTCATTGAAAGCTGTCAACTGTAGATGACTGTATGGTTATGGATGTTCTTCTCCCTTCACAACAGCTGAGTCAGCAACAAGGGGCTGGCAAAGAAATGCACAAGGAATGGCAAAGTCCTCAGTGTTCATTTAAAGCTGAATTCCGTGACATGTTCTATAGCCGCCTGGTATGTGAACACAAGTGCATGATGAAATCCTTGCAAGGTCAGTGGAGACACTGCTCATGAGTTTCAGGCAGTAATACATGTCAACCTGCTGACTATTAGAGAGTACAAATCTAACCAGTAAGTTAACTGTCCTTTTCGTACCATTTTAGACCCCTTGAGTGGCATGGATAAATTAGTATTTGACGGCGTAGAAGGTGAGAAGTGTGGAGAGCTCTCTTTCATGAGTGCAGACAGCGTGTCTGGCCTCCTGCTGTATCACTGCCACCCTGCTCTGTAACCGGACGCTGAAAGATGAGCAAAATAACATAATTGCTTGATGAGCGAAACATGGGCAGTGTGTCCGTGTTTCATTACGCCTGTTGTGGTGCGAAGAGAGTATTTAGACGTCTATTTAAAGGACGGCCCAGAATTGGAGGTCTCAGAGTTGAAGTGTTGTTTTTCCTCAGTGGTGGGAGGTCTCGGTATGTTTGTGATTGTGATGAGCGTTTGACAGGACCAAGGAGAGATTGTCTTTTCATTTCTGCTCTAATAATTCATCTTGCTTGTGTTTTTGCGCGTTGGCGTGCAGGGGTCGGCGTGCTCTTTGTGTGCTCGCACCCACTCTCCCCATGCACACATGAACGACAGCATACATGTGCCTGACATGCCTGCCACACACGGTGGTACATGCGTCGCAAGGCTGCGCAATTCGCACATTAGCAGTGTGGTGCAACATAAGCTGTATGGGAGGGTCCCGGGTCTCCATGTGACGGGCCGAGGGGCTCCTGCGTGGGCTAATTTGAGAGGCGACGGAGGCTCACACAAGCTCTCCTCTTTCATCAGGACCTCTTAAGCCGCACAACACGCGAACGTCCTACATTATGGATAAATCCACAAGGGTTCATTTAACTTATACAGGTCCATTCTTACACTCCAGTCCAGATTTAACCACTTTAACCACTGATATACATAGTTGAATGGGGTCTCCCAGGGCTCTATACTAGATCCGTTCCTTTTCTCCCCTGTAATCTCCCTGTGTAATCTTTTTGCCAAAAATAGGTAGTACATGTGATAATTATTAAAGCTATTCAAGCTCTTGCCCAGCTTTGTCTATTTGTGCGTACCCCATATATATACAGTATATCAATGATTTGACTGGCTCAGCACCAGTATTGTGATTATTCGATTGGCTGGGCAAAGTTGAAAGTTGATTGGCTGAGGACCAAAAAGTGAGGACGCGAATTGTGGTTGGCTGGATTGAGATGATGTGTGCTGATCTATAATGGATTTTATTCCTGGGGGAAAAAAAGAAAAGAAAAAAAAGTCTGGTTTTCCTAGACTAATAATGAGAAGACCTCTCACTTCACATGGGTGTGATTACATTCTGTCTGTATGCAATTGTGTGCTCTAGAAGCGTGTAATGGATGAAGACAAGAAAGCGAAGGCATAAACTCTTTGGATTTAAAGAAAGAAACATTTTCAAAAGTTTCCTAACGATATGATCTGAATTAGGAGTGTCAGTTCAGAGCCGCTACCCTTAATAACAACAATGTTTTAAATTACAGTGTTAAATGGTCGAGTTACTGTACCGTATCCAGCAAACACAAATGTTTCTGCTTCTCTAAGAGCCTCAGTTAGACTCCAACTAGTGCCGTGATGGGTGCACCCACTTTGCTTCCTCCAAGATGATCCAGGGGGACAGAGGGCTGATTTCAGAATGACGAAGTCACTCCTGAGAATATGAGACAGGTGTACTGTATGTCCAAAAGCACCGGCGCAGAGAAATTAGTTATTATTGTAATAACGAATAACCATACCCCTGCAGAGTCCGAGGACCTTTTGCACTTCCGAGCACGTAACCTTCCGGCCGCCCACCTCATTTACAGACCTGTATGTATGAGAACAATTCCGAGTCGAAATGAAACTGACATGGAAACCATTATTCTCAATTATTATAATTTGCGATATAATCTGAACACCACGGTTGATTGGAGCCCTCTGTGCTTGATTGGAACAGCGATGAGGTCAGAGGGAACGGATAGTATAGTCCAAAATAAAGACGAGAGAAATGAGAGAGGAAGAGAGAGAGAGGGAAGAGAAGTGACATGTGGATAGGACGAGATTGAGGAAGCAGGAGAGGAAGACGGCAGGGAAGGAGAGGAGAGAAGGAAACCGGGGGAGAGTGATGTGCGTCATGTCTGCACTACTAACTCTAATCTGAAATATGACCACGGCTTCTCCGTGAGATCTAAGTTTGGGAAGGGGTCCAAACCCTGCCGGCCTCCACATAATATTTGTTCCCAATAAAAGTAGCTGCTCACAATATCCTGTAACTTTGCTGCTCCGGCGTCGCCAAAGGGCTCTCAGAAATATGAACGCTGGTGATTCATCATCTGCCACAGCAGGATTTCTTTTTTTTTTTACCCCGTTTTCATAGGCACCTGGTTGCAGCGTTGCCAGCAACATGGGGCTGTACAGAACAGGGTCTGGGCCCGGGGCATGGGCAAGTCCAGCTCCCCTGGTCTGTGTGAACATCTGGCATCATGAGGTCAACCATCACCCCAAGGTCCTGTGACCTCACAGGAAGTCCTTTTTGCATGAGCGGCCGTACAGTAGATAAATAGCCCCTCCTGGGCAGGGAGGAGGAGGCGCGTATTAGTGCATGGATGTTGTGGGTTTGGAGATGTCAGTTGTGGTGAGGTGCATGTGTGGGTGGGTGAGAGCATGAGAGAGAAACAGAAAGAACCCGAGGGAGACGGAGAAAGGGAAAGAGTGATCAACTAGGTGTGCCAGGCCTGGAGTGGTTGGCAGCGAGCCTGACAGACAGGGCTCTCCTTTAGACTTATGGGAGCGCATGGAACGCTGCGCGAGAGGCAGTGAAACATTAGGGGGACGGGGGAAACAAAGGCATGCCGGGGTGCATGGTTCTTCTCCAGCTCCGTGGAGGCCGATGGAGGTCGACAGCTGGGCGTGCCGGCGAGTACCAAAACACTCTCTGCCGGCACGCTATGAGTCGCGCAGAGGGACGGCCGGTGGAGGCCAGGCCGGCTGAAAGGGTGCAAGCTGCACAAGCGCTGCTATGCGAAGCCATAACACTGACCATACTTCCTTTCCCCTGAAGCCATTGTACGATCCCGGGCCAGTATGTTATGTTTTCTCTCTTCTGAGCGCAACACTCCCTATACACATTTCATCTTCAAAGTGGGTATTGCTGTTGCTCAGTGCGTTGCACGGGATCCCAAGTTGAAATGTTGAAGAAGTTTCTCCTTGTTTCTGAGAAAATGATACCAGACTATTTCGAGAGAAAGTGAGATCCCAACAATGGCTACCGACCAGGTCTCAACCTTGTGACTGGTACAGGTTGTGATTACGACTATACTGGTAGGTGCATGTGCAACTAGTTGCAACCTGGTTGCGACTAGTGTATAGGTTGGGATTGCTTTCCCTATCTCTAAAACACTAAACATGACCATGAACAGAGCAGTGTCGGTACTACTAACCCTTTCTCTAACACTAAGCCTAAACAGCAAGTTCACCAACCTGGAGTGAGTGCAGGAGGTGCAGAAAGTTCCCTCATCCCCCCTGCCATAGATATTAGTCCAGGAGTTTTCGACAGGTGGTCCGGGGACTACCAGTGGTCCATGAAAGAGTTCCAGGTGGTCGCCAGCTAAATGATGGAAAGTTGGTTAACCAGACGTAACTCTTTTGGGAGCGTGAAAAATGAAAACAAATCGACCCTTGCGCGTCCATTTGGTTTCGTCTTTACACTCTCAAGAGCTATAATCTTCATCATCTGAATTAGCCCAAGTCTACACAACTAGAGATTGTAGAAGATTATTGCTCATTTTGATCTGTAAGTTTGACTGTTTTGTTTTCTCCGAAATCCAGCCTGGAATTGTGGACAAAAGCAAAATAAATCTTTAGTTTTCTGGGGTCTGTGGGGCTAAAATGTCATCAAATGGTGATCCGTGGCTCAAATTCTGAATAAATAGTGGGCCCTGGTATGAAAAAGGTTGAAGGCCACTGCTATAGCCCAAATGTGACCAGCTTGACCTGGTCACGGCTAGTGCAACTAGTAAAGTCATGTAGCTGCGACCTCGTCTATAGTTGTTAGTGGATGTTGCCCTTACTGCTATTTTAACCACTTAGGCCTGATTTATATGCATACTATGTTCCGTTTTCTGGAGAAAAAAAAGGCATTTATAATGACCTCCCCAAAATAACGCTCCCGTATTGGATGTTAAACTGTGCTCCGTGGACATTTAGCGTTGGAGTTCAGACGTGAAACAGACCAGTTCCAAGTGAAATGCCCCGGCCAGCATGCTTCTCTCATTGCCTGGTGCATAAACACCCCTATTTATTTACCCTGGGTTCGCATTGCAGCCGGGGCCCGCAGCGGCCCACCTCAGGGAGAGAGATGACATCATATCGGTGGTGGCGCCCGTCTCTCAGGCAGGGGGCAGGGGTCGCACTGGGAGGTGACTGTGGGACCGAGGGCAGCGGAGCGGTGAGGAGACTGGCAGTCTGTGGCAGTTGGAGGGGGTCAGCCTGGGCACTGCTGAGCAAGGCAGGGAACTAGCCGTTCGGTTATTGGAGCAGAGAGAGGGGGCCAAGCTCAGCCCCAGCCAGCCTGCTAGCCAGCCCCGGGCTGAGTTACTATCACAACGGGCCTATTTTCACTGTGCTGTGATCTGTGGAGAGAGAGGCAAAAAGAGAAAGGTTGGGGGGAAGGGGGGGCAGACTGTGTGTGAGTACATGTGTGTGAGAGACAGAGAGAGAGAGGGACAGACGCAGAGAGACAGAGAGAGAGACAGAGACAGAGAGAGTTGAGGCGGGGTCTCGTGCCCTCACTGCCAGCAGAACAGGGACATGACGGGACCGGACTGGAGGGTCTGGTTTCGTTCTGCTCCGCAGGAGGCCGCACTGTGACCTCCTCCTGGTGAGGAGGTGCCCCACGTGCAGACAGAGCTCCACCACGGAGGAGCTCAGTGACAGCCTGGCATGTCTATTTCAATCAGGCCGTGTGTAGGGGCAGATCTAGGCATGGGCATCGGGGAGCAATGCCCCCCCTAAATGCCCAGACTGCCCCACCAAACATGATGGAATTAAAGTGCGTATATTGAAACACTACTACTACCACTACTACAGGGTTCCCGCGGGATATTAAAAAGTCTTAAAAGCATTGAATTTACGAATTTGAAAATAATACCTTAAAAAGACTTAAAAAGGTCTTGAATTTTATATCTAGGTCTTAAATTTTGCGCAGTTCCATCGAGCCACGTGTGTCGGAGCGATCAAAACAGCGTCTGTATTGGACGTTATTAGATCGATCCTAAAGAGATGAATCGATATGATTCATTCCATCAGCTGCGCAAAAACCAGTAACCACAGATATACAAGCCCATATAGCCATGCATTGCAATGGGGCACATTGCTTGTAGATCATCTACGTTCAGTGCAAGTGTCTGTGTGACGTAGTGTTCAGGGTCTTAGAGTTACGCAAACTCCGTTCATTTCATGGGGCCAGTCCATTGGATTCGCTTCTACATAGACCTCTACGGAATGAGGACAACAAAAATATGGACAGCTGGAGTTTTGAGCTCACGCGAGTACTTGAACCACGTGACCGGGCTGTTTTCTGTCCCCTCAATGTCGCAATTCTCTATACTCTACGCCTCGGACACCACAGCGCAACAGATGATCATCTGAGCGGAGTTGTCGCGACCGACAGCTTTACACAACTTTTTATTGGATAGTTGCACACATCTGTGCTTCCATTCACGTCCATAGCCTTTTAAATCGTATTTTCCATCCACAACGTGATACACGGGATGGTGGTGGTGGTGGTGGTGGTGGTCAGGTGGTGGTGGTGGTGGTGTTGTCTGTATCGAGACTAGCTAGCGTAGCCATAGCTAACGCGATGAGCTAACGCGCTCGCGTCTATGGCAGGGGTTTTCAACATGTGGTCCGGGGACCACCAGTGGTCCCTGAAAGGATTCCAGGAGGTCCCCAGGCTAAATGATGGAAAGTTGGTTAACCAGATGTAACTCTTTGAGAGTGTACACATGAAACCAAATGGACCCTTGCGGGTTCATTTGGTTTCATTGTTTACACTCTCAAGAGTTAAAATATTCATGTGAATTATCCCAAGTCTACACAACTAGAGAATGTAGAATATTAATGGTCATTTCGATCTGTATTTCACTGTGTTGTTTTCTCTGAGATCCAGTCTGGAATTGTGGACAAAACTAAATGAAATCTTAGTTGTGTGGTCTGTGGGGCTAAAATGTCATCAATTGGTGGTCTGGCTGAAATTCTGAATAAATAGTGGGCCTTGGTATGAATGAGGTTGAAAACCACTGGTCTAGTCATTTGGCTTGCTTTGATAATGAATGTATACTAGTGTAGTTGCATCTACTTGTGTCACAACAGGCAGACCTGTCAAAGCACTCCTGAATACTCAGACAGACATGCACCACCTCAAAGTCCAAACACATACCGGTAGTTGTTTTTCATGTTACCCTTATAATTTCCTGGGGCTTATTAGGACTGTAGTAGATAATAAAAAAGAAACCCTATGTAGCCTAACCCTAATTACCTAGGGTTTTTAATGCGTCAGATCGCACTGTATCGTATTGTACTAAATTCCAACAAATCGAAATTGTATCGAAATTCTACTGAATCGAATTGTATCGTTCTGTATATAAAATAAATCGTTTCTGAATCGTGTAGAGACCAATCCATGCATATCGATACGTATCGAATCATCTTGTAAGGGTGACCAGTGCTAGTTGTGAAAAATATATAAAACGTCGCTTATTGACGATGGCCGTGAAATGGGTATTACGTTTTATATAAATGGCCTTAAAAAAGGTCTTAAAAAGACTTAAATTTTACTTTAGGAAACCTGTAGGAACCCTGTACTACTACTACTGCTACTAACTAACTACAATTGTGTCACCACTAAACCAACAGAATTTCATCATTGAAAACAGTAAACTCTCTGAGTCAGACCTTTAGCTTTATGCATGCTGCGTGTCTGTTGCAATTTCAACAACAACTGATGTTATTATTGATGCTTTACTTGCCTAATAAAAGTCCTGTAACAGAAAATGGTATGGGGGGGCAGGAAAAAATGGTATGGGGGCGGCTTCATCGCCCGTGGCGCGAAGCGTCACGGGCGATGAAGCCACCCCCATACCATTTTTTCCTGCCCCCCCGATTGGGAAATGTTACATCCGCCCCTGCCGTGTACCCTGTAGTGAAGATGTGGGGCTGTGGTTTTCTGCCCTGCTGACACGCCATGCAAGCCGACTCACACACGCTGTGGGCACAGTGCAGAGCTCAGATTATTCATGGCCTTGAGAGTGGACTCCAGGCCATGCGGTTAAAATATCAATATCACAGTGTGTCTTTGTTTTTTTAAATAACATACAGTGTGACGGTATACCGTAGTTTACCATCAGTAAAAGTAAAGTTTACGAGAAGCACATGACTCTTCAATGAATGATGAACTGGCATTATTCAGGACCAGGAGAACAAGCCACACAGTTAAAATCAATTCATATCAAGAGTATTGTTTTTATTATTGGAATTTACAATAAGATGGTGTCTAGTTTTTCCTCAATAAAAAAATATGATACTTTTATATGAAGTATTTACTGTGGCGAGTGCGTTGGAGTCTTATGTCAGACTGGGCCCATGACTACTGGCTTATAGCTTATATGGTTCAAATAGCACAGTATGTTGTTTTCCCTAAGATTATTTTTTTGGCATTTCTGCTTCATTTCGATAGCACAGAGAGACAGGAAAGAGAGAGGATGACATGCAGTAAAGAGTCTTGGGTTGGATTCAAACCAGGGTCAGCTTCAGGATGGTCTGTAGCATTATTTATGCGGTATGTGTTCTTACTCTGTGTTCCACCAGGATGCAGTTATCACCCCCCACCAGGAATAGGCCTGGTGGGGAATGAATTATGAATGTCACTTTGACCATCGATTATTATCTCTAAAATAATTGTGATTAACGATTTCATTGAACATTTAAAATGAACGTTCTGAATTGAACCAACAATTCTGTTTGGCTTTGCAGGCTTTGTGACCAAAGGTTGCACCGGGCAGATACTGTATGACAAAGCATAACATAAAAAAGAGTAGTGGAAAAGAAGTGGAAATAGCTGATGTACAAGCTCAAAATGTGCCACATCAGGGAGTGCTTGTAGATCAGCCTTTTCCCTACTTTTGAAAATGTTGAAAATATACAGTATATGAAAATATTTCAACATTGATTATGACAATTATGCAAAAAATAATTGCGGTTATGTCAAATAATGCCTATGACCAGGTAATTATTTATTAGTAGCCTAGTTATTGTGTCTATCCAGTTTCTTAAATATAGAAAGAAATACATCAGAAGCGGATTCAGCTTTATTTTGACATTGCATTAGGATAGGGGAACACAGGAAAGAAACCAGTCAAAAGAAAAGAAAAAGCAAAGAACATTTGCAGGATAAAATAAATAAGCAAAGATAAGGTATTACATTATAATCTTCGTGTTAGCATAAACCATATTGACGACATGAATACACAGTAAAATTCCACTTGTAACTCAATGTAGCCTTTTGTACACTCCCAGAGGATTGTACTGTCCACTTTCCGTTTCATTAAACACAATGTCACTGAGGAAAGTTATAGAGGACAGTGTGTTTTGAATGGCTCCGTACCAGTCGACATACAGTACATTACAATGTGGTATATATCTCTCTGTCGGAGTGGATAGATCCGGAGGTTCTGTGGCAACAGACAAGCACTGGTTGACGGTCATATATACGCTATGTGGTGAATATGAATATGATCTAGTCTGGGTTAGAGTGGAGACGCACAAATCACGTTTTCTGAGAGCAGAATATATAATAATGGTTGCAGTCGATAGAAACTTTGTATGTCAGAAAATCACTTTACTTTCCAGGGGGAAAAAAGAGGACCTGTGTTCCAATGCGTCCATTGGAGATATCATTTAGTCATGAAGATCCTTTTTTAAATGCTTGTCGTAATTTGTCAGCTGGTTTGGGCATCTGGTTAGGTTGCCTCTCAAGCGTCTTCCTAAGGAGGTCCTCAATGCACGCCCCGCTGGAAGAAGTTTTTGCTACTTGTGTGCGAGACTGTTGTACGGCAAAAATACGGCATTTATTAAAAAATAAGAGTTGCAATATGGAGACGCAGGATTTCTGTCCAACAGCGACGACATGGATCTCTCTTGTGCAGTATCGTATAATATCATGACATCGACACTTCACGCTGTGCGTTCTTTCGACCGCGCTCGCGTAAATGCGGCAATTTCTTTCCCCCTCCCTCCACTTTTATACAAAATGGGAGGAATTAAGTAACATCCGACCGTACCCCTAGTCAAATATTTACATTCCATGGCGGGTGTGCGAGACTGGGGTTCAGAGCGCTCTCTGGCCGCAGAGAAGCTGAGCGATGGAAAAAGCAGTAATGTCTCCCCGCTTCGCCCGTCTGTCTCTCTCTCTCTCTCTCTCTCTCTCTCTCTCTCTCTCTCTCTGTGCTCCTCTCCTCGTTCACTGTTTTCCAAGCGGGTCGGCCCTCGGTTGTGGATCACGGATCCATTTTTATGGGTCCCTTTGTTTTTTGTTAATTACACTTTGTTTTTAATTATTTTTATTATTTCAAAACATTCTTCAAAAAACACTAAAATGTTCCTAAATTTAAAACTATATTCATTTTTTTGTAATTTAATAAAGAAGCACAATGAAAATCAAACAAATGCCATGAATTACAAAACAAATGTTAAAGGCGTGTTTCTAGCTATCTATTTTCACTAGTATGGGTCAAACATCTCATCTCTGGTTTGGGTCACAGGCTAAAAGGCTCTGGCTTCCACACCGTCCACCAAAACCGTTACTTCTCTGGAAATGGACAAAAGAACCTGCGTTCCAATGGATCCAATTACTTGGTCACATTTATTTTTTATGTATTTTATTTGAGCATATACAGTAAAAACCACAGAGAGACTATGATAACTTTCACAATAGATAATATTATAGAGCATAGCAGCGGGCATGTTTTTCTGGTGCCAGTGAAAAAGCAACCGTTGATTCTTCCCATAGAAATGTACAAATCAACTGTTTTAAGCCTAGAATCAAGCCATGGATCCTGGTGAGTCATGACCATAAAACCTTTGATTCCTCAAATGTTTAAATGGAAAAAGCTAAACAAGGGGTGTTAATTAAAGGTAGTATGTCATATAATTTGTTTATGATTTATGGTCATGATTCACCAGGATGCTGGATGGCTTGATTCTAGTCAGAATAATTGATGCAAATATTTTTGCAAATCTCTATGGTAAACATTAATTGGAGACTTGTCATTTGGTCCACAATCACTGCTATGGTCTATAGCCAATCTACTGTACAAGCTCACACACTTGAGCTTATAGATCTGCTATTTTTTGATAAGTGTGAAATATGGAGATATACGGTTTCTCTGCGACTGCAGCTCTGACATGGAGCTCTCAGTTCTCCCTGTCTCCCCCTCTGTCTTCCCAAATGACATGTCCTGAGGCTCTGCTTGTCCCGTCGCTAACCTGCTGCTCATCTGCGCACGCACGCGCACACACGCACACACACACACACACACACACACACACACACACACACACACACACACACACACACACACACACACACACACACACACAGTGGAAAAAGAGGCGGTGCAGGAACAGCAGAGGAGGAGGAGATTAGCCTTTAAAGTGCAGTGGCGACACGCATCCTCCCCATTAAGCGTGCGTGACATCAGAGGGCGGGCGCTGCTGCACACATGCAGGGCTATAATTACCTATGCGCAAATATGTGGAAAACTGCGAGGCAACACGTAGGCCTATCAGGGGCCCCCGATCTCCAGCAGGCCCCCGTCGGCAGGCGGACGGCAGTCCCACTGCTGCACTAATGACTTAATAGGCCCTCCTTAATGACCAAATAGCCCGCTGCCATCCAGAAGCACTTAGGCAATTATGCACTGGCCAGAACACCACAGGCTGCTGCGAGCAACGCATGGAGGCAGCGACACGGACTCTGAGCCAGAGAGAGAGAGACAGAGGCAGGGAGGGAGGGAGGCAGGGACTCTTTATAGACTCCAGAAGTAAATTAGTCAGGTTGCCTGGCACTCTGCTCGTGTTTTGGTGTCATTAAATGGTGTGTGAGACGTCGTTGTGTTGATTGATGCCCCCTGTTACCTGACAGTGAACCCGGGCTGGAAGCATAATGTGCCGCGTGGTTGTTGCTCCATCTGCCAACGTGAATCCGGAGTGCTAATTAATCTCAAGAGTCTGTAACTCTGGCGAACGCACAAAGGGGAACCAAACGACGTGGGGTTCATTTAGGTTCCCATTTGTGCATTCCCAAGAGTGCGGAACAGTCAAAGTTAACAATTTCGCAACCAGTAAAAATGTGAGTTTGTAGTGTTGGTTTAGTTATCCCAAGCAAAACACACATGGCTCAGTCTGTATCTTTCTCTTTTCTTTTTTTTACGTTGTGATGAGCCATGAGAGATTACTGACTGCACCACAGAAGTCACTGTAGAAATCGAACAACCGTAATGCTAGGACGGAGTGTTCTGGCTTTCCTCTCTTTCGTGCCCAGCGTTACTTCCATATTGTCCCTGAAGTCACCCTGACTAGTGTGCACAGAGCGCTTTGCCGTGTCAGTCATCCACCTGGTGCCCGCTCTGTCCCTGTACTCCTTGTTCCTTTTGCAGAGGAAGGCTTCTAATCGCAGTATATGCACAGTGCGCACACACATGCACACGTGCACTGACTGACGAGTCTGCAGCAGGTAGATTCCAGGAAGGGTGAGGTTAACTCCAGGCTGTGTAGGCCCAGGCCAGAGGCTGATTGATCACAGACAGGAATGTGACCGGCTGATTTCCTTACAAAGCCACTCTGGCCCCTCGTGGAATTCATGTCTGTTGCCATGTCATGATGATTTAACCTCTACTTAAGCAGGTCAGTCCCCGTTCAGATGAAGGATCCCCTTACAGAGAGACAGAGAGACTCCTCACACTCTCCGCAGGTCTGTGCTGACCTAAATCAGTGGGTTCTCAATTCTCATCCCATTCGCAGGCCGGGGAACATTTACATATGTACGAATTGATGTAATGGTTGTTGTGAAGAAAGATGCCATAAAGCAAGGAGCACCGAGGAGAGATGATTGTGTCTCAGCAGAGCGTAAAATAGACTGACAAATCTGTCTCAAATGATTCCTGTGCTGTGGATATCAGGATACAAAAGCAGATAGATGGAGAAGATGACACAGTGGAGAGACAATATTCATAGACCGTACATTGGATGCTAATAAAGTACTAATTGTGGAACCAATATGGAAACTTAAAGGGGAATTCCACCCATTTTCAAAATTTTCCTGAGAGGATACAAATGTGAAACAAATGGACCCTAGCGGGTCCATTTGGTTCCATTTGTACCCTCTCAGGAAAAAGGGGTCTGAAAGAAAAATCATTAACATGGTGAAATACATCTTGATGATGTCATCAGATGTATTTCACCATGTTAATGATTTTTTTTCAGACCTCCATTTTTAGGAAATACAGAATTGGGGGAACTTTTTTATCATGCCCACTCAACATCTCTAAGGTATATTAATGACATTAAAATGTTGAAAATGGGTTCCCCTTTAATCTACTGCAGTTAGTTTCATTGATGGCTGGTCGGAGGGAACACATCGATTGATTCATCTTTATATTCACATGCTCTGAAAATGCACACTTGCTGACAAATCTGACCACCTAACGCAGCAGGCGTAGGTTTTAACTCACATCTCCATAATTCAACATCGTTTCATTTTTGGTTGAAGTAAATGTCCTTGCAGACTGGACGCATTTATCGAAAAACTGGTGGAAAAACACGAATCTGCCATTCAAGCTATATTTTAATTGGCCCTTTAAAATCTTTTTTTAAAAGTGAGTAACTAACTTTTGAAGTGAAAAAGAAAGTACTTACTGTAAGTGTGTCTGTGGGTTTTATACATATTGAACCAATGAAACGTATTAACAAGAGCTTGTGCGAGAGCTTGTGCGACCAAATAATAACTACAGTGAATCCACTGGAATGTGCTCTTATAGGTTCCTTTTCCATTAGCTGAAAAGTAATGGTTTTGGACATACAGCATACCAACAGTGCTGGCATGCATCAGATCATGCACAGACCATATAGACTAGAGCAGGGCTGCCCAAAAGGTAGATCGTGATCTACCAATAGATCACACAGACCGTGCAGGTAGATCACATGACAGTCCCCTAAAATGTATAGATCTGTAACTCTTGAGAGCGTTAAAATGAAACCAAATGGACCCTTCCGGGTCCATTTGGTTTCATTTTACACTCAAGAGTTTCACTCTTAACAGTCCACATAATTAGAAAATGGAGAATAATTGTTATTTTTGACCAATGTTTTGCCAGTTCTCTTTCCCAGTTGTGGACAAAAGCGTAAAAGTTCTTAGTTTTGGGTGCAAGAGACTAAACTCAACATTACAAACTGTCAACTCAAAACCCAAACACTGTTTTCAAACGTCAGTAATAGCCTATACAGGAAAACCTTCCAATTCTCCCATTCTATTTTTCATTTTAAGTGCATTACTGTATTCTTAAACACTATAACAGTAAGTAACACCATCACTGCTATTTCAAAGCTCAAACTTTCTAGGGGGCCTTGAAATGGATTTTCAGTAATGGAACAATCACATTTTTGAGGTGTAGATCTTGTTGAGCCGATCATTTTGAAAGTAGCTCTCAAGTCAAAAAAATTGTGGGCAGCCCTGGACTAGAGGATGCAGCCCACTGTAACTCTGTACACTCTCAAGAGTTAAAGTAACACTCAGGGTTTTACTGTGTAAGTGGGAAAACCCGCCATGAGGAGCACATAATGGTTCCCTCTTCGTGGATTCCCATCAAAACGCAAGTATTTTTAGGTTTGTACGTAAGAAAGTCTAAACATCTATTTTGGCTTCTCCTTAGCTTGTCACGAATCACGCAACGTGCCAAGCAGCAGACGTTCCCATATGTGGATCTGCTGTCAACAGGCTGCAAAATGATAAGAATTAATAACCGTTCTGTAGTATGCTAGAGGAAGATAGACGTGGACTGCTAGCATTAAGTTACAGTATAGCTGCCAGTGGTGGATAATGTACTCAGCACCAGTGCTCGAGTCAAAGTATAGCAACTCCTGGTCAAATATGACATGTTTTTTCCCCTCCTTGAAACATAGTCCACTACAAAAGTAATGTGGTGGAGTGAATGTAAAAAGTACTGTATATAACAAATCAAATACTCAAAGAAAGTCCAGATACTCATTGCGGTAGTAGTAGTCATACTGTAAAACAATTCTACATTTAATTTGTGTGACATCTCACTAAGTGGTAATTTAGTTGGCCTATAGAAACTACATTTGACCTCACCATAGGGATCATGTAGGGGTCCAAGGAGGTCCACTGCTCACCACTAAATGATGGTTTGGTTGGATGTAGCCTGATGTAACCTGAAAGCATTTGGGCCTAGCGAGGCAGGGAGTGTCTCAGATGGTCGGTCGCCCTGATTGGATCTCACCGATCTGTCAGTCAACTCCGGCCCCTCCTCTCTCCTCCAGTGCTGTGCTAGGTCACATCAAAGAGATTCTATATAAAGAGGCGAGACTCCCATAGAAGTCCCATAGAAACAACCAGCCCCCAGTGCCTCCGCCCTATTGGAGTGATGACGTACTTCCTATTGCTATTAAAAGACTACTCTTCTGACTACAGTTCCTCGAATCGCCACTAGATAGCGGGAGCGTACATGCCGCCATCTTGGAGTGATGATGTCAGTGGCGCCATAGAGTGGTGCTATACCGCTGCGCCATCTGGTGGTGAGTCCAATAATTGCGTTGTGACGCCTCTTTATATAAACCCTCTTTGGTCACATCATTTGGAACCCGGAAGGGTAGATCCCCTTTCTAGGCCCCCGTGGCCAATAGTTTTGTCCAGGCTTTCCCTTTTTGCACAGCGCAGATGAAAATGTAAGCCTGGGTATTGAGACTAGATTGGATTCTAACTGGACTATGCACATTGTTGCTGGAAACTGCATATGTGCAAAACTGTTAAATTTCACGGATTTAAATTAAAAAATGTGTTTAATACTTTTGTGTGGCACTGTAGTAAGATCATTAGGACAATATTAAAAAAAAAAAAAAAAAAAAAACAGTTACAATATGAAGACCAACTGCAATCATATCTAACTGGAGGTTTCACATATTTTTGCATATTTACAGTTGTCCAGTCTGTAGCGTGTGTACAGTTGTCCAGTGGGAAAACCACTGGATCAAAACACACCATGTAACTTTCCATGTAAAACAACTACTGACCCAACATGAGCTCAGCCGACCAGCCTGCCCGTGACATCACCTCACACATTACAAGACCCCCACTCCTCTCTTTCAGACACGCACACGCACACACACACACACACACACACACACACACACACACACACACACACACACACACACACACACACACACACACACACACACACACACACACAATGGGCAGCACTCCTAAATAGGTGCCTCAATTTTGTGCACATCACGTTGGTGAGGCTTGATTGGCGCGCGCGCGTGTGTGTGTGTATGCGTGCGCGCGCATGCGTGTGTGTGTTTACGTGACTCATGGCCAGGGCTTGTTGGGGCTTATGGTAGCATTAGTGGAGTCCTTTCATTGAACCATGCCTTAATGCGACCCATGCGTCCACTGTGCCCTCTCTGGCCTGTCCTCTGTTATACACAGCCCAGTGGAGCACTTCAACTCTACGTGCACCCTCCCCACGCTCCTCTCAACCTTTCTGTAACCTGCCCAAAGCCCACCCCTCCTCCTTCAGAACCTCTACTTTACCCTTCATTCTAACCAATCATTATTCAACAGTAAATTGTGTCTTGTTTTTGTTTGCCGTGTTTGCATGATGTTTGTCTGGTTCGTTTGGCTTCACGTTTTGTGAACACATCTGTAACCTCCTTAACCCATAGAGGACCTGTGGTTGATTCTACAATTGCTTTCTGAATCAGTAGTTAATGATGTGCATTTGCCCGCAGACACCCAACCTGAAGATATTTTGCGCAAGAAGAGAATATTTGCGTTTAGACATTCAAAATGATGTAAATTACTCTAAAAACACAGTAAAAATGTTTTTTGAGAAAGCGAATGCACAAGCTCACATGGCAGCAAGTGACAGGTTGTCCACTAGTACATCTGCTATTCTTCAGAACCAAACCCTTTCTAAATCTGAAGAGTTGTCTGAAAAATGTATGTTGCTATATAGATACTTTAAAACTCAAAATGACTCGGACGCCTTTTTGGTTTGAAGTGGTTAAGGAGAGAGTTCCTAGGTTCAGGTGCATTGCCCTGATGCCGTAATCCTGGTCTCTAAACTGCCTCCTCCTGGCTAACCTCATGGAGGAGAAAGGACTAACCGGTTATCAAAAGGAGCGTAGAACCTAGGATTACACTAGTGGACAACACTGGGTGAAAAATAAACGTTATAAGATCATGAGATAATAAAAAAATTAAGAAGAAAAGAAAATCTTGAAAGCATTCACCCGACCATTTAACACTGACCTCATCAGCCTGTTCTAGTGTTGCATATTCCCTGAGAACATTCCATGTCAGTGACATACCGACATGTTATTGTCTGCATCGTAATCATAATCATAACCGCAGTCACAACAAAGCTCGCTAAGGCATGATTTATGCTGGAGTCACGCAGCCAGTGTCACGCACTTGAAAGAAAACGCAGATGTCCGAGCATTCTGAATGCAGCAGGTGAATCAAGACAGAGTGTGGACGTGGCTCTCAATGTGTGGCCCGGGAGTGTTTTATTAATCCCATTCCTGCCCTGTTGGATTTCTCTCACCTGCTCATGCAATGATTTGATTTTTGACATACCCGTATGTCCACCACTCCCATCCACAACAAAAAAATGAATCCCATTTAATCCCACACCATCCTGCAATGTTATCATTAGTCCCATTAAAGCAGCAGTGTTTTTGTGATGGAAAAAAAATTGGGCATTTCCACAAACGTAATGAGATTGATCAAGCGTGCACGAGAGAGGGGTTGTTTGTGTGAGGAGTTGCTCACAGGCAGAGAGGATATTGTGATTGAACAATATTATAGTATGTCACAGACACTGTGACGAGGAGACGGAGGGAGAGATGATGCAGGATTTTGTGGTTCATGTATCACGATTTTTCAAAATCATGATACACGGCAGATTTCATTAGTTGTGATTGATTAGTTAGTCTGGACTCAATCTCTCTCTGATTTCCCCCATTTTTATTGGTCAGGATTTGTGTTTTTTGAAATCAGGTGATATTGTGAGCCAGATTTGATTCGTCTTGGATTGCATTTATCTGGCCACAATCAAGACGTCACAGTTTCTGACTGTGTTCACTAGGTTGCTTCTGGGGGTCCCTGGAACAAAATACTTGGAAATGGTATTTGGCTTAATGTAAGTTCATTTAAACGGTTTATGTAACTCACTCTGGATTGAGCGTCTGCTAAATGCCTGAATTGTAAAATGTATGAGATGAAAATGTCTGTTTGATTTTGACTAGATATTTTATTGAATAGGCTAAAAATGGAGCTGGGTGTCCCATTGCACAAAATTCAATTGGTCTGTGACCAAATACATAATAATTTGAGGGTCTTGGTCCTGACTTGGGAAATGATCTGTCATTTTAGATTTTTTTTTGCTATTTAAAAATTCTGCACTGTAAGTTTTGTCCTTTTTTTTTGTTATTTTTTGAATGTTTTTTTTCTGAGCAGAGCTATCTGCTCCAAGGAACAGTTTGTGTGTAGTCCTGTCTGAGCATGGAATGACTGTCCGTATCATGACCTGTTGCTGTTCAGTTTTTAGTTTTATGCTTTCTTTGCCATGTTGAAAGGTTAACCACTGCTGTCTGTCTGTACATACAGTTGTACCTTTTCCCAGTGGCCGCATTGCCTACAATTCACCCCTAAATCAAGGAATTGTTTGTCGGGCTTGTTAAAAACAAGAAATCTGTTTGTGAGGTCTCCCGGGGCACGCTTTAACCATTAAGTTCATCTGCGCTCCGTTGACTTCCAGGAGACTAAAGAGGGAACTCGAGTGCCGAGAAAAACGTTGGGAAAACCCGGCCGTAATCGCTCCTCTGCTGCGTTTGAGTGAGTGTTCACGACCGAGCCATGCGCCGGTCCCCAACTCCCAAACTCCCCAACCAATATGAAAAGCACCAGTTGGAGCTCTTGAAACCGGGCTCCACTCGTAAACTTTATTAGGGTGCACATAAATCCTCTCATTCCGTGCTGTCTCCCCCCTGTGCAACGGTGCGGTGGACCGATGCCCGTCCCACTGCCTCCCACCTCAGTGGACGTGTCAGTCCCCGGTCCGGAGCCTGTCCCAGTCGTCGTCATCGTCATCTGTGGCAAATACTTTTCCTTGTTGGTGGCAAAGTTTGGATCTTCTGTTTTACACATCATTAGCTAGAGTTTTCTCTCACCATTTGTACCGGTCCACTTCATTCCAGAGAGGGAGTTATACCAGTGAGCATAGAAGCTGGGAGAACGGAGCAACAGAGAGAAATTACTTGAGTAAATATACTTAGTTACATTGCCCACCACCGCATGCAGGCAAATATTAAGATTTTATTTATATATATATATATATATATATATATATATATATATATATATATATATATATATATATATATATATATATATATATATATATATATATATATATATATATATATATATGCCGTTTGCAGGGAGAAAGACAAGAAGGCAAGCATGTAGGCCAGGAGACAAGCTCCAATGCTATTAACAAGACCTCAGACACATGCTCTACCAACACACACACACACGCACATGCGGACTGCTGCAGAGAGGAGCAAGAGCTCAAACCCACAGATTCACAGTTCAAACAAGTGCTGAGTCAAACCAATTTACTCCTTATTTGAAAAACATTACTCTACCCAAACCCTTGCACTGCCATTTCAGACCTGTACTTAAGTCCACTTATGCACTCAAAAACCACCTAAAAGTATTTTCCTTCAAGCACACAAAGTACATGTGATGATTATGCAGGACAAAGCCCATAACTTTTGTGTATATGTGTTTCACGAGTATGTCTGCCCTAGGCAGCAGTGTATGTGTATTCCCATGAGGCCTGAGACTTTTTTTCATTATCTATGTGGTTAACTTGGTGCCTCTAATCAATACATTAAATGGATACAGTTAATGTTAAAAATGTTTTTAATATATAAACCTGTATATGCAGGTTATATGATAAATACTCACAAATATGACATACAGTAAATTCTCAATAATTTTTAAATGTCAATAGAGAGATAATTCATCTAAATTGATTATTTATTTCCTAAAATCTAATTTGATAGATTTCCTATAATCTTGTCCCCTCTTCACCACCACGTTTGTCTGTTTTTTCCGGGAATTTACTGTGGATTAACACAGTAAATTCCTGTCACTATGAAGAGTGACATTACTGAACATGTCTGCTGTGCAACACCCTCCGGCCCTTTTTCTTTTAATCTTTTCTTTTAATTTCAAGCGACCAATAAACACTTTTTCTTTTTTCCTTGGGCCCTGGTGGACCTTGGATTCCAGGAACAGTCAGTGCTCAGCCTCAGCCCCTGGTTCACCTCACCTTCAACTTGTTAGTTCCCAGGACTTGATCCTGAGCCGGATTGTCTCAGGGAGCTGGTTGCCCTTTTCCTTGCCCTCTATATGACCCCATGTCCCTCAACCCACCACAACACACAGGTACATGCACCCAGGAACACACACACACACACACACACACACACACACCCCACACACACACACACACATTTTAATTCTTTATTTGAATCCACAAATTACATTAATTTACAGGGAAACAAATATAACGGGCTGACAGTTCATGTTCACTTAAGGGTACACATAGCGCCTCCTTTTCCACACAGACAAACTGCCTATAACCGCCGATACAGAACAGAATTTAGCGAGTTGTTTGGCGTTACTCTTTGTCATGCCAGCTATTCGTAGGCCACTCACGGTCAGTTTATACACATGGCCCAGGCTTCCAAATATCAATATGGCAAGTCTACATCGATATCCTAGACCCGTCACACACACACACACACACACACACACACACACACACACACACACACATGCAGGCATGCATGCACATACGCATACTCGGGTCCTTGCATCATGGCTTTTATCCCATTAAAACAAGGAAAGCATTTGTTTCATTTTAGATTTGAGTCAAAGATTTGAGTTCCGCACTCAGGAACCAAATGCTTTGAGATGGGGGTCCAAATAGCCTACATGATATCCTGGACATGAACATTTTTTGAGCACCACTGATAATAGGATTTTTTTTTATCAGCCTTGGGTTAAATGTGATAAAAGGTTTAATCTGTCACCATCTTGTGCACCACATGTTTGAATAGTAGTGAGTGACAAATGAATGAAGAAGACATGGATCATTCATTCACAATGCGTCACTGGCCTGATGATTTTGTCATGTGGAAACCTCAGATGTCCATAAATGTTACTTTTCAGGATTTCAAATTCAAAATCGTGTAGTTGGTGGGGTGGGATGTAAGAGCCTCGACCGAGAAGGTACCCATATGGAAAATATTGTATTATTTATGTGAACTCTTGAAAGTGGCACCTTTCATATAAAAGAATAACACACACACACACACACACACACACACACACACAGCAACACACACACACACACACACACACACACACACACACACACACACACACACACACACACACACACCACCCTGGCTGACTGGTGCCATTCAGGAAAAATAGAGAGGAAAATAAAATGGTTCAATTTGGTGGTAGAGAGAGGGAAGAGGTATAGAGGGAGATTAAATGAAAAATATAATAACGCATGCAGGCAACCTTTCACTTAAACCATGATAGGCAGCTTTCTGTTTCTCTGCCAAAGGAAAAAAAAAGAAAAATAATAACAATACAGATAGAATGGTGCAGTTGTTCTGAAATGTTTTCATGACAGTTTAATGTGTACTTGGCCACGAACTCCCATCTGTAACTATATTGTTCTAGGACCCCCATACAAGATTTGTGTTTAAAAAAAATCTCTACTCCCCCCCCCCCCCCCCCCACTGAGATCTTTTGAAAGCAGCAGCTCACACAGTGAATGCATCACACTGCAACATTTGTAGATCTGCTATGTCCGAATAGCGATGTATTGTGGGTTTATAAGGATAAAGTGGTTTAACTCTTGTGTGCTATATTCACTCATTTTGCTGGGGACCCCATGCAACTTCCTCTAGGACCCCCTGGGGATCCTTAAGGTCCCCACTTTGAACGCCAGAGCGGTGTAGTGGAATCCTCACATTGTGGGATAGGGGGTTATATATCCCCCTCCTCCTTCCTCCTCCTCCGTCGCTCTGTCAGATCTTGGTCAATTTCACCTGTCATTCACCGGTGCAGTTTTTCCATGCGGTTCATCTGTGCTTCCCAAGGCATACCCTCTCCCCTGGCATTTGCTGGAACAGTTTAAATATAATATCAAACATATGGCAGCATTTAGGGAAGGTAAATGAGATGAGAAATCAAATTTGCTTTAAAGATTCCCTCTCTCCTGCCCCCCACCCAAACCCAGCGTTGTTTAGGGAGAGTAAAAGATGGGCAGGTCTAATGACAAACACAGACATACAGTACAGCAGGATGATGGAATAATAACCAGGAGAGGGAAAAAAAGGAGATGTTTTGGCTTCTTCTGCACTTTGCATTCTACACATTGGCGTTTCATCAGAGAGGGTTTGAGTGCAGCGTTGCAGTGCCTTGCTCAAAGGGCATTTGAAGAGAACGGTGGAGGCTCATGAAGTATCCTTGAGCAAAGACAGAACCCTTAACTGCTTCCGATGAGCGGGTTAGTGCGGCGCACGGTTCCTTCTGCCATCGCTGGGTGAGTGTATGGGTGAATGTAAGTGAAGTGCACTATGTGAAGTGCTTTGGATGAAGGTGCTATATAGCGGTATATAAATGCACCATTTACCCGTTTCTCCTCAGTTCCGAGCCTGCCAAAAAAGGGGGTGGATTGGCAAGCTTCTTTGTTTAATTTGATTTAGTTATTAGCCTCCCTGCCTCCAGGCCAAGAGGAGAGGAGATGGAGGGGAACAGAGTGCAGCTCAGCTCTCTGGGAGGAGCTGGAGAGGACAGTACTGAGAGACATGCCAGGAGGAGACCAGAGCAAAGACCAACGTTATTCATTCTCACTCTCTCTCTCTGTCTCTGTCCTCTCAGCCTAACCTCTTTTAAACCCATTAAGGTCCATTGAGGCCAAATGTCCTCTAAAATCACAATCATCTGAAAAAGGTGCTATACTTGCTATGTCCATGGCCGTGCTCAAACCTTTTCATGTCAAGGACCCCCAAAACCATCTGTACGGTACACTGTTAGGACCTCCATCTTAAAAATATATATATTTAGTTCCTGGGACAACCAAAAGCAAAGATATGAGTTAGGATGTCAAGAAATATTTATATTGGCATGCGGCGCCTTATATACTGTATATTTTCAATGTATTGCACACAGGGCCACTCAATGTATTGCATTTTCAGGGCCACTCTAGTGGTCAAGTGGTTAACTCAACTTTATCCTTATAGCCATTAATCACAGTTGCAGTCTTTTATGGGCCCACATTTAGCAAAGGAAACAAATGACACCCTCTGGCCTTGACCTTCAAACGGGCATGAAATTCAACTGGCTGAGTTGACGGCTGGGAAGACCATGAGGGAGGCAGTTCTCCTGT
This sequence comes from Benthosema pterotum, assembly GCA_039105355.1. Lineage (NCBI taxonomy): Eukaryota > Metazoa > Chordata > Actinopteri > Myctophiformes > Myctophidae > Benthosema > Benthosema pterotum. The sequence goes on from CM076979.1 coordinate 17,640,037, forward strand.
GGTGGAAAGTACTTTTTACTTAACTTTTATCCCACTAGAATTATCTAAACACTAGTTACAGTGTAGATTTAGTTTATTATTATGAAAATGGAAAGCCACACTTTACTGTCATTTGAAGATATTGTCGCAATGGGACGCATTGTGAGCTTTTAGATTTCCTCCTTTTTTTTTTGTTATTTTATACATTTGAAAATCCTGCTGAGCCAACATTCTTTCCTCAGAATATTTCTACATTGAAGTACATTGATACTTTGGTGTATAGTCTGAACTAGTGAGTGTAACATTGTGATGATCTGGGAGTGGAAGTGGGAAAGATAAACGTGTTGCTCTGCGCTTCCCTCCTGGAGAAAATATAGGTCCTCACATCTGGTCAACTTCATGTGTTGAAAGTGAGTTTCGGGGGGGACTTTTCTAAGTCTCACTCTCAATTTCACTCTCTGTCTCTCTTACTCCCTGTCACTCTTCCTCTCATGACTCTCTCTCTCTCCCCCTTTCTCTCTCCTTTTCCCTGTGACTCTCCCTCTCATGTCTGTCTGTCTCTGTCTCTGTCTCTGTCTCTGTCTCTCTCTCTCTCTCTCTCTCTCTCTCTCTCTCTCTCTCTCTCTCTCTCTCTCTCTCCTTTTCCCTGTCACTCTCCCTCTCATGTGTCTCTCTCTCCATGCTGGGCTGTGTGTCATGTGACGGTGTGTAATTGCTCTGTGGTCACACCAGAGTTGTGCAAACAGATTAGCAGGGAAACATGCTGGCCTGCGGGACAGCCGAGGTGAATGTGTGTGCTGTGCTGTGCTGTGCTGTGTGCATGAGATCACAGATGTGGGATTGTGTGGGAACCGACTTGATGGAGTAATACCTATATTAATGGTGAGCAGGTGGGGCAGTGGACAACCGGACACGGACACACATTTTGATCATGATCACAGGAACGCATGCACGTGCACACGCACACACGCACACACGCACACACGCACACACACACACACACACACACACACACACACACACACACACACACACACACACACACACACACACACACACACACACACACGTATAGGCTTAGACTAAGTGTGCGTGCTTAATACACACACTAGTAACAGTCATGTCACACACACACGCATACACATGCGCGGACATGAGCATGTCAAATTATTTATTTGCGCCCATTGTGCATGAAATTACATTTGCACAGGAGTCAAATATTCCAGACTTCAATGTGCTTTAAAAACAATTAAAGATACAAACATTCTCCATCTCAGCATGTTGCTTGAGGCTTAGCAGAATATTTTCTTACTTACTGGCCTATTTTCTTTTCAGATCGCCGTGACATCTGTCTGTGACATTGGGCAGAAACAGAACACAAGTCTGGGAATATGTCCACAGCTGCCAAATACGAGAACCGTCACACAATCGTCCCCCCGCGCCCCCCAACACACAAACACAGTCACACAACGGTCCGTACAAAAACACTAAAAGGCAGACTGTGCACTGCAATACACAGAGTAGATATTAAAGCTAATAGTTGTACAGTAGGTTGCGCAGAGCTGTTCATACAGTAGCTAAAGGTTCAGGTTTAGGCAGACTGGCAGGCACTGTACAAATGAGCATTCCTGAAGCCATGCCGGGGAGACAGAGAAAGGGCAGAGAGGGGAGAAGGGTAAGCACTGGGCTGGTGAACGTACACACACTCACTTCAGATACGTGAGAGACTGAGAGTTGAACTTGGCTGAAGAAAGTCAACATGTAAGCAGACGCTGTAATTGGTTTCTGATGCCCCTGTCAGCTCGGTGCCAGACCACCTGCCCGGGGTAGTAATACCATCCACTAATATGTAATCAGTTTACCCTGGAAGGCCCGGCTCTATAGTCACCTGGTCGTAATGTACTCTTATTTACAGAAAAATAATTGTATGGCTAGTTTTAGATGAAACACATTTTTTGCAGCCCGCTCTTCCACAATCAATTACTGTGTTGCTGAAAACATATTTTGAGTTATGTCCGCCGCAGCAAAGGAGGAGTTTCCAAGTTCTCTAATGATGCCTCTATTATTTTTCTATTACAAATATTCGGTGAGACGTATAGCGTTTCACCTCATCCGTCACAAGCTGTTTTTTCTGGAAAAAATGGCCCCGGATTTTTATGTAAAGCAAATACGTTCTCCGCTTCCCCTCCCCTGGGGGACTCCACTGATTGTCTCTGTGCGATAGGTTTCTGAGCCTGCCCTATGCATTTTATGCTATAAGCTTATGAGCCGACTCACACAGATTAGCCCCAAAATGATGCATGGCTATTTTGTAAGCGTGTCATTTTTCCTATAGGCTGTTGGCTGCGGCTCCATGCATCGCTCTACAGGGCCGTCTTTCTGGGTCTGCTGTATGTGGCATTTGTCCCCCGTTGGCCCAGAATGTACTGTATGAGCCGGGGTCCGCCAGGGGACCCTTTCTGGCCACCGCCGGGCCTCCAGCGGATGTGGCGGCCGTGGCCACAGGCGTCTAGTGTCACAGAGGAACTTTACACAGTTTGCTAATATGAAAAATGTGTTTGGTGCTCAGTGCGGCCAGGAGCTGCATAAGAACCCCGAGCCCTATGTGCTGTATGTTCTCCGTGCGGCTCGGCATTGACACAGCCAGTGTGTTTGAACGCTTTCTCTGCTGTTGACTCTCCCAGGTAATGCTCTCAACGCCCCAGGCGGCTGGGAGAGAGAGAGAGCCTCTAGAGACGGGGCTGATAGACAGCCGTGCGTGCCGTTGTCATCGGCCGGCAGCCATATCTTCGAGGAAAGCTCACAGAGTGTGAGAGAGATCATTGAAATGGAAACACAAGTCTATTCCATCGGCTTGCCAAAAAGGCAAATGGTAGAGAGGGAGAGACGGACAGCAAGAGAAGAAGAGAGAGAGAAAGAGAGAGAGAGAGTGTGTGTGTGTGTGTGTGTGTACTGTAAGAGTGAGACAGAGAGAAACCAGACCCCCCCCCAACCCCTCCCTCCAAACCACCCACCCCCGACCCACCCGAAAGCCTCTGTAGTCAGCCACGTTGACGGCCAACTGGAGCACTTGAGAGCAGTGTGAATGACTCTTTAATGCCTGCTAACAGCCTGGGTATTTAGCGGAATGGAGGGACGGATGAAGGGATAGAGGGATGGATGAGATAGGATGGAAGTGACGACAGTGTGTGGACAAGGGCTCCCAGCAGACCCTCCAACCCCAACACCCCACCCAACACCCGCCGCTACCATGCAGCGGCGTGGAGCGCTGCCAAACAGACTGACTCCCTGGGACCCAAACTATAAAAATATATTATGGATGAATCACTTAGGATCTAACAATGCATCACATCCTGATGTGGTGTTAGTTTATAGGTCTGTTACTAACATTTTTTTAAACACTTTTTGTTGAAAAAAAACAACAACAAAAAACAACAAAAAACAACACAAAAAACAAACAAAAATTATAGCTGCAAGCAGCAATAAAACGTGAACAAGCAAGAAGCAATAAGGAGTCAGAACAATATGCAGAAGAAGGAACATATTTTTGGTGCTTTTGCCCCGGGTCCATACAATAGTGAATGAATAAATGAAATGTAAAATTCCTACAGTAGCCTACATGTCAACCTGGCCTCCTACAACAAAACTGATAAAAGCTTGGACAATTACAGTACAATTCAAGTACAACTAGAAGAAATTGTGAAATAAATGTGATTGGACACCAGTTAACAACAGTTGTTTAATGGCCACTTTGTTCAAGAAGTTAATCTAACATAATCTGGCACAATGTTTTAACCACTACACTGTTACATGAAATGATCAAGGCTTGTACAATGCTTTGGGTAGGTTACTACTGGAAATCTAGAATGTCGGGGTATGACCTGGCCGGGAATCGAACCCCGGTCTCCCAGTCTCAGGGCAGACACTCTAACCACAAGGCCACTGAGTTGGTGCCATTACCATTACATTGAGTTTTATCATCTCAATCACAGTGACATTTCCGTGAATGTCACTTTCATGATATGCGAGTGTAACTCCATGCTATTGAGAAGTAGGCAGAAATGCATTGGACTAAAAAGTAAAAGCCCAGCTTGAATCCTTTTATGTTAGGTCTTTTTAAGTAATAGCAAATCATACACATTGCAGAGACTTTAATTGTTACTGTAAAATAATTCAAACCGGCTGTCATTTTACATCTCATCTTACTCACTTCAAACAATGTGTTTCAGACACTAGACTATGATTTTTCACCGTTAGGCTCACTGTGACCACTGATCACGTGACTAACCCAATGTAACTGTGTACCCCATCATTGGCGCAACTCCGTCTCTAAATGGCTCTGGTGCGTTGCATTAAAATTGGATTTTAGATCATGCAACAGCATGCAGCAGTGGATAAACAAAACACAAGACAAATCAGTTTATGAAGAAAACTGAAGCAATAGGACATGTGGGTGTGACAATCTGCCACATCCTGACGTGAAACTCTACATACAATATAAAAGTATACTGGTTTACAGCAGTATGTTTTTATGAAGTGTATCCTTTAAACAAACAACTACCCTTAATCAATGATTATCTATGATAAAAATGCTTCAAAACAAGAGCCTACACATGTTAACAATTAATGTGATTCATAAAATGACCAATGCCAGGCTGCATTATATATTTGATGGTCAAATGAATTATTTTCGAAGTAATTTAAACATTTCATTGATGAGCCATGCGAGTTCCATTGTAAAAGCAGTGAGGTGGCTAAAATGGAAACTCCAACATAAAAGAAGGACATCAAGAGAATGGCAAGGTTTAACGGTTTTTATTAACAACCACTCCCAAAAGTATTAGATTACATTTGTACAAGGGCAGCATTGCTGGTTGAACTGGTAGGGATACTTAAGTAATCTGATTACTTGTAATGAATTATTTACATGATTACTTTACCAAACAAGGAGAACAAAGGAAGACCTGGAGATGCCGCAAACAGAAGGAGGGGGGGCCCAGGCCACCCCTAGGGACGTCGAAGCTGTTCCCACCCCTCGCCCTAACTTAACAAATGAATCCTAAACCGAGAACTAAAACATAACGAAAACCAAGGCTGCCGGCCATCTCCAGGCCAAACAGAAATAAACTACTACTTTAACAGTACTTTTACTGTGAGACTGTGGCTAGAGTAGGGCTTTACCGAATAGCCTCGTTTTTAACAACAAAGACTGGTTTTACAAAATGGCTGTGTTTAGGACAACTTCTAAGGACTACTATTTGACTTGTATTTGGACAAACTGGCAAAACTGGTATGCTTAGGACACTGAATGGTTTGGAGCTGCTGTCTGCTGGCAGGCTGGAAAGAGAGTGAGTGGAAGACAACAGGTGGCTTATATAGTCTGATGATGGAGGTGATTGGAGGAGACAGATGCGTGGTGGCCCAACCGGTGGTAAGAGGTGGAGGAGTGGGCTGGTACTGGAGATGAGTGGGCTGGACCTGTGAGTATGATTGACAGACTGGAGAGAAGGAGAGGAGAGCAGAATATAGAGGGGAGGAACACATGCTGCCTGCACTGTCTGTCTGTTCCCCCATAATAATACACGTAACAGCCCCCATTTGAGCAATTTGAGTAAGACTGGTTTTGCTGCTATTTGGCATCCCCCTCTACAAAACTGTAAAATATCAGAAGCAGATTACGCTGCATGTGTAGATTAGGGGCATTAGAATCATTTTCACGAACGAGCAATTTTCATTGGCTCGTAAAAACATAATTTTTTCTCTTAAAACAAAATTCACACCTATTTTCATATTCGTATGGCTCCAAAGTTCATGTGTAGGTCATTGTTATGCATTTTGATCAAAGATTGTAGGAGAACAGCTATTTTAACTGTTTTACATATAATTCAAGATGGCGGTTCATCTAAAGGTCAGAGGTCAAAAGTCAGACTACAAAAGTTGTTCGGCATAAGCAGACGCATAAGTGAATATAAGTTACATTTCTGAGAGTCAAGCAGTTCATGAGTTATAAGTGTTTAAATTTTGCAATTTCAGTTGAGTGCTATAGCGCCACCATTTGACCAGTGGTCACAGGCTTCGCATCATCACCGTTTGGCATCACCCTCTACCAGATTACCAATTTTCGCGAAAACCGACTGCACGGTTCAGCCAGAACAGCTATTTTTGGCGGAAGAAGGAGAAGGAGAAAAGCAGTCAATATCAATTAAGTGAACAAGTCCACTTCGTGGACTGCTTGTTCACTTAAAAACAGTACAAAGATATTTATTTGTGATCCATAAAAACACGTATGCTTCCTGAAATGGGTCACGAATCTGCAGTTTGTTTGTGAAACACTTAAAGATAAAGCAGTGGTTCCCATCCTGTGGGTCAGGACCCATAGGGTGGCGAATTGACAAAAGTAAAAAAGAAAAATACTACTGTATACTATAATAAATGGTGAAAAAACAGAAAGTACACCATCTACAAGCCCAAAGTGCTTCACATTATTTATCTGTGCAACCGAAAATATAATGCCTCAACAACCCCTACATTCCCAGCGCTAGTCAGGGTGGGGGGTCCCCGGTTCAAATATGATTATTTTGGGGAGGACAGCCTGAAAAGCTTTAGAAACGCTGGCACGTACTGTAGCACATCTCTCTGTGCTCTGCAGACCACATCTTGGTCTCATCTCAGATTCTGACCTAATTGCCTTGGTCCCGCGTCAGCTATTCTCATATTATCTTATTTTTATTTCTTTCAGTGAGGTCTTGTACTTCTGCCCGACAATGACATGAATAATCTCTTAATCATGGGAACCTCGCCGAGAGCATGCTCCACGTTTGTAGCACTTCCAGGGTGTAACACATGTCCAGCAGCAGGCTGCTAATTACGCACACGCCTCTAATGCTTGATTTATCGCGTCCGCCGTTAATTCAAGTCTAATAAGTGTCTCGTTTTGCTCCGCTTAAAGTTTCATTAAGAAGTGTGATGAATTTGCTACAATATTTAGCGGTTTCCTTTTAAGGCTTTTCCACCTTTATTGGATAGTGTACATACAGTATGTTGACAGGAAATGTGGAGAGAGATGGGGGATGACACATGGCGAAGGCATCCGTGATCGGGAATCTAACATGCAACCTGCCGCCAGGCTGGCTTAGAAGCATACAGTAGATGCCCGGAGCACTATACACTACATATTAAGATATTTCCAAACAATATTTAATGCTGTGTCTCTGGGTTTTTTATAATTGTTTAATCCGGTGGGTTTTCCGGTGGGTTTTCCACCAGTGGTCCGTGGACCACCAGTGGTTGACCACCTTGAGAGGGTTCCAGGTGGTCCCCAGCTCAGGTGGTTAGCCAGATGTAACTCTCTAGAGTGTAAAAATGTTTACACTCCCAAGATCTAAATTAGCACCACTTAATTATGAAGTCTACACAATTTAGAAGATTAATGGTCATTTTGATGTGTATGTTTGCCTGTTTCGTTTGCGCAAAATCCATCCTGGAATTGTGGACAAAACCAAAAGAAATCTTTAGTTTTGGGGTCTGTGGGGAGAAAATGTCATCATATGGTGGTCCAAATGTGCTCAAATGTGGAATAGATAGTGGGCCCTGGGATGGGCCCTGGGATCAAAAAGGTTGAAAACCACTGGTTTAACCAATGAAATGCATTAACAAGAGCTTGTGACTAACTGCACGGGATCCTTTGTGTAACAGGTTCTTTTGTTCATTTTCTGAAAAGTGACGCTTTTCATCATGCAAGGACAAGGACCACTATGGCTTTTGGCTGTCAACCCAGAGACCATGGCCTCAGCGGTGACCTTTGTGCTGCAGCGTGACTCCTCTGTGCTCTCTGTGGCTGTGACTCGGTACAGCCGCTCATGACATTGTCTTGGATATGCATGAGGTGGTCTGGTTTCTTTATACAGAAACCTTCAAGTCACATCAGTGTATCAGGAGAAGCCCTGTAATAACCCACCGGTCTGAATCCGCGAGGCTAAATCTATAAGCCTGCAAATGTGTTTGTTGGCCGTGGAAAGTCTGGGGAAGAAGTGGTAACTGCTTTTCCAATACTTTTATCCTCTCTTCTTCTCCGTTGAACCCCCTCTGGCAACCGCAAGGCCGTATCGTATACATCCTGATATCATCATCGCTTCGAATCTGAAGAAAGTGACTGTGTGTGTGCGCGCGTGCATGTGTGTGTGTGGGTGTGTGCATGCAGGCGTGCGTGTAGGATAAATGTGTACATGTTTTTTACTTTCCCCGATACTGTTGAAGGCAATTGTGCTAATGAGAACATACGCGTACATGGTGCATGTATTCGGTGTTACGGCCGGGGTGGCAATGTGAATCAAACACTCCCCGGGGCGGATCTAGGCATGGGCATGGGGGGGCAGTCCCTTAAATACCCAGTCTGCCCCCCAAACACGATGCCATGCAAAACAACCCAAGATATTTATTCTGCTACTAACTACAATTTTGGCACCACTAAACCAACAGCATTTCATCATTGAACAGAAAACTCTGAGTCAGGCCTTTAGATGCTGTGTGTCTGTTGCAACTACAACTGATGTTATTATTGATGCTTTACTTGACTAATAAAAGTCCTGTAACCGAAAATGGTGTGGGGGCGGCTTCATCGCCCGTGGCGCAAAGCGACACGGGCGATGAAGCCGCCCCCATACCATTTTCTCTTGCCCCTCCAACATGTTCTCTTGCCCCCCAAATGGGACATGTTACATCCGCCCTGACACCCCCCGTTCCCCTGGAGCTCTGGATGGGTTCAATACCAAGGACACGACATCTCTCTGTCCTTTGAGGACAACCACTCACCACACTTCATACCACCCCTTTTGTGCAACAGGGGATTGTGTGCTGTGCGCTACTGCTGCTCATGAAACGTGAATAGAATTCTACTCCCTCTCCCTTCTAAACATATAGAATTCTTATAGGTTTTGTATTATCTTAAAATCCAAAACATTTACACGGTGTATTTGGCCTGAGCCTGTTCAGGTGTCAGAAACGTGTGTTCACAAGGGTTCACCATCTTCTCTTCAGTTCAACCCAATGCTGGGTCTTCTGAGAAACTCATAACTCACGAAATTCAATATGACCCGCAATCAAGAGAAATGTTAATCCCTTTTTTATTTTCCTTCTTTATTTATACCACAAAAGCCACATGGATTTTCCTATCTAACATCATCTCTAATGTTGTTTACATGGAGCTGTCCACTACTCAAACAAAAAAGTGGGATAACACTGGACACCATGGGAAGAGAAGGCTGGGAAGAGAACTGTAAATATAGACAAAGAGGACCAAAGCCAGTAAACTCAGTAATACACTGAAAGGCTCTAAGTACCACTTCACTCCTGTCTCCTGTCCCAATCTGATGTTAAGATGCTAAACGGACTAGACCAGTACAACACTGTGTGCTCTCCAAACCATACAAGGGCCGACTGTGGCTGTGGCTCAGGAGGTAGAGCAGGTCGTCCAGCGATCCAGTGGGTTGGCGGTTCGTATCCCAGCTCCTACTGTCTGCTGTTGAAGTGTCCTTGTTCAAGACAAGTTACCCCAATATTGCTTGTGATGTTATGGTTGTGCCTTGCATGTTTTTTTCCGCCATTGGTTTGCGTGTGTGTGTGTGTGTGTGTGTGTGTGTGTGTGTGTGTGTGTGTGTGTGTGTGTGTGTGTGTGTGTGTGTGTGTGTGTGTGTGTGTGTGTGTGTGTGTGTGTGTGTGTGTGTGTGTGTGTGTGTGTGTGTGTGTGTGCGTGTGTGTGTGAGAATTGGTGAAGGTAATGTAAAGTGCCTGGATAAACTTGCTATATAAATGCACCATTTATCTTGCTCTAAATCAGTGGTTTTCAACCTTTTTCATTCCACAGCCCTATTTATTCGGAATTTGAGCCACGGACCACCATTTGATGCCATTTTAGCCCCACAGCCTCCAAAATTAAACATTTCTTTCCTTTGCTTTTGTCCATAATACCAGGCAAGATTTGGGCTAATTCAGATGATGAATATTTTAAGTCTTGAGAGTGTAAACATGAAACGCTCTCTAAGAGTTACACCTGGTTTCCATCAACTTTTCAGCCCGGGGACCACCTGGAATCCTCTCAGGGACCACTGGTTGAAAACCCCTGCTTTAAATGCTAGAACTGCTAGTGCTATTGAAGCCCAGAGACCAGAGTCATACTCGGTTGCACTTCGGTGTGGCGTGCCCAAAATAGCAAATTTACAACAAGCTGGAAATGTTCAGTGTGTCGTGAACTTGCAGATCGACGATTGTCGGTGCACAACACCCGCATGCAACTGAAGTCAGACTTTCTCCTGCCCAGTGCCTTATACCCTCCAAAGCCCAGCCACACACTGCTGGGATAGTCTGATTATTTGTCAAAGCCTCAGCAGTTTGGTGGAAAAAAAAGAATCCAGTTGAGAGTGTGAAGTCTGGTTTGAGTCTGCTCCGTGTTCCAAGAATTCCATCCGTCCTCACTCCGGTTGACCTGGGATGGTGCAGGAGATGTGGGGGCTTTTTTGGTTGGGGGGTTGCCAGGTTTTTGGGGGGCTGAGTGGAGGGGACCTTTTAGTTCTTCCTCCACTTCTTTTCAGGAGTGCCGGGCATCAGATTTTTCTGACGTCTGTGGGAATAGTGGACCCTCTCAGTTTGCCGAAAATGATTGGCGATTTTCTTGCCGTTCCTTGTTTGTGGAAAAAACATCGCAAAATGCTTACCTTGGAGCGAGTGCGGGACGTCAGTGCACCCCGACTGCCATTGTGGTTGAAATCACGGGGAAGGATGTCTGCTTCTGGGGTCCGTGTTTCTGCTGCTCGCTGCATGCCCACCCAGGAGGACCAGCAGCTCTGGCTCTTGTAAAAGAGCAACTCGACTCCGCGCTCTCTCCTGGAGAAACACAAATAAATTCCTTTTAATCAGCCACGGGCTCCTTACGGGGATCATTTGGAAGGAATGTAATTGAAACTTTAACGTAACATCATTCATAAGGTGAAATGTGCTTTGGTAGGCTTGATTTGTCTCTCTCATGGCCCCGGCTCCTTTGATATAGTGCAGGGCTGTGACCTCGGAGAGCAGTTTTCAGGACAAAGGCAGGGTGATGTGAGACGTGCTGGAAGGAAGCGGGGCTTTGAAAACACCTAGGAATACTCTCTGCGAGTTGTACAGTACAGCTCTCAAAGACTAGGGCCGACATTTCAACCAAATGATTAAACACAACCCTCACTCCATAGCCCTGTGTGTGTCTCTCTCTCTCTCCCACCCCCTCTCTGCTGGCTTCTGTGGCTCTCTGGAAGTGCAGAGGGGAAAAGGTCCCGAGTTCAACGCCTCTGAAAGCGGATCCAAAACCGCTTCGCTAACGAGAATGCCAAACCTAACAGGGAGTGACAGCTCATTGCGCTGCTGCGTGCACATGCTTGTGAGTGTGTGTGTGCGTGTGCCCGTGCTCACGCACGTGTGTGTTTAGAGGTGTCGGAGCGTGCCAAATATCTGTGTGCATTTATTTTGAGAAGGCAAACATCTCTGGTGCAGTTTAATAACTCACTTATTTTGTCACACTGGTCCATGCAGGAATGCACCCCTGCATGCACGCACGCATGCACGCACGCACGCACACACACACACACACACACCCACACACACACACACACACACACACGCACACACTGCTAACATGGTGCCGTCAGTCAGGAATGATAGTCTATTAAAACTTGAGTGGAGAACCCGAAGGGTTAAGCTCCCCACCCTTAACTGCCCCCCCAGCCCCTCTCGCCCCCCGTGACTCCATCACAGCCACAACCACCGGCTTTCTCCACCCTGCTATCTGGCCTGAGATGAAAAGCAGATGGATCGAGGGGGTGGGGGGGGTGTCTGTAGAGACAGAGAGGGTACAAGGGAAAGTGAAATGGAGAGGAGAGGGAGAGAGATATAGGGGCAAAGAGGTCAGAGAGAGAGAGAGAGAGAGAGAGAGAGGTAAAGGATTGTAAGTCTGGGAAATGGGCTGTTCACTACAAACACGTTGACTAACTAAAAAAGATTTAGTTCAAAATGTTCAGGCCAGGCGTAGTTCACACAACGACAACTATTAACAAAGGCAATGCGAACGATTAGAGTAAAGGTTAAGGTTATACAGTAGTAAGTTCACGGCCCTAGAGCGAGAGAGAGAGACAGAGGGAGAGATGAAGAAGACGGAAGGAAGAGAAAGAAAGAAAGTCGGTTCAAAAGTGAGAGTGAGTCAGAGAGAGAGAGAGACAGTAAGACAGAGAGACAAAAAGAGATAAAGGCAGGTCAGGCTGGGAGCGAGGGAACAGTCAGCCAGTCCCACATGAAAGGAATCTGTCCAATCCCCTCAATGATAAACATGTGTCTGTGTCACCCATCCCTTTATTGTACGTGTATGCGTGCGTGCACGCGAGTGTTTGTGTGAGAGAGAGAAAGAGAGAGTGAGAGAGAGTCCTGCATGGATCATAGTGTTAAACGTTGTGGGTGATGACATCCACTCGATCCTGATCCATGCTCTGTCACATGACTGTGTTGCGCATCGACAAGTGCCTGACCTACAAGTTCGCCACACCACACCGTCTGATGTAACACCTCAATAACACGCACGCGCCAAAGCGCTGTGTGCAGTGCACGCACACACGATTCAATATCTTCTCCTTCACTTGGCTGACCTCTGTTCTGCTGTCCCTCGGCTACTCCTCTGCCCCCCAACCCTCTTTACACTCTCTTCCCTTCATATAGCAGTACCAACAATCATTGAATCAAAAATGAGCCCTCTCTTGACAATGGCTGGCAATTGGTACAGTAGATTGTCTGGATGCGATCTGTGACTGGTTCCCTGTTTCCGGTTCTCCAGCAGAGTTAGTGTCCAAGTGTCCCTGAGCAAGACTCTGAACGCCTATTTACTCCTGATGTGCAGTTTGGTGCCTTGCATGTCTTCCTCTGCCTTAAAGGAGAATTCCGCCTCAAGAGGCTTTCTTAAAGATGGAGTGCCATGATTTTTTTCTACCCTAAAACATGATCATCAGGTATTATTGTTATATGAAGAGTAAGATTTTTTTCAAAAAAGTGTACAGTGTTTGTTAAACTGTCATTTTTATGATTCCACCCTACCAGTTCATTAAGTATGCCTGGTTTGCCTGGTGGGTGGTGATGGGTGGAGATCCACCTGAACTGAAGCCACGCCCACAGCTTTAGTTGCATGATAAAGGGGGAGGAGTTAGGGGAGGGGCTGAACAGGTGATGTCACTATATTGCAGTTTTTTTCATTGGCACTGGAAAGGTTCAGCCCCCAGGAAGAAACCCTAAATACAAAGGGAAGACATCATTGCACATAAAAAACACACACAAAGAGGTCTATTTACATACTGTCACCTCTTAAACATGCACAAAATTGGAAAAAAATACAAAAATCACGTTACCCCCTCTTTAACTTTATTTGCATATGATTTATTTCCAAAAAAGTGGTCTTATTGAAAGCACTCCTTAATGGCTGTTTCCCCTCCCCCAAAATAGAATAGGGCCATTGGGTGTTCAAATTCACCCATTTACATGGCTCCAAAGTGCAATATTTTTCTATATATTGTCTCTCCATCATGTCAATGGTGTGTTGACAGTCACTTTTACTTTTGGTTCAGCATTGGTTCAGCCATAAACCGTCATGCCCCCACGCCCCCACCTTTTGAGACAGCTGAGCCACAGCTGAACCAACTGCTGACATGGTGGAGAGACTATATATATATATATATATATATATATATATATATATATATATATATATATATATATATATATATATATATATATATATATATATATATATATATATATATATATATAAAATACATTTTGGAGCGAATTTGAACAACACCCATTAGCCCCATTCCAAGCTTATTGTGGGGTAGGCGAAACAAATAAATTAAAAAAAAAAATGGGGTGGAATTCTACTTTAATGTGTACGACTGTGTGTGTGTTTATGGGTGAATGAAATGCACAATCTATGCAAAGCGCTTTGGATAACATTGCTATAATATAAATGCACCATTCACAAGGGGCATCAGGCGGTCAGTAAAGAGAAGTGAGGTTCTCTCTTAGAGACAAAGACAGAGTGTAGGGGGGTGGGTGTGGGGGTGGGGGTGGTGGTGGTTCTATTGACTCACCCACCTTTCTGGAGTGTTGCCACAGCTACGGGCCTCGGCCTGGCCTGAAATGAACCATGGGAAAGCGGCGAGCGAGACGGAAAGGCGAGAGGGAGGACACTGGAAGAAGAGCCTCCAAAGAAATAAAGCGGTAAAGCAGTAGAGAGACAGTGTGGCTTTGAAGAGCAGCCTGTTTGGTTTTGTCCCCGTGGTCTCGCGGGTAAACACCCTCGGCGTTTGTTGCTGTTGTTGCAGAATAAAAGAGAGGGCCTCACCGCAAATATTTGTTTGTACAGTATGTGTCCATATGTTTTTCTCCCCCCTCCCCTTCTTTTTAAGTACCAATATGTTGTGCATGTTGATGCCAGAGGATTTATTATTGTGTGATGGTTCCTTGTGTTATTTTAACTCCCATGTTTGTGGCGTTGCAGGGTGGTTATTTGTCATCGCTATACTCAGCACCGCTATTCTCCGACTTTCTTCCTTAACGACCCATTACTGTACAAAGGCCTCGTATTTCATGTCAGCTTTCACAAACATGGTCAGTAACAGCTGTGGTCAGTGTGTGTGTGTGTGCGTGTGTGTGTGTGTGTGTGTGTGTGTGTGTGTGTGTGTGTGTGCGTGTGCGTGTGTGTGTGTGTGTGTGTGTGTCCACAGACAGCTGGCATGGAGCCATTGAAACCACTGCTACTCACCCGTGACCACACTCCAGGCATTGGGTCACTGACACACACTCATGGGTGTAGGGTTGTGTTCACACACACACGCACGCGCACACACACACACACACGTACACACACGTGCACGCATGAACTCTGCATCTGAACGCTGCATTATGTGGCTCCATTTCCACATAGTTGACTTTGACAGCTGTCGTTTTCGATTGACCTGCGTTCAATTCTGTTTGTGTTTCGATGTGTGTGTGTGTTTGGGCTATTGTGTATATGTCTATGTTTATGCTTTACAGCATGTGCATGTGCAACAATGTGCGTGGCGTGCACACGCACACATCCATATTTAATGTTCACTGTACATGTCTGATTTATACAACCCTAGTGTCACAGAGAGTCCAACCAACCAAACAAGAACTTTTTCTGGTTTCAGAACATCTTGCCAGAATGAAGTACATTTGGAGAGGATCAAAGTTTTTCCTACTGCCTCAGAACTCATTATTGAAAGCCAGACCCCACCCATTTCAGCCATATACACAGTCTGCCTAGAAATACCTAGATGTGTTCTTTAGTTAGGCCTACTTAGCAAAATGTATGAATAATCTGCAGAATAAATGTGTATCAATAGCTTTCTTCACAAATAATGTTCATAAAGGTGTGTCCCATCACCTCTAACTTTTACCAAAGTTGATGACCTCATCAGATCTGTGATGATTGCTACAGTATGGTTTGGAGTTTTTTATGGCTCTCAAAGTGATTCAGAATCATCAAAACATATTTCAAGCAGAAGAATAAGTAAAAAGAAATTGGTATAGGCAATTATTTATCGCACCAAGTACGTTTTGTGTAAAGTTTGTGTAGTTATAGGAGGTAGGCTTGTGAGAATGCATCTCATAGGTACAAGAACAGCTGGACAAAGGTCTGCATGCATCTTTCATGCATTACAGCAGGAGTTTTCAACCTTTTTGATACCAGGGCCCACCATTTATTCATCATTTGACCCTTGCGGGTCCATTTGGTTTCATTTTTACACTCTCAAGAGTTACATCTGGTCAACCACCTTAGCTGTGGACCACCTGGAACCCTCTCAAGGACCACTGGTGGTCCCCGGACCACCTGCTGAAAACCCCTGCATTACAGTCATTGCCTAGCCTGTCACAACAACCTTTAGATGGTGATTGTGAAAAAGGAATTTGTATTGTATTAGTGAGTGAGTGAGTGAGTGAACTAAACCTGTTGAAAAAAGGTAAAATAATTAGTGCAATATAAAACAGCAAACAAACAAAAAAGCCTCACTCCTTATTATACTGTACTTTCCTACAGGTATTTCGTCACATGTTTAAAAACAGATTCAGGAGAAGTATAAAACTTATATAACGCTGTACTGACACAAATCCCCCTATGCATTAAAGCAGATATGTAAACTCAGAATGCGTTACCATGCCACACCTTTTTATATTGTATATTTGCTATTTTTGACTAGCCTAGAATTTAAATGAATTGTTTAAACTGCTCTGTATTTTGCTGGAGATCCCCTGGAATGCCCCTGAAAACTCCTGCGGGACCCGAACTTTAAAACTTGTGCGCGTGCGCGCGCACACACACACACACACACACACACACACACACACACACACACACACTGAACCACTGCCAGGGAACATTTAGGCTCAAATTAAGCCAAATTGGGAAAGAATAAGTCTTCTGGCCCTGGACGACCCATTCTTCTCAGATCATACTACTCCCACCCACCAGAAAGGCACTAATGAGGAGCTTTTTGGGGGTCATTGTAACAGATGACTGTTTGACTGACTGTCAGACCACAGTCTGTAGGAACGCTGGTGTATTTTACGGCTGAGAACAGAGAAGGGATCTGATCGCTAAGAATAACAACCAAATAAACAGCTCTGGGAGCTTACAGCCGCTTTGATGGCAAATTGTTTCCTCTGTGGCAGAACTCGCCATTAAGTCCAAGCGTGTGTAGTACAGGGGCGGATGTAACTTTTCCCAATTGGGGGGGCAGGAGAAAATGGTAAGGGGGTCATCGCCCGTGGCGCGATGTGTCACGGGCGATGAAGCCGTACCCATACCATTTTCAGTTACAGGACTTTTATTAGGCAAGTAAAGCATCAGTAATAACATCAGTTGTTGTTGAAGTTGCAATAGAAACGCAGCATGCATAAAGCTAAAGGTCTGACTCAGAGAGTTTTCTGTTTTCAATGATGAAATGCTGTTGGTTTAGTGGTGACACAGCAGTAGTTAGTTAGTAGCAGTAGTAGTGTTTCAAAATCATTTTAAATATAAGCACTTTAATTTGATACTGTATATCTTGGGGTTGTTTTGCATGCCATCATGTTTGGTGGGGCAAACTGGGCGTTTAGGGGGCCATTGCCCCTCCATGCCCATGCCTAGATCTGCCCCTGGTGTAGTATGTAGTGTGTGCATGTGTGTGTTTTTCCTAATAGGTGGTGATGGCTGATGGTCATCCACCTGAAGTGAATCCACGCCCACAGCTGTTGTTGTAGGATACAGGGGGAGTTGGTTTTAAGCACATGTATGTACAGTATGTGTATGTTATATTATGTACTATGTAGGTACATTCTGTATATTTGTAAATTGTCTATGTTTGGTTTATATTGCGGTTACGTGTGCGCGCATGTGCGTGCATATAAGTCATATACAAGCGGTGCATTCTACTTCCAGACATTTCTATGTCGCAACCGCTCTGCATATCTGTGCATCTGCGCATCATCAAACCTGTTCCTGACAGCAACATTTCTACGGTCCCTCTTGGTTCCACTTCAGCGTGGAAACACAGACCATACTTCATTTTTACTGTAGGACGAGGAACTTGATCCCATGCAGCTAACTGCTTCCCCAGTCCCCACAACTGGTAAATGTACTATTTGTATAAATGCAGGGGTTTCTGATGCTGAACACTCTCATTATCCCGTTTGTCCCTTTCAACCAGATATTAAGAGTTGGTTTCACAGACATGGATTTAGCCTGCGTGAGCCCAAGGCTGCAGTCATTTTTTTCAACAGAGAACAACTTTGAGAAATCCCTCAAATTGCAAGTGTCGGGTCGTGAATACAACAAGAAATATGTCTGACTTCATTCATCGTGCACTAATATACCCACTTTATTGTATAATATTATAATGTATGTAATGATAGTCATTCCATGTGTTTATTAGTTCTTTAACTGGCAGGAGTGCGTTTAGGTAGAGGAAAAATGAAATGTTCCATGTTCACATAATTGTAGACTTTGTAACACAGTTATACCGGGAACTAGAGCTTATTCAACAGTGCCCTGATTGTGAACATAAACCAGTATAATTCATAAATGACACCACTGGTGAGTCATAGCGCTTTGAAAAAATACATATTTTCCCACAACCAGAAGGTCAGAAGTCAAATTGGACCCGAACCTTATGGGTTTGCTCAAATGGAACCAAATGGACCCGTCCACGGCCCTTTGGTTCCATTTGCCCAAATGAACACTCAGGATTTCCCTTTTACGATTATCTTTTTGCTTTTCTGCCTTTATTGATATAGTATGAAGTGAAGATTGATGAAAAAGAGGGAGAGACAGAGATATGGGGAAAGATACGCAGCAAATGACGTTATGAACTGGACCCAAACATTATGGGCATGCGCCTGGACCGCTAGGCTACTAGGCCTTTCTCACTCAGAGTTTGACAGTGTCTATACCTCTGAGGATGACCGTCGCACGCCGTGCTCAGACCCCCCGCTTAAACGTGTGCACAATTTCAGATGTGCACACGCACACGTGTGATTATTATGTGGAAAAACTAATTCCTTAGTTACACATTCCTGCAGTGCTTATACATTCCTCATCACAGCGTCTCATATGTCCGGCTGAACCATACCAGAATCCACCCGTGGATTTCTTAAAAATGTTACGAGGATTTTTTTTTGCTTGGGAATGATTTATGCCATACTGTGGAATACCGAATAAAAGCGCCCGCATGCGGCTACGGTATATACCGTATATATAGTGGTGCTGCCACCAAAAAGACATCAGTCTTTATTTACTTTCCAGCGAGGAAGTGCTGGGACGGGGGAAGAGGTTTTTGTAGCGTTGTTTGTTCAACACTCACCCGCGTCTCCTTCAGCCGCGCTCCGGGTCCGTCTGGCCCCGTTAGACAGCGGGGTGATTAGCGGGACGTTTTAAAGCCACAATCCTGTGATTTGTCGGTCGGGGGGCGACCGCAGGCCCTCAGCGCTGCCGACCACGTCTGGCCTTGAGCAGTACACGCGCACACACGCGCGCGCACACACACACACACACACACACGCACTGTACACTCCCTAGTAGACACAGATATTCACTCAGAGAAATATACACATATGCACAAATTTCTCTCTCTCTCTCTCTCTCTCTCTCTCTCTCTCTCTCTCTCTCTCTCTCTATCACTCACTCACTCACTCACTCACTCACTCACTCACTCACTCACTCACTCACTCACTCACTCACTCACTCACACGCACGCACGCACACGCACTCACACTCATACACACACACACACTGAGAACACACGCGCATGCATGCTTGCATGGCATGTTTAATAACCTGATATAAACACACAAATAGGCATACACACATGCATGCACTCACTCAGACATACAGTACACAGTACACACATCATGCGTCAGCAGGAATACACACACACACACACACACACACACACACACACACACACACACACACACACACACACACGCATAAACACCGGTAATTGTCATACACATCACGTCGCACACACACACACACATCTACAACTGTACATGTCATGCACACACACGTACAGTACATAACACACATCGCATGTCCTGGGATGTTTCCCGCAGCACAGAAAGACTCTCTGTCTTTCAGAGCTGTGGTCCAAACCCAATGTTTTCCTTAATAGTGGGTATGGTGCTAAAACTATTAGAGACAGCAATCATAGCCTTAATCATATTGGATTTCCACATACCAAGCAGTTTCACAGGCGGCCTGCACCATCTACAGTATAGGCCCTGTGTGTGTGTGTGTGTGTGTGTGTGTGTGTGTGTGTGTGTGTGTGTGTGTGTGTGTGTGTGTGTGTGTGTGTGTGTGTGTGTGTGTGTGTGTGTGTGTGTGTGTCGTTTGGCTGTGGGGCTCCATCCATACAGAGAAACTGTTACGGTATAATAATATATATCTTAAGGTGCTGATAATATCAATACTGTATATAGAGAAACGGACCAGCCAAGAAGGTGTCACAGTTAAATCAGTGTGTGTGTGTGTGTGTGTGTGTGTGTGTGTGTGTGTGTGTGTGTGTGTGTGTGTGTGTGTGTGTGTGTGTGTGTGTGTGTGTGTGTGTGTGTGTGTGTGTGTGTGTGTGTGTGTGTGTGTGTGTGTGTGTGTGTGTGTTATAGGTTATGTGCTGTATGGACTCATAGGGTTAGATATTCCTCCATGCACTGCAGACGTGCTGAAATGGAATCCCCCGGCTTGCATTGTTCCTGCATTATCGCATTAACGTATGTGGAGTGTGTGTCGTATGCACAACCACACACACATGTGCGGGGATGCGCACTCATTCACGCTCAGTCACACGAACGTAAGCACGCACACACACACACACACATACATACACACACGCTCTCTCTTATTCTCTCTCTCTTTCTGTATCTGCGTAGATTTATCCAATTCTAATCCATTTCTAGCTTGGACTTAATGAGTGTAACCAAATGGACCTGCGACCTGGTTGCAATTGCACACTCTCAGAGTTAAAGCAGCGTTCCGGACTTCGCCGCGGGGGGAGAACAAATCAAGCCAGCCGGGCCGTAAATAAACGCGGGAGATTGCATAAACATTCGCTAAGCTTTGGACGACGCTCAAATCAACAGAACCCCTGCACCCAAAACTGCAGATTTATGAAATAATGAGCGTCTTATGAGGACCGTAAAAAGAACGGCAGTGTGTTTGATGTGGTGCGGCTGCAGCGCTGCTCTTCTCAAGGTCATGGAGAGAAACGCTTAACTTATCTACAGCCAAACCCTGACCTCGTCCTCTTCCGCTCTAAATCCTCACTCCCCATCGCACCATGCACCAAACCAACGCAGAAACACATCACAGTTTTAATGCTAGAACGTATTTTAATGGATATGAGAAATGTAACACCAGCGATATGGAGTTCTGGGTCTGAGATGCCCAAATGTGGAGTGTGTGATGCAAGCATGGCAGGGGCGGATCTAGGAATGGGCATGTGGGGGGCAGGCAATGCCCCCCTAAATGCCCAGTCTGCCCCAACAAACACGATGGCATGCAAAACAACCCAAGGTATTTCTAATTAAAGTGCTTATATTTAAAATGATTCGAAACACTACTACTGCTACTGACTAACTACAGTTGTGGCACCACTAAACCAACAGCATTTCATCATTGAGAACAGAAAACCCTCTGAGTCAGACCTTTAGCTTTATGCATGCTGCGTGTCTGTTGCAACTTCAACAACAACTGTTGTTATTATGGATGCTTACTTGCCTAATAAAAGGGCCGGCTTCATGTGTCGCTTCGCGCCACAGGCGATGCCCCCCAAATGGGAAATGTTGGGAAATGTTACATCCGCCCTTCTCCCCATCCCACCATGCACCAAACAAACGGCAGAAAGACATCACGCTTTTAACGGCTGGAACGTATTTTAATGGATATGAGTAATGTAACACCAGCAATATGGAGTTCTGGGTCAGAGATGGCCAAATGTGGAGTGTGTGCATGGAGTTTGTCACGCACGCGATGGCATTTCAGCCTGGCTTACATTGTAATTTCACTCACTGCGTTTGCATCTGTGTCATAGGTTGGCTATTTAAACATTACAGATAAGATCCCAGCGGGTCACATTGTACCATGCTGTGAGCTTGTACATCTGCCGTTTTTTTTTTTTTTTACAATGTTGAAAGTTAGCACTACTGACATATTTTCAGTGAGAATGTCCCTGTTGTCAGGTATAGAACACCTACAGCCTGACATGTAACACTGCCTGAGCTCATATAGGACCAATATCTCATCCAGCCCAACATAATGAATCAACATGAAACTTACTTTATTGTCTATTGTCTCTCTCTCTCATACACACTCCACACTTGAGCGCAAACTTCAATAATCTCATTTGTTGTTCTCTGTGATTCTTGCTGCTCTGAAGCAGATTGAATACTAGTGGCTGTATGAAGACAGGCCCATTTATGACGGCTCATAAACATGATTCATTCCACCAGCATCTTCACCATAGCTTTCAGCCACAGTGGTGACATCTGTTTTAGAGGACTTGTCAGCGTGAAACACACCCTGCTGCTCTAAGTCATGACTATACACTATGGACTTCATCCATGAGGGAAATAATCACCTGGATTAGTTTAGAGTTTAAAATATATAGAAACCCGGCAATTCTTGAAGTGAGCCGTGTCTTTAAGTCTTATTTAAGAACTAGAGGAACGGTGTTAAATCTGTCCATTAGTATAGACAAGGAGATGAGGTAATGATGTACGCTAAGTACAGCATTATGTAAAGGCTGACATGGATTAAAAGTGTTGTTGCGGCTAGAACAAAATGCAAATATAGCAGCCTTTAGTGGTGTCATAATGGCATCATGGCTAGTATGTGGCCATCCATGATGTCACAGGCCTGACATCTTCTATTATGAAATGTATAAAGTTAAACATTATAAAAGAAATGAAACTGGCAACGTGCACACAAGGAAATGGCCCTGATTTGCAAGCAGACACACTCACTGGCCTGTTTCTAGAGACAGCCAAGTTGCTACATGACCATGCTGTAAGAAATACATACTGTATTTCCAGTGAGCAAACACATATTTATGTTTGGTCATTTTTGAGCCGTTTCTGGATTCTCTAACATACCATAATGTCATGTGTTTTTGTTCTTGTATCAGCGGTGAGTGCTGCTGTACTTCTCAGTTACGACATTAATTAAGAGCAGAAAACCGAGAAGACTTCCCCAGCCACTGTCCAGTACAGCTTTCACAGGCCTCCTTCCTTCTGGTTTTTCTTCTGGTCCTACGCCATCTTAAGACCAGCTCCTGATTGCTAACCAGCCTCCCTGTTTAGTGAATTGGCCAGTCAAGTTCATTTATGCTCGCCGCGCTCCAGAATGAAGTTGGTGTGTGCCGCCAGATGCAATAATTCACAATTCACGTTTAAGGGCTTTCCACACACGACCAGATGTGAACATTATGTGGGAGAGAAAAAAATATGTAAAAGCCCCCAAATTCGCTCATGTCATGTGATGGCGGAGGAGATGGGAATTTGCGAAGGTTACTGTAACTTAAATCCCTGCCATGATCGAGTTCCTTTCTTTTTTGGGGGCCGGGTTTCATGTTACAATTATATGACCGGAGTCCCTCTGGGGTTTATGCTTGAACCTCTCCTTTTACCTCTACAGTACACCAATATCCTAATCTGAAATAGCTGAGAAGCTCATAAAGCAATAGAGGTTGTACTGTAGATCTGCCATATTCACAGAATGTACGGCCCAGATGTAGGGACGGCCTAGGGTTCATGTGGTTAATACAGTACGAATGTGCTGTTGAGGGCGGAAATCTTTATCGTAACATTTTTTATGGAAGGAAGTCGAATGCTGCTGTGAGATGGAAGCCAAGTCCACACGCTACACCGTCCAAGTCCCCAGTGTTATAGTTAATCCAATTGTAACACAAATGCAACCCAAGTGGAAGGGTCCATTTTGGTTGCATTTGCATGATCTCAAGAGTTAAATGATGACCAGTGGACTGAGGATTTCACTGTGTGTCAGCTCTGACTTTAACCCTCCCTGGCCCTATGGAGCCAGCAGCCATACATTGACATCTCTGACTCTCCCTCCCACCTTCCTTCCTCCCTCTCTCCCTCTCTCTCTCACTCTCGCTCATTGCTCAGCTGTCATATTCCTTTTCCTGTGCTCTTTGCTCTGGTCCACTGCTTCTCTGATCGCTCTCCATCCACCTCTCACTTCCCTTCATCTCCTAAGTCCATCATGGACTGTGTCTGTGTGCCGGAGGAGGATTGGCTGCACTTTCAAGGTCTGCATGGAGGACAAATTGTACCAGGTGTGTGTGTGTGTGTGTGTGTGTGTGTGTGTGTGTGTGTGTGTGTGTGTGTGTGTGTGTGTGTGTGTGTGTGTGCGTGCGCGTGTGTGCGTGCGCGTGCGTGCGTGTGTGTGTGTGCGCGCACATATGCGTGTGCATGCATGTGTGTGCATGCGTGTGTATGCGCGTATGGGTGCGTGCGTTTGTAAAGGCGAATCCTCTTTGTTAATTCAACTCTGCAGTAACACATACAGATAAATGGAAGCCCCAGAACTTATTTTAAGAGTTTTGCTGCATAATATCCTAAACCCGATATTTGTTCTGTTATGTTTCATTCGCCTTTGTTTCACTGTATGTTGAAAATCCAGATTCATCACGGACATTGTGACTAGGCTGGTGCATTATGATGACGTAACAGGCGTCCGCTTGCAAGGTTTTTTTGGGAAACTGCCTCCAATGCAAAGTGAATGAGGGGGTATGGAATATCGTGGCTGGCAAGGAAGTGGCTCTTTTGTCTGCTCAACAACATGGGACTGTTTTACAACGTTGGTTGCGGTGTCCCCCAACACATCTATAGCCTACCAGGTCCCCTCCTTTTTTTATTCGGTTACCCGTCATATTCTGTGACCTATACTAGAGGTCTTCACTGGTCCAATAAAGGGTAACTATGCAGTGATAAAGTGAGTGATAAAGTCAGTTTAATGGTGTTTAACATTGTTTACTGCAATTAAACAATGCAATCAAACATTATACAACTTGGATCGATTGGCATGGCCAGCAAGTATTTTTTTCCCACTCGTATTGTTCCCATTCTGTATAACCTCAACAACTCGACAGTACATCCAGACAGAAAAGGCCTATCTGATTGCCTTAAATGATGCTAAATAACTCACTTTGCCACTGTGGAAAAGACTCCAGACTCCAGGAGGAGGAGGAGGAGTCTGACTATGACATCACCTGCCAGTCAGGCAATCAGAGCTGAGTGGCCACCAGCTTGCACTCACTCTGGCCCGAGAGCCTATATGTAGACCTGGCAGACTTCAGTCCTCCTCTGTACCTCCTCAAACCAACACACAGACAACTGAGCTCCTGCTCTCCATTCTCCTCCATTCCTCCACTCGTGTGCGTCCATGACTAAAGTAAGCCACCATTGTTTGCTGAGGTTGTGGACTGTGGCCTGTTTGTTACCAGGACTGTTTGTCTATTGTTTAGAGGATATGTTATTGTGTATACCTCTAATTTATGTTATATCCATATGTATGCCTAATTTGCCTACGATATGATGAGACCATGTTTGTAATATATATTATCTATATTTGATATCCTATAATATATACATTTGCATATCGTATATGTTTGATATCACTGTTTATATATATTTAAATATGGCTCTAATTATCGTTATTATAGGTATACATATCCTTAATACATATCCCTATCCTTATTTCATATCCTTGATTATTGAATGATTTAGCTAATTATTTCATGGATTATATGATTATGAGTTGTTATGGAGCTGCACATGATTAGTGGGGATGTGATTTATGATTATTTTGGCTATGGACTATTGTATTCCTTATTTCATTGACTATTATTAATACAGAATATTGTTTGTTATTTCCTTTATGTACAGACCACACGCCGTGTTTGACACGCATCCAAATAAAATATTGGAACCGACCCTCTGCCTCTTGCCTCTCAATGGTCAGCTTGGCCGGTGGCCTAGCCTGTCCCCAACCCTGTCAGTCACTTTACCTGATCCAACCCTCACCAAGAGAACCCCTCTTTTTCAATGGTCCTTCGAGCCGGATAGTGACTGAACCAATGGCAGGCAGAGAGGATGGCAGAGGGAAGGAAGAGGATGAAGAGGAAGAGGAGGTGAGGCATGAACCATCCTTCCTGGAGGAAGGATTGCCTCACACCCAGAGGAGACCACAACCGTGTGCTCCCTCCATGGAACCAGGCGGCCAGGGTCAAGGCAGGTCCACGCAGCCAGGCTCCATCTACCCCTCCAGCGCTCCAGCCAGCGCTCCAGCCCATCCGGGCTCCTCCCAGCGCTCCGGCGCTCCAGCCCATCCGGGCTCCTCCCAGCGCTCCGGCGCTCCAGCCCATCCGGGCTCCTCCCAGCGCTCCGGCGCTCCAGCCCATCCGGGCTCCTCCCAGCGCTCCGGCGCTCCAGCCCATCCGGGCTCCTCCCAGCGCTCCGGCGCTCCAGCCCATCCGGGCTCCTCCCAGCGCTCCGGCGCTCCAGCCCATCCGGGCTCCTCCCAGCGCTCCGGCGCTCCAGCCCATCCGGGCTCCTCCCAGCGCTCCGGCGCTCCAGCCCATCCGGGCTCCTCCCAGCGCTCCGGCGCTCCAGCCCATCCGGGCTCCTTCCAGCGCTCCGGCGCTCCAGCCCATCCGGGCTCCTCCCTGCGCTCCGGCGCTCCAGCCCATCCGGGCTCTTCCCTACCTCTCCGGCGCTCCAGCCCATCCGGGCTCCTCCTACCTCTCCGGCGCTCCAGCCCATCCGGGCTCCTCCTACCTCTCCGGCGCTCCAGCCCATCCGGGCTCCTCCTACCTCTCCGGCGCTCCAGCCCATCCGGGCTCCTCCTACCTCTCCGGCGCTCCAGCCCATCCGGGCTCCTCCTACCTCTCCGGCGCTCCAGCCCATCCGGGCTCCTCCTACCTCTCCGGCGCTCCAGCCCATCCGGGCTCCTCCTACCCCTCCGGCGCTCCAGCCCATCCGGGCTCCTCCTACCCCTCCGGCGCTCCAGCCCATCCGGGCTCCTCCTACCCCTCCGGCGCTCCAGCCCATCCGGGCTCCTCCTACCCCTCCGGCGCTCCAGCCCATCCGGGCTCCTCCTACCACTCCGTCCGCCGCTCCTGTGCTGCAGAGCAAGCAGGCACCAGCCACCACTCCAGAACTACCAGCCGGGGCATTTCTGGACATGGCGGCTCCAGAGCTTCCATCCACCTCAGCGGTCGCTCGATAGCTCTGTCAGAGACCCAAATTGCCACCCTCAATGAGAGGAAGAGGGTCCTGGCCCTACAGGAGATGGAGCAGCGGCTGGCGGAAGACAGGGCTGCTAGTGAAAGATTGCAGATCCTGGAGGAGCGGATGCAGAGAGACCTGCAAGAGCGAGAGTACATCTCTCGGGTCCTGGAGGAGCGGACACGGAAGGACCTGCAAGAGCGAGAGCATATCACCAAGAACATGCTACAACAGCGACGGCTGCGGCAGGCTAAGCAGAGGCTGGAGGAGGCACAACTGATCTCGTCTTTCCTGACGCACGGCGAGCCTGTCCTCCCGTCCATCGACCACGGCGAGCCCGTCCTCCCGGCCATCCACCACGGCGAGCCTGTCCTCCCGTCCATCGACCACGGCGAGCCTGTCCTCCCGGCCATCCACCACGGCGAGCCTGTCCTCCCGGCGATCCTCCACGGCGAGCCTGACCACGGCGGCGAGCCTGTCCTCCCGTCTGTCCACGCCCACGGCGGCGAGCCTGTCCTCCCGTCTGTCCACGCCCACGGCGGCGAACCACTCCCGTCTGTCCACGCCCACGGCGGCGTCCTCCCGTCTGTCCACGCCCACGGCGGCGTCCTCCCGTCTGTCCACGCCCACGGCGGCGAGCCTGTCCTCCCGTCTGTCCACACCCACGGCGGCGAGCCCGTCCTCCCGTCTGTCCACGCCCACGGCGGCGTCCTCCCGTCTGTCCACGCCCACGGCGGCGAGCCTGTCCTCCCGTCTGTCCACGCCCACGGCGGCGAGCCCGTCCTCCCGTCTGTCCACGCCCACGGCGGCGTCCTCCCGTCTGTCCACGCCCACGGCGGCGAGCCTGTCCTCCCGTCTGTCCACGCCCACGGCGGCGAGCCTGTCCTCCCGTCTGTCCACGCCCACGGCGGCGAGCCTGTCCTCCCGTCTGTCCACGCCCACGGCGGCGAGCCCGTCCTCCCGTCTGTCCACGCCCACGGCGGCGAGCCTGTCCTCCCGGTTACACGTCGCCATTCCGAAGCCCCGCCATTCCGATCGTTCACTTCCATTAATCGGAATGGCGGGGTTTCTCCGTGGAAAAAAAGACACTGCCTTTCCGAAGGCCACACATCACCATTCCGAAACACTGCTATTTCGAAGAATACCACTTCGAAATGGCAATGTTTTTTCTTTTTTTTAAAGACCACGCCATTCCGAATATATTATTATTCATTGCCTTTTTATCATTACTCTCTGTCTCGCCAGTCGCGCTCTCTCTCTCTCTCTCTCTCTCTCTCTCTCTCTCTCTCTCTCTCTCCCCCTGCTCACCCTCGTCTACGCCAATCAAATAGCGCAAAGCAGGGCCGAGCGAAGAAGAATATCAGTTGAAAATCGATGCTGTTTTAACAGCTATTTTGTCTGTCTGTTTGTCTACTCTGTTGGCCCATGATGATCGCATATTTGCACATGTCACATTTTCCTCTAGCTGTGTGCGTGCGTGCGTGCGCGCTCATTTTGGAAATGTCTTGAGCGTAAAGCGTATCCTTCTCAATCCCACATGTGGATAAAAGACACTAAAAAAGTTTGAGAACCGCGGCCTGCCAAATTATGTAGAAAATAAAGTAAATGGGAATAAATAGAAAACAATGCGGCT
Organism: Benthosema pterotum; assembly: GCA_039105355.1. Lineage (NCBI taxonomy): Eukaryota > Metazoa > Chordata > Actinopteri > Myctophiformes > Myctophidae > Benthosema > Benthosema pterotum. Next base: position 17,668,511 of record CM076979.1, read on the forward strand.
GCAGCAGCAGCACCACCGCCGCTTTCTCTGGTAAGCAGCGCAGCGACACCAACGAACATAGCCCCAGGGGCGTAGCTACGGGTGGGCCAGGGTGGGCCGCGGCCCACCTAAATAGAGAGCTGGCCACCCATTGAAAACATGACTAAGAACTTGAGAAAACAAAGGACAAACACCAGAGAGCCTCTAGAGAGAGCTTTAGAGGTCTAGACTCACTGTAGTTACAGTATAATGGGTGATTTGCGGGCACTAATCACCCATTATAATGCAAATGGGGCTTTTCATTCACCCTTTGTTTGTAAACCTGCCAGATCGTTATTAATTGGCAGGTATATCTGTGAAAACAATAGCGCTTGTTTCTGTGGGGGGACTTTCACAAGGATTTTTCAAAAGTTAACTCTGGTCTGTTCTCCTGAAAGAAATCTGTCATGATCAGCAGACACATTGGTAACTAATTTATAAATGACTGCGATTCTACAGTGAACAGCTGAAATCTATTTGATAACGATTGTGCTAATGAAACAAAACACTAGGGTCGTTTGCACCAAGAAGGATTAAACCCTAATCTGGTTTAAATCAAGGATCATCTATAATTTCAGTTGCACCAAACTTTAAACCTAGATTTCACTATAATCCGGTTTAGTTTTAAACCATCCTTTAATCTTGGCTTTTGTTTTTTAATTGTGGATTTATTTTTCACAGTGAACCTGGATTAATGTCAAACCTGTTGCACCACAACTTTGATTTAAGTACCAATAAGGGCTTAATTCTAAACCTGCAGTAGACGTGGTTTAAATGTAAACAGATGGTTTAAATGTAAACAGATGGATTCATGAAAATGAAAGAGAAAACAAAAGCACAGCTCAAATAAACACAGGGTCAGTGATTTATCGGAGAGCTCTGGGGTATGAGCGGCGGAAGTGCCACCCGAAATAAAGCAGCGGGGTTGGGAAGGAGCGCTTGTTTTATCTGCCGGCTACTACTAGTAGGGCGGGGCGAAGCATAGTTTTACTGAGGTTATGTTTAGGGTTAGTTACCGCATAAAGCACCGTCTAACTCTCACCCTAACCTAACTCTAACCCTAAACATAACCCCAGTAAACCTAAGCTATGCCTATACCTAATCCTAACCCTAAACTTAACCTCAGTAAACCTATGCCTAAACCTAACCTAACCCTAACCATAACCTCAGTAAAACCTCCTTCGCCCCGCCCTACTAGTAGTAGCCGGCAGATAAAACAAGCGCTCCTTCCCAACCCCGCTGCTTTATTTCGGGTGGCACTTCCGCCGCTCATACCCCAGAGCTCTCCGATAAATCACTGGCCATAAACACAGGGGGCTGTTTGAATCCAGTTGAATTTTATAATTATGATGAATATAAAAGGTAGTCTGCCGCTTGATTTAACTGAAAATAATATCATGTTCGTTGAAACCGTTTGTCCCTATTCTCTAGCGCTCAGTTTCTGACCCCCTCAATGTCGCAACTCTTCTACCTGATGGCTCCCCCGTGCCTGCTTCACATTGTTATGCTAATGTTTCCATACCTGTCGACTCGATCGTACATAAAAATGTTAATGTGCACAATTGCTGCTGATACCCTACTGTCATTGTCCTTAATGTGCTACTCCCTGTGCTGAGCACCACAGAGTGAAGCACTGTTGAGCGAACGTCTGTTGTCTTTTTAGCAAGCAAGCAGGCTTTTCTTTTGTTTCTTGTTGCAGCATAATATTTTATTAATTTAAACATAAACTCCAGTCCATGTTCTCAAATGTGAATGGAATAGTGACGCTAATGGATAAAGGCTCTAGGCTGCTGCTTGTTTACATCACAAAACAAGATGGCGGACACAGAACAAACTTTAATCCATGATTTAATCAGACTTTAAAGTTTTAATCTCTGTTTAATGGATTTTAATCAGAGGTTATGGATTTAATCACAGATCTGTTAAACAATGCTTAAAATTAATTGGTGCAACACAACTCGTATTAAAATTAATCTCTGATCAACAAATCTGTTATTAGCACTAAACTAGGCTCATAATCTCTCATAGTGCAAACGACCCTGGTGACAGGATTATTATTTCATGTCAAGACATTAATTCAAGAAGATAACCCTAGTACAGCAAAGGTTATATAAAGCAAAATACAACCGTAATATGGCAATAATAGCAATAAAGAGCTTTTCTGGCACGTGAGAATTTGCGGCCATCACGCACGCAGCATGCCCACCCTGAATCGCTCATGCCCACCCTAAATTGAGTTTCTGGCTACGCCACTGCATAGCCCCATATGCAACTTCAGTCCCTGGATGCACTGCACTCATAATCATGCATGTAGGCCTAGTGTAGGAGTCTGTCTGAGACAGACTGGGCTCACAAATGGGCATATAGCTGGAAGAACCGTTGACCACGTTAAAACTCACACAGGGGATGCGAGCATCTTAGCCTATATGATATAGCCGTTGGTGCGCAACACTGATGGACGGCTCGTTATACAGATTGATTGCACCTGCATTATGGAAAAAGGTCGACAGCTAGGCTACTTTCATTTCATGACAAATTGTACCGGTATGAAGAAGAAGAATATCCCTACATAGGATATATAAAGGTATTTATCCCACCTCGGCCTGGGGTCTCGATGTAAAGTTACACAACGGCTTTTGCCAATAATTGAATTAGGCCTAATACAACATGCTGATAGTAGCCGAATGCGTGCTGTCAGTGCACTGAGCAGGAGAAAACGCTCTGCTCTCCTCGGACAAATGTAATAAGAATCTGATTCTGATCCTCATAAGGTGTGAATATTCTGATTGATCATTATTATAGCGAGCCTATATGAGTGCCACCCCAATATTGAGAAGAAAAAAAATCTCCAAATAATAGCCAAATAGGCCTCCAAATAATGCCTACTAGCCTATTTGAGCCACAGACCAGGGACCTTATTGATCCTCTCACAACGCAGTGATAAAATAGAACTAGGCTACTATGTTGAATGACAGAGTAGCCTAGTTCTATTTATTTGTGAGTCTAATATTTCTGAAATATTATAGCCTAGACTCAGACATTCATTCAACATAGTAGTTCTATTTTATTAAGAGAGAGAGAGAGAGAGAGAGAGAGAGAGAGAGAGAGAGAGAGAGAGAGAGAGAGAGAGAGAGAGCAGTGCCGCGGGCTACAGCGAAATGCGATCCGTTAGTGCGGTGGTTTTCAACGAGTTGTTCGGGGACCACCACCACCAGTGGTCCCTGAGAGGACATGAGAGGATTCCAGGTGGTCCCCAGCTAAATGATGGACAGTTGCCAAATGGACACTTATAGATCTGTACTCTTCACGCTCTCAAGAGTGAAATCATAGGCTATTTAAACATCTGAATTAGGCCTAATTAATTTTCAAGAACAAAATGCAGTAGAATTGTCATTTTGACCAACGTTTTACCAGTTATTTCCTAAATTGTGGACCAAAACTTGAAAATCCTTAGTTTTGGGTCAGAGAGAATGAGAGACTGTCGACACCAAATGGTGGTCCGTGGCAAATGGTGGTCCGTGACAGAAAAAATATTGGGCCCTGGTGTGAAAAGGCGTGTGTAACTGAGCGTTGGCACAGCCGCGCGTGCATTTTAGATCCCGATTTTAGGTCTGTGCGTCCGTCCGTCCGCCTGCCTGTCTGTCAGCTCAGCTGTAAACAGCAACACGTGGCTGTGTTGTTGGACACTGTACTGAACACATTACGGACACAGCTTCATGTCGGGAACATTACATGTGCCCATGCCGATGCTTTATGTTATAGGCCTATATAGGCTACATAGCGTGACATAGCCTACAGTGAGGAGCCAATGTGCTACTTTAATAAGGCTCTAAGACTCTAAGGCTAGGCTATATCTGTAGACTTTACGAAATGAATAAATAAACACAGAGGGGGGGGGGGGGGCGTTCAGTCGGGGGGCGATAGAGCAGCAGAGAGAGAGAAGGGGCGCGCGTTTGGGCAGGGCGGGGGGGCGAGAGAGAGCGTGCGCTATTGATTGGTTGCGGGGGGGGGGGGGGGGGGGGGGGGGGGGGTTCGGAATGGCAATGTCTTTAGTAAAATGGGAAAACATCACCACTCCGAAATCTTATTTTTTCGAAATGGGGGTGCTTCGGAATGGGGATGCTTCGAAATGGAGGTGTTTCTAAGTGGCGGTGTTTCGGAATGGCGCCCCCCCCTGTCCTCCCGTCTGTCCACGCCCACGGCGGCGAACCACTCCCGTCTGTCCACGCCCACGGCGGCGAGCCTGTCCTCCCGTCCGTCCACGCCCACGGCGGCGAGCCTGTCCTCCCGTCCATCCACAACCATGGTGAGCCTGACCTCTCGTCCGTCCACCACGGCGGCGAGCCTGTCCACGGCGAGCCTGTCCTCCCGGCCATCCACGGCGAGCCTGTCCTCCCGTCCGACCACGGCGAGCCTGTCCTCCCGTCCGACCACGGCGAGCCTGTCCTCCCGTCCACCGTCCACGGCGAGTCTGTCCTCCCGTCCATCCACCACAACAGTCTGTCTGGGGTGGCACCTGCAGACGATGCGGAGACCCATCGAGGTCTGAATTGGCATCTTCCACACCATATCGTCCGGCAGAATCCCGCTGAAGACACTACCTGTGGACGAAGCCTCCAGCAACTTACGGAACCGAGTCACCGAACTGCCAGACCACTTATTCTGAGGGAACCACCGCATCCGTCTGCCTCCCTTCCACATGACCATGGAGTGAGGACATCCTTCCCGCACCACCACGGCCAGCCACCATGCCACCACGTCTCTCCTCACTGCCCACTGCTCTCCTCAGCCCTGGGGAGTTCCAAACCTTGCCGCTACACTGGGGGGTGCTGACGGGGTGGCTCCCTCAGCATCTCTCGCAACAGAGACGTTCTCCAAACATGGAGTCTTTTGGAATGGAATTTATCCAAATTCCGGGGTGGCTGTGAAAAAGACTCCAGACTCCAGGAGGAGGAGGAGGAGTCTGACTACGACATCACCTGCCAGTCAGGCAATCAGAGCTGAGTGGCCACCAGCTTGCACTCACTCTGGCCCGAGAGCCTATATGTAGACCTGGCAGACTTCAGTCCTCCTCTGTACCTCCTCAAACCAACACACAGACAACTGAGCTCCTGCTCTCCATTCTCCTCCATTCCTTCAATCGTGTGCGTCCATGACTAAAGTAAGCCACCATTGTTTGCTGAGGTTGTGGACTGTGGCCTGTTTGTTACCAGGACTGTTTGTCTATTGTTTAGAGGATATGTTATTGTGTATACCTCTAATTTATGTTATATCCATATGTATGCCTAATTTGCCTACGATATGATGAGACCATGTTTGTAATATATATTATCTCTATTTGATATCCTATAATATATACATTTGCATATCGTATATGTTTGATATCACTGTTTATATATATTTAAATATGGCTCTAATTATCGTTATTATAGGTATACATATCCTTAATACATATCCCTATCCTTATTTCATATCCTTGATTATTGAATGATTTAGCTAATTATTTCATGGATTATATGATTATGAGTTGTTATGGAGCTGCACATGATTAGTAGGGATGTGATTTATGATTATTTTGGCTATGGACTATTGTATTCCTTATTTCATTGACTATTATTAATACAGAATATTGTTTGTTATTTCCTTTATGTACAGACCACACGCCGTGTTTGACACGCATCCAAATAAAATATTGGAACCGACCCTCTGCCTCTTGCCTCTCAATGGTCAGCTTGGCCGGTGGCCTAGCCTGTCCCCAACCCTGTCAGTCACTTTACCTGATCCAACCCTCACCAAGAGAACCCCTCTTTTTCAGCCACTTTATTTACCGCTCACTTATGCATGTGCATACCCTCTATATGTGTACAATATGTGCGTTGTATCCAGGGAACTATACTGTGTGTGTGTGTGTGTGTGTGTGTGTGTGTGTGTGTGTGTGTGTGTGTGTGTGTGTGTGTGTGTGTGTGTGTGTGTGTGTGTAAGACTATAGCTGTGCAAAGTTGGGGTCTCATCTCATCAGTAATGTAAGAATGCAGACAGGCCACAAGTATTTTCCACCATTAAAAAATCTCTTTTGAAGATATTACAAAATCTTTCTGCTGCTTCCGCGTTTGTTACTGCTGTCCAAGTAGCCTTGGACGCTTAAAGGAGCAGGATTGGTGTGTGTGTGTGTGCACGTGCGTGTGTGCGCGCGTGCATGGTGTGCGCGCCCCTCAGACATCTTGTTCTAATTGTGGAGATGATTGGGTCTCCCCTTCTTCACTGGACGTGCTGACAGAACGTTTTGAAAATATAATGGAGAACATTGGGAATGACAGCGGCAGTGTGACCCACTCCCACGGTACCACCCCCCTCCATAAGACCCCTAACTGTAACGCACGTACACACACACACACACACATGCACACACATGCGCACACGCATGCACACACACACACACACACACACACACACACACACACACACACACACACACACACACACACACACACACACACACACACACACACTCACATGCACACACAGAAGTGCGGCTCTCTATATCAATCTGTGTTTGTATAAACTACTGCCCCCACCCTCTGTCTGTCTGTCTGTCTGTCTGTCTGTCTGTCTGTCTGTCTGTCTGTCTGTCTGTCTGTGTCTCTTTCTTTCTTTCCTGTCTCGGGGGCTGAGTGCGCCGCGTGAAATTGGACATTTCTCCAACTGATTTGCCGTGAAATGGTGTGTTTGTCTGGGATTACAGAGTGTTAGTGTCAGGACACAGTCGTGTGTTAGTGACTGAGGAGAGGAGAGGAGAGGAGAGGAGAGGAGAGGAGAGGAGGATAAATCACAGGATAGTATAGGGCAGAAAAGAAGCATATACCGTACGAAAGGAGACGAGAGCAATATAGAGCAGGAAATAAGAGCAAAGCTGTAGAGAAAAGAAACCCCCTGTTTACAGGAAGTGACCATTCGTTTACAGGAAGTAATTAAAATTTGTTTTTTATGGAGATTTTATATAAAAATACACAAAAGTGAAAATGTTCAATTTTTTGTTGACATTCATTGTTGCGTATGGCCATTAGGGTGTAACGACATTTTGACAGCGATTTGCTAACCTTTGACATTGACATTAAGACAACCTTTTAACTTTGATTAATTCCAATGCAGTTACTATGTCATTACACCCCTAATGGACATATAATGAAACGTGCACAAACATATCTTTCAATTCACTGGTCCAGTGGTGTAAGTACAGTATACTTAAATGCACAATTCCATCTCTCTCTCTCAATCTCTCTCACACACACACACACACACACACACACACACACACACACACACACACACACACACACACACACACACACACACACACGAACGCACAGGAAGTGAAAGAGGAAAGGGCGGATGAAAGTAAAGTAAACAGAGACGTGACGGTGGAATGACTGCAGCCAGTGGAGGGGTGATGGAGAGAGAAAGACAGAGACGGAGATCAAGGACAGAGATATAGAGAATATAGAGTGGACCAGATGGAAAGGTACAAGGCAGCAGACAGTGGAGCTTTCCATCTCCGCCTACTGTTACGTCTGGTGAAATCTAAAGTAAAAGCAGCGCTGAGAACAGTGGCCAGAAGATCCGCTGACAAGCCTACGCTCATTCATTGTGATTCTGGCCTGCCTCTGCCAGACTATAGAGAGAACAGGACGGTGACAGATGTCAAAGCCATGCGTCTAATGTGTGTGACGCATGCATGTGTTCCTGTGCGCCTGTGCGTGTGTGACTTGTGTGCATGCTTGCGTGCGAGGGGATGGGCTGAGGAGGATATAGAGGAGGGGTTGGGGTGGCAGGGATATCTTAGGCAGCGATGAAGGGATGAATTGGCAGAGGGCAACACAGAGCCAGCTGTGTTCCAGACCTTTTGTTATAGAGATACTGTAGAGGCGGTGGGGGGTGGAGGAGAGGAAAGGGGACATGAGGGAGGGGGAGCAGGGGAGGTCTATTATACTTCTGCCTCTCTTCTGCACCTCTGCTGGGTAACTGTAAACATGTGGCCGTGCCTTTATGACTGTACTCTCTCCGATTCACTTTCTCTCTCACTCTCTCTTTCTCATTCACTTTGTCTCTCTCTCTCCCTTCACGCATGTTGTTCTGTGTCCCTTTTACTTTTTCTCCACCTCTTCTCCTCCCCTCTGTCATCTTTTATTTTCAATTGCTCACTTTATTCCCCAAGCACAGCCTGCACCCCGCTGCCCGCCAGCCCCCTCTCCCTCTCCCTGTGTATTCCACGCGGCTCCACTCTTCGCTCGCTCTGAAATGAGCACACGTGCTCCGTGCTCAGACATTAACTCATACATAATAGCCTTTCAATCATTTATTCCTCTCATATGGAAATGGCACAGTCGTGCTCCTGCAGAGCCGTGCTCCGCTGGGTTGTTACCGGCCGCCGTGCCGTCCATCACCGACTAACAGGTCAAGTCGAAGTGAAGCCCTACAGACTGTGTGTGTGTGTGTGTGTGTGTGTGTGTGTGTGTGTGTGTGTGTGTGTGTGTGTGTGTGTGTGTGTGTGTGTGTGTGTGTGTGTGTGTGTGTGTGTGTACGCCATGACCACATGCACTCACTCACTATATACGCGCTACACGTGCACGCCACATGCACTTGGTACTGTAAATGGTGCATTTATGTGGCAGGGCATTTCTCCATACACTTACATTAAGGGCCTTTACGTACGTGCTGTAGCTTGGACAGTTCGCTACAGGTTTTCGCAGAAGACTGCGACAACACAAGCGTTAAAAATAAAGCTAAACAGAATCCAGGTCTTGTGAGTGGTGGGCTTGTGCACGGAACGGACATGCACACAGACACACAGGCCTTATTGATGATCTGTAGGCATATTTTAATGGATCCCCATTTGAAAGGGCCTGTACAGTCAAGGTCATAGTCATCTACAAGTTATCCACGCATTGATTTACCCACCAAACGATGGCAGTGGGAACTAGGAGGGCATTTATTCAAACTAATTCAGTTTAATACTATAACATTTTTGAAATGCCAAATAGATCTACAAGCACTGTGATGAGTTAGTTATTAACTCGCAAGTAAAATGTTTGCTATATTTTGAAGCACGTATCGTAGATCATATATGGAGACGCCTGCTTCTCATTATCATCATCATCGTCATCTTTGTTTTATTTAACTCACATGGTACGGAGCACAGATGAATAGAAAACCCAGTATACAGTATATACAATACAAATCACAATATACATTAACAGACAGAGATAGCAAAGCATTGCATTTATTACGTTGTATTTGAATGGCAGAAGAACATTTTGTATACATGCTATAGAGGAATAACAGTCTAAGTCCAAACTGTTGATCCATAAAGTGGATGGATAAGGGGTCAGCAGCTCAGCCTTTTCAGGGAGGGTTCAGAATACATGATGGACTTAGACTGTTATTCGTCTAAGACTTGTACCTCTGTAGCTAAGTGGTAACTTTGGACCATTCTTGGACCAGACCCAAAACTAAAGATTCCTTTTGCTTTTGTCCACAGTACCAGTCTGGATTTGGGAAACAACACAGGCAAACATACTAATAAAAATGACCATTAATCTACATTCTCTAGTTGTGTAGACTTGGGCTAATTCACATGATGAATATTTGATGAATATTTTAACTCTTTTAACTCTTGAGTGTAAAAATGAAACCAAATGGACCCTTGCGGTTCCATTTGGTTTCAGAGATTATTACGCTCTTAGGATTTACATCTGGTTAACCAACTTTCCATCTGCTTAACCAACTTAGCTAGGGACCACCTCAAGGACCACTGGCGGTCCCCAGACCACTGATTGAAAACCACTGTACTGTACCGTCTACTGTATTCCCTCAATCTGGAGGATTTGTGTGTGTGTTTTCCCCCTTCTTTTACTCAATTCATCTTCATGTGGGAGATTGGAGCGCCGCTCTCATGTTTCATCGGGACCTCAGATGTGGACTTTGCAAACTACAAATCATTCTTAGGGAATTACTCTGTCATAAGCCATTATAGGGCAACCACAGCAGACAGAGAGATAAGAGGGAGCGAGGGGGGGAGCAAGTGGTCAGTCGCCATGGCGAGGGATGGGGATGCACCCCCCCACCCCCCCATCCCCCGACTGTCTCGGCCTGGTCTTTCTCGGCGGTGTGGAGAAGACCCAGCTCATCTGGTTTGCATAGCATCGCACATCATAATGCGAGCCGGGTAAATCCCATGGAATTCAATGACAGTATACAGTATCTATCCCTACAAGAGAGCAAGGGGGAGAGAGTAGGGGGCGGATATAACATTTCCTAATTGGGGGGGGGGGGGGGGGGCAGGAGAAAATGGTATCAATATCAATATATATGGTATCAATAATAACATCAGTTTTCTGTTTGGAATGATGAAATGCTGTTGGTTTGGTGGTGCCACAACTGTAGTTAGTTAGTAGCAGTAGTAGTGTTTCAAATCATTTTAAATATAAGCTCTTTAATTTGAAATATCTTGGGTTGTTTTGCATGCCATCGTGTTTGGTGGGGCAGATTGGGTATTTAGGGGGGCATTGTGCCCCCATGCCCATGCCTAGATCCGAGAGAGATGATGATGAGTGTAGTTTGGGATGGTAGCGCTTGACTCTGTCGGCGTGTCGACTGTGGGAAAAGCTCTGAAAGATCTGAGCAAACCCTAAAGAAACCCAAAGAGTAGGTTTAGTTTTATTCACTCACTCATTTATTTCCATTTGTTTTAATGGACCATTTGGTTAGATCAATGAACACTGGGGTTGTTTTCAGTGTGTGCGTCTGTGATGTCTGTCCTGTTGACGTTAACACAACATCTTACCTCCACCCCCGCTGCTCCAGGCACTCCATGAAACAAAACTACAATTTAGCTCCATTTCCCCTGTAATTTAACAACACATTCTTTTTCCTTTTTTTGTAATTTTCCCACTCTCTTTTTCCCTCCTCCTGTCTCTCTGCTCTCCCGGTGGGTTAGCATGTTTAAGTTGTTGCCATGTTTTCTAATTAAAGCGACTTTGTCTCTTCTTGTTAATATTAGTGGGTTTTTCCTTCTCTTTTGCTTCTTATTATTTAGGTGAAATTCTGTGATGAAACTCACTTTCAATTATTTATTTATTTATTTATTTATTTATTTGCTTTTTTTGTTTGATTTTTGCAGTTGCATGCTGTGGTTTAAACCAGTGGTTCTCAAACAGTTTAATCTCAAGGACCCCCAAACCAATCTGTATTTTGTGATCCTTGTAACAGTATTGTATTGTTTTTGTTGAAATGTTTGGCTTTGTTTCTACAAGATGGGCTCACGCATTTCACAGGTGAATATCCCCACCGACAAATGTGCAAAGTTAGCTTTCATTTAAGCTAAGTATCTGTGTCACTTTAGATTCATACTAAAGCACCAACCTCTGCTTTACTGTAATAACATAAATCTTCTCTTTTGAGGGCATTTTGGGTAGAAAACTCAGCGTCAGAGTAAGCAAATGTAACAGGTACAACAGAGAGTAGGATGAGAAAGGAAGTGTAAGGGGGAAAGGCAGGGGCGGATGTAACAATTCCCAATTGGGGGGGGGGGCAAAAATGGTATGGGTGCGACTTCATCGCCCGTGTCGCTTCGCGCCACGGGCGATGAAGCCGCACCTATACCATTTTCAGTTACAGGACTTTTAATAGACAAGTAAAGCATCAATAATAACATCAGTTGTTGTTGAAGTTGCCAACAGACACGCAGCATCCATAAAGCTAAAGGTCTGACTCAGAGAGTTTTCTGTTTTCACTGATGAAATGCTGTTGGTTTAGTGGTGACACAGCTGTAGTTAGTTAGTAGCAGTAGTAGTGTTTCACATCATTTTAAATATACTGTAAGCACATTCATTTGAAATATCTTTAGGTTGTGTGCATGCCATTATGTTTGGTGGGGCACTCAGGGCATTTAGGGGGGCATTGCCCCCCCCCCCCATGCCCATGCCTAGATCCGCCCCTGGAAAAGGGGAAAGAAGCTATATGGCTGCAGCAGCAGGTCTCTGACACCGTGATTGTACCTCCTGTAATCCCTGGATTTCCTGAAGACAGAGGAGGTAGGGCGAGAGACTTAGCAGGAGAGAGAGAGAGAGAGAGAGAGAGAGAGAGAGAGAGAGAGAGAGAGAGAGAGAGAGAGAGAGAGAGAGAGAGAGAGAGAGAGAGAGAGAGAGAGAGAGAGAGAGAGAGAGAGAGAGAGAGAGAGAGAGAGAGAGAGAGAGAGAGAGAGAGAGAGAGAGAGAGAGAGAGAGACGCCGTAGAGGGAGGAAGGGAAAGAAAGGGAAGGAAGGAGAGGATGAGAGGAAGGAAGAGCTAAAGAGGGGAGGGTTCAAAATGGGGGGTTCAAAAGCCGGAAAGGCTGTCCGGGCGGAAAAATAGAGGGAGAATGGTTTTAATTGTTGTAGTCGTGCATGTGTATGTGTGTGCATGTGTTTCTCTTTCATTCTCTCTCTCTCTCTCTCTCTCTCTCTCTCTCTCTCTCTCTCTCTCTCTCTCTCTCTCTCTCCCAAATCCCATTGTTCTGATTTGAGAAATTCACATTGAAAACATTCCCACACCTTTTAATCGTTCTGAGCTCTTGAACATCAGTATCAGTATCAGACAATTAAAGAACAGGAAAAAAGTCCAATTTCTGGCCCCAGGTGTTTACTGTAATAGTACGTCTGCATGCAAACCTACATGCATATATTCCTGTCTACAATTATGCCAAACGAGTGTGCATGTGTGTGTGTGTGTGTGTGTGTGTGTGTGTGTGTGTGTGTGTGTGTGTTTTAGTGTATACGTGTGTACAGTCAGACATTAAAAAAGGATCAAAACTTGGAAAGCAGAGGAGGCACCACCAGATGTGAGCATTTGAAAGCGTTGGTTACCTTCAAGTAAGCAAGCGTCACACAGGGAAAAGGTGCTGTGGGGCTGTTAAAATAGTTTGGCATTCCTCTGACAGCGGAGATCACATTTTGAGGCATTTTTATGTTTGAATGTTTCTTTTATAGCCTCTGACAGGTTACAGAGTTCTCTGAGAGAGAGAGAGAGAGAGAGAGAGAGAGAGAGAGAGAGAGAGAGAGAGAGAGAGAGAGAGAGAGAGAGAGAGAGAGAGAGAGAGAGAGAGAGAGAGAGAGAGAGAGAGAGAGAGAGAGAGAGAGAGAGATGAAAAGCAAGTAACAAAGTACATATTTCCATTTTTTAGTACTTTTACTTCTACTCAACTATCTCAGACGCATGGAAAACATACTTTAACTGCTTCAAAAAGAAAGTGCTTGGTGGTGAGACAGACAGTGTGGTGCTGGGTGGTGAGACAGTGTGGTGAGACAGGGACAGTGTGGTGCTGGGTGGTGAGACAGGGACAGTGTGGTGCTGGGTGGTGAGACAGGGACAGTGTGGTGCTGGGTGGTGAGACAGGGACAGTGTGGTGCTGGGTGGTGAGACAGCATCCAGACATCTTTGATGTGGTCTTGTGTGTCATCGTCTCTGTTACCGTTCTCTCCATCCTAATGTGTTCAAGACCAAACACAGTGTAAAAGATCTTACAACCTGAGCCGCTTAAAAGGGCCCCTGTCACTGACAAGCACACACACACACACACACACACACACACACACACACACACACACACACACACACACACACACACACACACACACACACACACACACACACACACACACACACACACACACACACACAGATGCACAGATGCACGCACGCATGCATTGATTGATTTTCACAGAAGGCAGAATGGGTACATTTCAAAGGCAAATACAAAAAAACTGCTACTTGAAGATAGAACCCATGAAGGGCTTTTCACACAGGGAGCAGTAAAACACACCTCTAGTTCATTTTCAGACTAGCGTTTGGTGCTGAGAAGAAGCCATGCAATAAAGTGCATGGTGGTAAATAAAGTCGTAAAAAATTACTACACTAAATTGCTGTGAAATCTAAGATATATTTTTGGTGTGTGACATCACAACACCGCAAAATACAAAATTTGTAAAATTCCAAACCTTAAGCCTAACCTATCTCTAAATACACATGAAGGGTCCTTGCAATGTCTTTCACAAATTCTACTATACTATACTATAACTATAATTCTACTAATACCAGTAGTACAAACACAGACACATTCATGCACACACATCTTATTCAGGTTGTTCTCAATCTTTCCAGGCCAGGCTGTGATCCCCCAAAATATGAATTGGGATTCATCCCCCAAGTTACAACCAAAAAAAAACGAAGCAGAGAAAGTACATCTTTGCCTCTGATGCTGAAACAGAGCTGTATACTGTGTGGCGTGGGGTATGAACACACAGCCAGCAGTAACATCTCCTTCAAGCTGCTCGGAATGTTTGCTTTATCGGCGAGTGATTGAATGACTGAGAGGGAGAGATATGGGGACAGAGAGAGGCAGACGGAGAGAGTGTGAGTGAGAGATGCAAGCGATTCGGGACAGGATCGAAGTCCAGAGAGAGGCATAGGGAGAGATAGGGAGAGTGTGGGAGATGGATGGATGATGAGAGAGGAACGTGGAGATAGTGTATAGAGATGTCTGATGTGAAGGTCATGGCCGGCCCTCCATCCACCTGTGTTTACCCAGCCCACTACTACCATGCAGCATGCCAGGCTGAGACGTGGAATACCCACCTATAACCTCCATCTGCACGGCACATGCTGCCCCTTCTCTCTATCTCTCTCGCACACACACGCACACACACGCACACACACACACGCACATAAAAGCCAAGTTATTTGTTTTATATCAGCCTCTCTCCACCCCAGTTTTGCTCCGTTGCTCTGCTCTTCCTCCCTGTGCAGTTAGTGTACTCTACTACTCTTTGTCGACAAACATGTATTTTTGGGGGTGCCTTGATGATGAGTTTGTAGATCTGGGTTGTGAGCTTGTAGATCTGCTCGACGTCCGGCCAGAACCAATTGTGAAATGACTTGTCTTTTGGATCTACTGCAACTACTGCCTCTCCACTAGTCACTCACTCCTTAGCCTCGACACCCAGGCTTTCATTTTCGTCCACCTTGCGCGAAAACGGAAAGCCTGGACTAACGCGCGTTGGAAAGTGGCCTTGAGGGGGGTGTCAACCTTCGGGGTGGGCGTCGCTCTAAATGATGTGACGTAGAACAGCAGTGGACGGGCGTGGGAGGGGCCGGAGATGACGACACGTTTGTGAGATCAAATCAGAGCGCAGCACTTCCGCCGTGTGGATCCCACGACACCCCGCCCCCCCAAGGCCAAAATCATTGAGGGCTAGACCAGGCTACTCACTCCTTAACATTTTAATCTAGTTTGTATTAGACGAAATTGTCAATAAAATTTAGTCATTGTTTTAAATCAGGGGTTTTCAACAGGTGGTCCGGGGACCACTAGTGGTCCCTGAGAGGGTTCCAGGTGGTCGCCAGCTAAGTTGTTTAACCAAATGTGACTCTTGAGAACGTAAAAATTAAACCAAATGGACCCTAGCGGGTCCATTTGGTTTCATTTTTACACTCTCAAGAGTTAAAATATCCATCAAGCGAATTATTCCAAATCTACACAACTAGAAGATTAATGGTCATGGACAGAAGCAAAATAAATCTTTAGTTTGGGGGGTCTGTGGGGCTACAATGTCAAGTGGTAGTCCGTGGCTCAAATGCTGAATAAATGGTGGGCCCTGGTGTGAAAAAGGTTGAAAAATCCTGTTTTAAATGATCATACCTTTTCTTTAGTTTTTCCTTTTTTAGTTTTTGTCAGTGAAAGAAAGGTAATCATTGGTTATAATTTTTGTCAAAGTAAACAAACTCTCCTCTTCGCACTCCGCTCTCCACTAGTATGTCTGCAGCGTCTGCGGCTACCCTGCGGGCTGTGGGCGCCGTTACGCCATTATTTCATCTGGTTCATGATGTGTATTTCATCTGTTTGACGATGTGTGTAGGCGAGACGTAGCAGAGTTATAGAACGCCACTTAAGCTCGGCGTGATGCAACGCTTGGTCTTCCAACAGCCTGTCATCGACACCTCGGCGTACACACAGGAACCCCGCTGATGGAAAACCATGCTAACACTAATGCTAGCAGGATAGAAGCCAGGGTGTAATGGACTGCAGGGTCAATTGCTGCTCTGCGTGCACGTGTTGATAAATGCTGGTGTGTGTGTGTGTGTGTGTGTGTGTGTGTGTGTGTGTGTGTGTGTGTGTGTGTGTGTGTGTGTGTGTGTGTGTGTGTGTGTGTGTGTGTGTGTGTGTGTGTGTGTGTGTGTGTGTGTGTGTGTGTGTTCTTTCTTACCCCATGTTTTTCTCGCTCTCCCATACCTCTTCTCATATTTTCTTCCCTCACACATACTGTACACACATACAAGTATGCACACACACACACACCACACACACACACACACACGCACACACGCACACACGCACACACACACACACACACACACACACACCGCCACCTATACTGCCTTTTTTTTCCTTTCCAATACTTGCTAATGATTTTTTGGAATGCTGCACCGAGGCAAGAAGAAACGGTGCGTTCCAAGACCAGGTCTATCTCCTCCTGCCAGCTCTGTTCTTATAAAGGCTTGCTTTAATTCTAATGGGAGGTTCTCACGCACGCACTGTAGGAGATGCTAGAGAGAGACCTGCATGCACTGCTGTGTTGTTGTTGTGATCAGGGCTCATGGTTACCTTGGATGCCCCTACCCTATGTTAAGCACTGTGTACACACACAAGCACACACACACACACACTTACGCACACACACACACACACACACACACACACACACACACACACACACACACACACACACACACACACACACACACACACACACACACGCACACACACACGCACACACATGCAGGCACTCGCGCAGATGCACTCACCCACACAGTGTTTACATTTTGGCAACTTTCAGCCACCTCCTCTCTCCCTCTCATCTCTCCCACTATTCTCCGTCTCTCTCTCTCTGTCTCTCTGTCTCCCCCCACCCTCTCTCTGATTGACATGCTGTCTCATTCTGTCCAACACAGACTCTGTCTCCATGGCTACTGCTCAGAGATGTGTGCCTTCCGTCCTTGCCCGGGAGACGAATAATATTGAAATAACACTTCTTAACAACAGCACCCCAATAAGCTCCACCTACCTCTCTCCATGCAGGTTTTCACTTATAGTACTTTCAGCCCTGTTTGCCTAACTCCACTACTCTTTGTCTGTCTGTCTGTCTGTCTGTCTGTCTGTCTGTCTGTCTGTCTGTCTGTCTGTCTGTCTGTCTGTCTGTCTGTCTGTCTGTCTGTCTGTCTGTCTGTCTGTCTGTCTGTCTGTCTGTCTGTCTGTCTGTGTAGTGCAGTTTGCAGTATTTAGGGAAAACACCCTTTTGAGTTGGCAGGACAACAGACAGCCTGGCAGGAGGTGTGAGCTGTGCCAAGCTGTGGTCTCTCTCTCTCTCTCTCTCTCTCTCTCTCTCTCTCTCTCTCTCTCTCTCTCTCTCTCTCTCTCTCTCTCTCTCTCTCTCACTCTCACTCTTCATCATTCTCGGTACCCGAGGCCATGGTGTTTCTCTTGGCAGGGTCGGGGGTGTGTGTGGCTGAGCCGTGGGGGTCATGGGGGGCTGCGTGGGGGCAGCATATGTACGGCCTGCTCCCTGCCAAGCCAGCAGCAGCACCCACTCAACAGACGGATTAGCTACCGTAGCTCGTTAGCTACAACGCTAATCTGAAGGCCCTCAGTCACACTGCGGCCTGGCATCACCGCCGACATGACTCACTCAAGTAGTGTCGTGTGTGTGTCTGTCTATGTGTGTGTGTGTGCGCGTGTGTGAATGGAGATAATAAAAGCATGTTAACACTGACGTGGAAACAGAAATGTCAGAAAGGGCAGTGGTTCTCAAGCTGGAGTCCAGGGACCCTCAAGGTTCTGTAACTCTAAGCGTGTACAAATGGAACCAAATGGACGGTCCATTTGGTTGCATTATGGACCCTTACGGTTCAGTGAATCTGAGTGTGTACAAATGGAACCAAACAGACCCTTATACGGTTCTGTAACTCTGAGCGTGTACAAATGGAACCAAACAAACCCTTATGGTTCTGTAACTCTGGTGCGTGTACAAATGGAACCAAGTGGACCCTTATACGGTTCTGTGAATCTGAGTGTGTACAAATGGTACAGGTCAGTTTGATTCCATTTGTACGCTGTCAGAGTTACGGGCTCTCTGAAATGAGAAGCGGTTGTATAGAGGCCGCGTGAGGTATGTATGCTGTCATTACCAGTCCATTGAAGGGGGGTGGGGAGGGGATACAGGGCAGCCTGGCGGTCCCAGTGGGCCAGGCCTGCTGCATGGTGAGGTATTATGAGCCGTTGGAGGGGAAGACGAGAGAATGAAAGGCATATTGTTGCTGTTCTCGTTCAGGGAACTGAAACACGCAGCGCAGCACAGTTTTTGATCAGGGCTCCAGCTCCGTCCCGTTTGGGGGGATTACGCTCTCTCATGGCGGCGGGGAGCGACCGCGCCGCGCTGCACCGAACCCTTCTATATGAAACAACCACGTCGAGAGGAATAAATAAGATGGGTCTGAACGCCCTGCACTACACTGCACTCAGAGCGATGGACCCCCGTAACCCCCCCTCCCTGGTGCTGGCAGGAAGATGAGAGAGACGGTTGCGGGTGGAGAGGGAGAGAGAGACGGGGGCGGATGTAGGCATGGGCATGGGGGGCATGCAAAACAACCCAAGATATTTCAAATTAAATGCCCATATTTAAAATGATTTGAAACACGACTACTACTACTGCTAACTAACTACAGTTGTGTCACCACTAAACCAACAGCATTTCATCATTGAAAACAGAAAATTCTCTGAGTCAGACCTTTAGCTTTGTTGCAACTTCAACAACAACTGATGTTTTTATTGATGCATTGCTTACTTGCCTAATAGAAGTCCTGTAACTGATACCATTTTCTCCTGCCCCCCAATCGGGAAATGTTACATTTGCCCCGAAAGAGAGAGAGAGAAAGAGAGATCCATGGCATGTATAAGCTCTCCACTTGTCTCCTCTCATTAGGATGTGAGCAAAGGCTATAAAGCACTGTCTGTGAGTCCATTTAACTCATAGCTGGCTAAATACTTATTTGACTTGTTATTCACGAATTGCATCGGGGACAAATATGTTTTTAAAGTGTTTCTAGTGCTGCTGCCTTTAATGATTCACATATTGTATACTGTAATGTTGGCTTACCACACACTTTAATCTCTGGGTCTCTGTGTTCGAGTGGCTTTCCCTTCAGCCACAATTCATTGAAAAAAGGAGGGTTGTTTGTTGGCATTTCTAGTTCATATTGTGGTAAATGAACAAAGTGGCCGTGTTTAGTGGCTCAATAGCAACTCCCGCTGACCACGCGTATTTTAGGAATAAAACAACATAAATCAACTCAATCCCACAATTACATTAAATAAAAGTAAGAAGCTTTGTGCCGTGTTAAGCTTGCAGATCTGCAGGCTAAAAAGACAGACAGACAGACACAAAGACAGACAGACACACAGACAGAGACATGGCCTGCAGGGTTTTCAGAACTCAAAACGTGATTAACGGAGCATGAAGGTTACCCACAGTTTAACCGCTCAACGCACACAATGAGGGCATTTATGATTGAAAAAACACAGCGTAATTGTATGAGTTACGACCCGCACCTTTGACTTTGGCCTCGATCAGTCGGACAGCTGTATATCGGCCATAAGTCGCCTCACAAATCATAACAGGCCTGGACTGTAGGACTTTTTGGCCTCGTCCCGATAGTATTTACCAGAAAAAAAGCACTAGTCTCGTTTCCTTGACGTAGGCAATTGGGAATGTAGACGCGGATGTATTTATAGTTCGTACTGCGCTATAAATACGAGCCGGTTCACACAACCAATCAAATGTAATGAAATCAAGCCTGCAGGAGCGCACACAGTCACACACACACACACACACACACACACACACACACACACACACACACACACACACACACACACCACACACACACACACACACACACAGTCACACACACACACACACACTGTGTGAATGTCTGTGAATGAAACCAAATCTGCCGTGTTCACATACAACTGCACATCGACTAAGAGTGAAAAAAAAAAACGTGTTTTCCGGTGCACCATGCACACCTAAAGCTCCTGTCACAGGGCTTAGAGGGTGATTGACAGCCAGGCCAGGGCTGTCAGGCCAGTGAGAGGCGGCGTGGAGCGCAGAGGGGCGGGAGCAGGGATAGGTTAACCCCCGTGGTCCCAGACAGCTGCCGTGTCGTTGGGCCTGGCTGGCGGCTGCACACGATAAATTCTCTCTAAAGAGGGTTTACTTTTGATTTTAATGGGAGCTGTAAATTTACGGCACTTGAGCCCCGGTGAGAGTGAGAGAGAGAGAGAGAGAGAGAGAGAGAGAGAGAGAGAGAGAGAGAAAGAGAGAGAGGAAAGCTATTTTTAAAGGGGCACTCTCTCCCCCACATTTCTTTCTATCTCTCTCTCTCTACCCAGCTTTTCTTTCTTCCTGCCTTGCCTCCCTCTCTTTCCTGGAGAGAGTTATTGCTTTCACTGAGTTTTTCTCTTTCCTTCTGGGGTCTGATTTTTACCTGTAGTATAGTCAGCATTGCGTGGAAAGCGAATGAAAATATCCTAAAAAATTAAAATTAAATTTAGTCTTTAGTCAGTCAAAGTCATTTCAGCTGTAAAAAAAAACAAAAACAAAACAACAACAACCGCAACAACAACACCAGTGCACCACTGCATGCATTACTCCTCCACAGCAGTGGTTTTCCACCAGGTGTCCTTAAGGGGATTCCAGGTGGTGATGGAGAGTTGGTAACCAAATGGACACTTACAGATCTTTACTGTTAAACATCTGCATTTCTTATTATTTACAATATGTCTACACTATTTTAGAATGTATAAGAATTATTTTCAATTGTTGTTTTCAATTGTTTTCATTTTCATTTTTCATTTTTTCGTTTGCCTGTTGGCTCTCCCATGGATGGAAAAAAAAATCTCATCCAACAACTAAAGTATTATACTTGGAAAAGCTAAATCTCATCAACTGGCGGTCTGAAATGCTGGGTAGATATTGGACCTTGATGAGAAAAGAGAAATATGTATTCATTATCCTTTGCAGTATGTTGTCTTTTCCTGTTTTGCACTAGTTTATGTTGTAATTTCACTCTGACTGCCAAACCAAATTCCCAACATGTTTACATGTCATGGCAATAAAGACTTCTGATTCACAGTATCAGTTGTGACAGTGGGTTGTATTGTGGGTGGGTGAACTAACAGAAACTGCCACATGTGTGTTGTCTCATCCAGGTGCTGTTTGCCTTGAACCAGACTCTGCTGCAGCATGAGAGTGTGCGTGCAGGCAGCATGCAGGGCTCCTACACCACAGAGGACCTCATCACACACTACAACTGTGGAGACCTCAGCTCCATCATCTTCAACCACGACACGTCGCAGGTTGGTCCTCAGTCTTCTCCCAGCGATACTGCATCAATTCAGCTGCACAAAATGTTTGGGGACCTCTGGTTTAAGATAGAGGTATCAAAAAGGTCTTAAACGTTCTTAACGTTCTCATTGTCAGTTCAGACCAGAGGTACCGACAGTTGGTAACCAAATGGACTCTCAAGACTGTAAAATGAAACCAAATGGACCCCTGGTTTCATTTTATGCTCTCAAAGAGTTAAATTGTTGTCAAAGGTTTCATGACTTTAATTATAATTTTTTGTATCATAGAGCGTATCTTAGATCTTTTGATATATGATCAAAACATGTATGATATAAATTATACCCAGAACATCTAGCCTTCACCCCTCCCTTACTAGACCCCCTGAGAGGTTGCAGTAACAAGTGGACTTACTGTGGTCTGGGCTGGTTCCCAGGCCCCTAAACTAATCACTGAACCGTTTGGCGGCTCAGTGATTAGTTTAGGTGCAGGGGGTGTGTTTTGTTTACTGTAACGTCAAAGCTGTGCCTAGAGAGGCCTGATCAAATTGAAACAGTCCTGATTTTTAGGAGCATTTTCCCACGTCCTTATAGCATCATGGTGCTCTTATTAGACTTCTATTAGAATTAGAGTTGTAATTTTGATGCCTTTACCATTTATTTACAGAGAGACAATAATGCCTGTACAGTATGTTGCCGTCTTTGTTGTCACATGTGTTTTCTTTTAATCATAACGTCTAAAAAAACAAATCATACAACTGCGTACAAAAAGCATCATCTCTTCCTCTTCAGTGACAGCTCATACAGACGTCAGACAGAGGGGATTCCCTGCAGGGTTAATTCCATGACGGCAATGTTTATGTCCACTTACATTAGTTGCAAGTTTGTTATACTTATTCATGAAATGAATTTCATGAAATGGATAATGTGACATGCATTGCTGCATGATATGCATAGGCATTGCTGCAAAAAAGGCTCTCTTTCAGACGAGTTTGAACGAGAAGACCCGTGTTTAGGCCATACACAGTAGACATAGATCCTCCACATGCCTGGAATGAAAGTTACAGATGTCCATGAAGGAAAATGCATTACAAAGACAACAAACAAATGGACAACATGAGGAAAAAAACAAAACACATGCTTGAATGCGTGTATACACGGTCTCCATCTCCACTCTCAAACGTGGCTTCGTTTTACGCCGTCCTCCGTCATTGAAGCTAATTAGGCGTTTGTCAAACTCCCTCACCGATCCTTAAGTGGCATTAAAAGCTAGCCAGCGTGCAACCTCAACTCACAGCATCATTAGTTGCACTGAAGACACACAGAGTCATGGAAGGTATGCGCCAACCCACCGGCCCACCGCCTGCTCAACAGGGACTTCAAAAACGCAACGGCTGTGTTGTTAAAGCTCATGATGTGGTACACTGTAAAATCTAGACCATTCACTGAACTCTGAGAGTGTACGAATGGACCCGTAAAAGGGTTTCACATGTTCAATCTCAGGGTTAACTCAACCCAGGAATTTATTACTGTACCTATATGGCCCACTTCCCCTATCTATTACCATCTTCCTTTATCTCTCTCTCTCTCTCTCTCTCTCTCTCTCTCTCTCTCTCTCTCTCTCTCTCTCTCTCTCTCTCAGTGGACCATGCAGAGTGTGTTAGCTGTGTAGTTCCTCTTCAGTGTGAGCTCTCTAAATCACAGCAGTTGGCCCCTGCTCCTTATGTCATAATAACATGTATTAACATTCCTCTGCACATGCTAGAGCAATCAAACGCCTGACTCTCAGTTCCCTGTTGATCTACAGCAGCTCTGCTCATGTGTGGGGTGTACAGTGTACGCGCGTGTGTGTGCGTGTGTGCGCGCGCGCCCGCCCGCATGTATATGTCTATGGACATGCATGCACACGTGCCACACTCAGACACACACACAAGGGAACAGGTGTTCTATGATGGATGAGGTCTAATCCTGCAGCCCCAGACACCACTGATGGTCTCCCAACTCAATCTTCATTGTATTTGGAAGGGGCCAATGATGATGTTGATGATGATGATGATGATGATGGGACCCAGAGCTGAACAGAGAGCGACGGGTTAATGCATTTCAACACTGGCTACTCAGAGAGAGAGAGAGAGAGAGAGAGAGACAGATTCAAACAGTGAATGTTGGAAGAGAAGAGAAGAGAAGAGAAGAGAAGAGAAGAGAAGAGAAGAGAAGAGAAGAGAAGAGAAGAGAAGAGAAGAGAAAGAGAAAGAGAAGAGAAGAGAAGAGAAGAGAAGAGAAGAGAAGAGAAGAGAAGAGAAGAGGGGTGGGCAGGAGAGAAGATCAGAGGAGAGGAGAGAGTTGAACTTCAAAGAAGCCATCTAGAGCACAGAGGAGAGGAGTTGGAGGAGACAGAAGGCATGGCGGCTCCTCCCTCCCTCCCTCTTCCCTCCTGCCAGCAGTGACAGAGTGGACGTGTGTGGAGCAGGGCCGAGCGTGAGCGAGGAAGGGAGGAAATATCTCGCCGTCCATCCACATTTCCTGTTCTGTGCCGGATAGAGAGCAGCTAATGGGGCTCTCCAGTGATACGTTATCTGCATGCGCCGCTATAAAAACCCCTTCACCACGCGCATGCACACACATGCGTGCATGCACACACACACACACACACATGCACGTACGTGCGCAAACGCACATGTAGTCGTGCACACACCTCCCAGTCCCAGTCTTTCCCAAGCCAAAGGTTTTCTTCTCTCCTCGGTTTAAACAGACATCCTTGTTTGTTTGATGGACGGTGGAGCGCATGTCCTCCTCTGGCTTCAAAATGAGCTTAATGTACGAAAAGTAAAACTATCCTACTCATTTTGCATTATCTACTAGTAATTAAAGTTTTGATATACTGTGGTGGAGTAAAAGTACAATATTTGCTTCTGAAATGTAGTGGAAAAAAGAAAAAGTACAAGAAATTGTACTCCATTAAAGTTAAAGTCACCCCAAATTGTATTGGAGACTAGTACAGGTCTTAAAGAAGAGTTCCAGACAACTTGTTTGTTTTACCGTAATATGATGATCATAATCCATTGATCACTGGGAAATTAGCATTTATTTTACCTGCATGGCAGGTCAAGTGTTTATTAATAGACACAAACTCCCCGGTGATATGATCACTGTGAATGGTGCCGTCACACACAACCTCAAAACTCACTGCACAATTCATATGGTATATTAGGTAGGCCTACACATTTTCAGCCTTGTACAGAAAAGCATTGTTCCTCAAACGGGAGTATATCCATGTAAATAAATTCAGAAGAAGTGGAAATAACAGATCTACAAGTATGAGGTCACTCTTTGGGGCTCTGTAGCTAAGATGTTTGGGAGCCGACCGCTGATGTTGAAACGACTCCAATGTGACATTCAAGAGAGTCTAAATCAAACGCAGAGAAATGGGAAATTAAACCTTCGGCAGACAATTCAATGACTGTCTGCCGTTTCCATTTAGGGGCCTGAGTTATAACCCTTTAAGCTCTGTGCAAAGTCAAAGAACAAAGGCAGGGATGATGGAGAGAGTGCAGACAGGGCAGGGGAGATGCTGTGAGGCATGATGGCTAGAATGAGATGCTCTTGGAGGGTTACTGGAGACCAGCACCTCTCATGTCCTATAAATCTAAGGGTGGCTTCAGTCACCAACACACACACCAACACACACACACACACACACACACACACACACACACGCACACACACGCACACGCACGCACACACACACACACACACACACACACACACACGCACGCACACTACAGTTTCTTTCACCACTTAAACCCTACTGTATGTATTTCATTGACCAGACGTCGCTGGGTCTAACAGTAGATTAGGTCCTTTATCCCCTATACCACATATCTGACTGCTAACAGTAAGCGATCTGCAAGCTGTAATGGTGAGCTTGTATATCTGCAGTTTTAGTTTTCGCCTCCAGAATACAGAGTAAGATGGTTTGACCTGTTCCTACTCTCTCTGATAGCCTACAGTAAGTGAAAGTTGTACTTGAGTAACCTATAAGTGCTTTAAAAAAAGTAATTAAAATTATGCGTTTAAATGCTAACAAAAGTACAAGTTACACAATAAATTCTTTCTTAAACTTTAACATCAACTTAAAGTTGGACTGCAATCTCATTCATTTTTGGCATTTTGCAGTCTGTTTACAAGTGAGAGTCAAACGGCCAGCCAAACATGTTTGCTATACAACGTGGCTTATTTCTAGGCTGTAATGTTCTCTGATACATATTTTAGCGATCTGATTAAGTTTAAAATGAGTAATACCCTGTGTGGAATGGATGTCATCTTCAATGAGATTAAAAACTCTTCTCTAATCACATTCAGCTGTGTTTGGAGGACGTGTGTAGCAGTGGGAATCGAACAGGTGAATTAGATCAAGATTCTTTGGGCCACGTTACGTCACCACATGGCACGTTTTAGTTCAAAGGAAATAACTCAAATTGGCTTTATATGGACCTTTTCCACAAAAAATTGAAAATTTGCCATAGTTTTTGGCAACCATTAGGTATGCACGTGATGATGCTCTGAAAGTGTGAAAAACATGTTTTTATTTCACTACTCTAAACATTTGCTTTTGGCTTTTTTCCTCCACTGATATATCCAAGTAAAGACAGGCAGGAAACTGGACTCCAACACGCAACAGGCCTAAAGCCCAGAGGTGGCATGCACCTGGACAACCAGGCCAGCAGGCGCCCCTCATTTTTCAACAATTTGTTTGTCACAAATATATTTAGAGAACAAATAATGGCAAGGAATATACAAATTCATTATGTGTGAAACAAATAACAAAATTCGAAAATTCAAAATTTAAAAAGTCAACATTTTCCATAAGATAAATATCAGAATACTGAAGTATAGATGTACAGACTCCTCAAAGTAATTGTACGTCTGTACGTACGATAGTTGCTGTGCACAACTGATGACCACACACACACATGCACGCAGACATGACCACACATTCACACACATGCACACGCGCGCGCGCGCACACACACACACACACACACACACACACACACACACACACACACACACACACACACACACACACACACACACACACACACACACACACATTCCTTCTCGTCCATCTGTCCATCATTGCTGGTCACAGTGGGGGTGCAGGTGGGGGGTGACAGGAAGACTAGCAGAGGGCAGCATGTTCACTGTGACCCCACGTCTGCTGCAGAGGCAAGACGATACTCCCTGTGTGGAGCCTGGGATGACACTCAGTGCAGCACGAGGCCCACGCTGCTGGAACAGCTGGATGAGACACAGAGAGAGAGAGAAAGAGACATTGGCTGAAGTGAGATATGAAGGGTCTGAAAACGCAAATAGAGATGACAGACAAAAAGATGGATGTGTGCATGCGCTCATGTGTGCGCACGCACGTGTGTGTGCGCAAGTGTTGTTGCACAGTACACGTATGTGTGCATGTTAATGTGTGTGCACTGTGTAGACTTCCTCCAGAGTGTCAGAACGGTGCAGACTCCCTCCTGCGACTCCCCAGACCTTGTTTCATCCCCTCAGATTAACGGCCTGTTGAATCCGCCCAGCCTGCCAAGACTGGAGAGTAGTGCCAATAGTGTGTGTGTCTGTCTGTCTGTCTGTCTGTCTTCAAGTAAACCACATTGTCATTCAGCTTCATACAAACAGTTTACAATATTAGTGTGTGTGCATATACAATGGAAAGGGGAAATATCCAGACCTTGGGTTATACCTCCCAGAAATGCCATAGTTTTTTGTTTATTAGCACCAAAGGCAATGTTTTAACCATAATAGGTCTCAACCAGGAAAACCAATCTTCTCAGTGAGCGGTGCACATTGCTGCAGGGACAATGTACCTGCCAACCACCACACAGTTTATAGGGGTCTATTCAAGAACCGAGAGGGAGAGGTGAAGCGACTTAGCCATGATGTCCGGTTATGATATATGCACTAGGGATGTGCCGATACTGTATCGGTATTACGAAAAGTACCGGATCGGCCCTTTTATATGCCTTTTTTGTCAGTATCGGCACATACTGTGTGGATATCGGAAAAGTATCAGTATAGGCCCTTATTTGTCATTTTCGTGTCATATATTGGCAAATATACCATTCTAACCACAATTCAGACACTGGTAAGGGTTTGACACTATGGCCATAAATAAAATGTTGGCTCATGTGGAGTTTGTTTTGCAGTTGCCTCAGTGTACATTTGAGTGAGGTGTCTGTCATTCCCAAGTGGTGGAATTCATATAAGGTCTTTTTTCCCCTTTTTCATATAATTATATATATTCTTCTCTGGTATCGGTATTTCGTATCAGTATCGGCTAACAAAGAAATTGTGCTATCGGGATCGGATCAGAAATTAAAAAGTGGCATCGGGACATCCCTAGTTTAGACCATTGGGGTACACTCATGAGTAAGCGTGCTTTTTATGCATGCCACTGTATCTATATCAAATTGCAAAGTTAAAAGTTTGATTTCTTTTTTAAATTTATGTATTCATCATGATAGAAAGACTGACTAACGTTATCAGTTATACTTTAATTATGCACTGAAATGTATAATTGTAGTTTTCATGCTGGGGTGCAGTTGAACAGTAAGACTATAGGAGCGAGTCTCCTCACTGGCAGGTGAGCCAGTAGAGCCTGCAGTCCAACAACAGCAGGGACAGCACAGAAATGTGTGTGGGGAAGAATTCATTGGCACATGTTGGTACAATAAAGGCTCAAAAGTAAAAACATGTCAGCGAAATAAAAACAACGGACATTACACAGCTCAAATTCCCATGTGTTGTTGTGCATCCATAAAAACATCAAGCCGCACACGCTCACACATGTGTGACGAGCACAATGACACTATATGACACTATTCATTACACACACACACATGCACGCATGCACAGACTCTCTATCTCTCTCTCTTTTTATATGGATGGATATGTTATTATGTGGTTTGTATTACACACGGGCGGATGTAACATTTCCAAATTGGGGGGGGGGGGGGGGGGGGGGGGGGTCATCGCCCGTGTCGCTTTGCACCATGGGCGATGAAGCTGCACCCATAACGTTTTCGGTTACAGGACAGGGTATTGAAAGTGTAACTCTTTCTGTCTGTCTGTCTGTGTCTGTCTGTCCGTCCATCAGCTCCCTCACTTCATCAACAGCTCTCTTCCGGATCACGACAAGACCACGGCGCTGCAGATCGACAGCTACTTCCGCCAGGAGCTCATCTACAAGCGCAACGAGCGCATGGCCCACCGCGTCTCCTCCCTGCTGCAGAGGAACCCTGCACAGACATACTTCTTCGCCTTTGGTGCAGGTAACTGAAAGAGGGAGGGGCCAAGGAAAGGAAAGGAAAGGAAAGGAAAGGAAAGGGTACATCAAAAATATGGATGGAATTTCTTAGAGATCAGAATGCTTTTAAAAAAAATCTGTGTGTGCGTGTGTGTGTGTGCGTGTGTGCGTGTGTGCGTGTGTGTGTGTGAACCACCTCCAACACCGTCCTAATTGTGCTAATTATATAATATTGTATTAACTTAACTATTACATACAGGCTGGCTGAATTAACATTTTACTCATTAAATTCAGCTTTAGCTCTGAGGTACAGGTCCATTTGGTTACATTTATACACTTTTTTTTTACTGATTTTATGGTGTAGTAAATTATAGGAGCCCTATTACCAACACAGCTGTATGTTGGTGACGTGAGGAATAGAAATGATGATTCAGAGTCAGTTTTCCTTGGCACCCTGCTGTTTTATGTCTCCCAAATAGGACCATAACCTGGTGAGACTGGGTGTGTAGTAATGCAGCATCATCCAGCACAGACATTATAGTGTATTAGAACCATGTCACACAGGCCTGAGCGAGTAAAAGGCTTCACACGCACACTCAAACCTCATTTCAGCTTGTAGATGAGCTATTGTCAAATGGCCGATATACTGTATGCTGTAGGAATAATTAAAATCTACAAAGTAACTATAGTACCTAATGTTAGTAAGTAATTGTGGTGAAGTAAAAGTAGCCTCTGAGATGCATATACAGGGTGGTAATAAGTGTTTTTTTTTCCCAATAGAAATCTCCTAAAAATGTTGTTGTCTTATATTTGGGGACTATATTATTTGAAATTCAATGTTCTTTTTACAAAAAATGATTCTTCAGAAATGGGGGTCGTCTTATAACCAGGGTCGTCTTATATTCGAGACAATACGGTACAACATATCTCAAAACTGTACTCAAAACACCCATTTTCAACATTTTACTATATCA
>CM076979.1:17703310-17710810 GCA_039105355.1 Benthosema pterotum
ATATGTTTTATTTTATTTACTTTTTTAAGGAACTGTATGTTGTATGTGACAAAGAGGCATTGAAGTTAACTTACAGTATTATAGGAGATGAGTTGTGGTGTTGGCTCACCTGCAGGCTGCAAGTCGTCTGTTTGTCCATACCACCGTCTGTCTGTTTGTCTGACTGTCTGCCAGTCTGTCTGACTGTCTGTCTGTCAGTCTGTCTGTCTGTCTGTGTGCTTTTGGACAGGCTGCACCGTGGCGTGAGAGAACTGACAGCTAGTGTGTGGTGACGAGAAACACTGCTGCTACTAGCCCACTGGGAAAAGCACATGCACAAGCACAAATACACTGATGGACACACACACACATATGCTCTCTGTGTGCACACATACACACAGTACATACAGTCCATGCATACTCACACAGAAAAGAAAGATAGGATCCTTCTGAACACAGTACACACGTGGACAAATTCGTGCACGTTGCACCCATTCAGTAGGAGAGCCATAGCAAGTAGCGGTTACACTAGTACACAGGCACACGCACGCACGCACAGACCAGGGTTCTGACCTGTCCTGGTTGGAGGCCTTGGGAGAGGAGCTCAGAGAGTTGTCACACAGACCGTATTGGTCTTATCTCCCATGCAGCTTCCTCTTTCTCCTCTCTGCTTTCTACCGTGTTCTCTCTTACTTGAGACGTTTACACGGGCCTGTGTCTCGTCTGGCCATGTGTCCCACTGAGCCATGGATCTGTTTATCCTCCTCGTGTCAGAGTGACTTTTATCACCAGTCATGGTGGATATCATTTGGATGTCAGCTGGACGCTGCAGGGGAAGAGAAGAAACAAAAAGATTATGCGTACCAGATTGTCTTTGAAACCGCATGTAGTCGTGGCGAGACGCAGTGCGTGCGTTGCCGATTGTTACTCACACCACTTCAAACGGAATCAGTGTATTGAAACGGCTGTGCTGTATAAATGTGGTTGGGGTAGCACCTGGCAGGCAAGCAGCCTAACAGCAGGTCGTGGGTTTGGGTCCCGATCCCAATCATGACAGCATTTGCTGCATGTCCCTCCCTGTCTCTCTGTATATCAATAAAGCATGAATGAAATACTGTATGTCCTGTACATCAAGAGGGTAGTGCAAACTGCCTGCGTGTGTGCACTGCGAGGTGATTTCATCAGATGTCATTCTGCGCAGATGGGATCTCAGAAAGGTGTAAGTGAAGGGCTGTGATCTCCATGGCATCACGATGGTGACATGAGTCACGGAGCATGGCTGACCATCTAGTTACAGCAGAGACGGTTCATGATGTGGGAGAACCAGATGTTCTTTGTGGTCATTAGTCCCTACATGGACACAGTCCTCTGTTCCCTGTCTGCCTGTCTCTGTCCACTCTGCTGTGGGAGCTTATCCGTTATACAAACACCAAACAGTCTCATGCACATGCACACGTGCGCATGCGCACATACGCACACATGCACACAAGCGCAAGCATGTACTCACACACTTCAGTTTTCTGCCCATCTGTCTCATCCTCGCCGCCTCTCTGTTAATTTAAGTCGCTCTCGATTAAGAGCATCTGCTAAATGCCTAAATTGTAAATTGTGCTTCCAGTGCTGCAGCTCAGAGTCGTTAGTAGTGTTTGTGTTTATCAGACCTGTCCTCTTCCTCCTCCTTCAGGAGAAACACAACGTTTTTTTGTTTTGTTTTGTTTTTCGTTTAACGCCCCCCGGAGCTGCGTTAGTCTCCCACTCACTCTCACTCCAACATGGAAACCATGAGCTTCCCAGGAAGGGGAACCGGAACGTCGGAGAAAACAACAAGCCAGCAGCATTTGAAAAATGGCTCCAGGCTTCTTTTTTTCCCTCCTTCGGGTTAAACCTCTCAATCACAAAGTTTTCTACTGCAGTCTTTAGGCCGGTGGGGTGATTAAACTATATGATGTGTGTAGATAATGCAGGGCGAGCAACACACACACACACACACACACACACACACACACACACACACACACACACACACACACACACACACACACACACACACACACACACGTAAATAAACACACTCCAAAGACCCCTTACCCTGTACATTCATATGGCACATATACTTTTATGTTAGCATACAGGTTTATTAATGCAGTGAAGCAGGTTCTGTCTCCATCTCTCTCTCTCTCTTTACTTTGTCTCTCTCCCAGTTATTTACGATGCTAAAGCTCAGGTCCTGAAAGCTCAGTGCCTCTCGTGTCCCCGTGCTGTACCTCTGCACACCTTCCTGTGGCGTCACATATACTTTTATGTAACTTTCGTGTTTATGCACATGGACCAGCAGGTCCCCCCATTTCTCAGTCACTCTCGTTCTCTTTCTTTCCCGCCCTCCAGCTCTGCTTTACTTTCCACGTACACTTCCTGTGGTGTGTATAATTTTATGTCTCCATATGTGTGCAGGCAACCCCCCACCTGCACCCCCTCCATCACACTGACGCACATACATGAGCGCAAATATTATAATAGACATTTTTTACTTTCGTCACTTTGGTGCACAGGTAATGAATGCAAACACAGGAGGGGAAACGACCTGCGTAGGCAGACATGAATAGCCTCATAAATAGAGACGCTGTTGTTCTCTCACTCAGCGGCACCCCCTGTTGGGTGGTGGGGTTGAGCGCGTTGAGCGGGAAAATGAGAGTGACGCTAGAAATGGAGAGATAACTTATTTGACAGCGTCAGCAGATCATGCAAATGAAGCATATATAGTCATGTAATATTCATTTCAATTCAATCAAGTGTCTCAAGACAGACTGTTGAGTGTTGACTTATTTTTTGACAATGGGTTCTCAGATTACATCTATTAAATCAGATTATGTCTATATCTGTCTATATCAAAACTAGCTGTTGTTGTCTCCCCCTTGTCCCTTGGATTCCTTGGATGTTGTGAATGCGAGTGTGTTCTATGTTTTTTCATGTTTTCTGTCACCACACATATACAATGTAGTTGGCGATTGCGATTAACTATGTAATTGTGTGTTGGCATTGGAAATTGGACCATTATGTGAATAGAAATTACCCTTCTGTTTAGCATTAGGCTTTGTAAAAAAAAACATGCACAGTACAAATATGACAAAAAAGACATTACTGGAACTGGTTGATCTACCAAGGGTACATTATGAACGAAGGCAGACGAAGGCTTTGGCCACTGACTGTGTGTTGTCTGCTGTGGTTGCTGGACAGGTCTCTCTGTAATCAAGCGTAGATATAGAGAGGTAGGCAGACTACTATACAGGGAAAGCAAGTGTTCTGTGCTTAAGCTCACAGATTTACTCCATTACTTGGCCAGTAATGGAGCAGCTAGAGTGGGTTTGAAGATGCAGAGGACAAAGTAAAGTATCACAACAAAGAAGCACAGGAGTGAATGGCACTTAGACAGACCACATAGTTCACAGCGTAGAACTGCTACCAGAACTTGCTGTGCTCTTGGGAAGAAAAACCTAACTCTTAAATGTGATTTTTTTTCCAAAATATGAAAAATACACATTGAATAGAAAGCAATACTGCTCCATCAAAGCTGGTGTGACTTTATACATTCATGTAGACATATATTTCTATAGACAGTTTGAGGGTCCAAAGGAGTTAAGAGGTTTTGTACAAAGTGCTTTTTAATACTATTTATTGGCTCAATATATTTTTTTAGCCAACACACAGATGGAAAAGGTCTCTGTTCACTGTTCAATAGCACTGAAAGAAAATCGTAACCCTACAAAGTTTTGTTTGGAATTCTCTCCAATATCATATTGTCAGTAATAATAGATGCAGTGACAGCAGTCTGCTCTGTCTGGGCTCAGCCTGCAGGGACATAAAAGGGGGATTCAGGCCCTGTCCTTTTGCCTGTCTGTAAAACAACTGTCCTTTCCAGACCACAGATGCAGCATTTACTATGGTGAAAGAAATGCAAATGCCACTCCTTTCCATGCCATGCCAAGGCAGGCATTCAGGGAAAATCTTTTTTTTTTTGTATTTTGGGTGAACAAAACCATGTCTTTACCCCACATCTCCACTAGCTAAAGGGTTCTGGGCTGTGCCCCCAAAATAGGTGATCTACTGTATAAGCCAATGATAGTAAATAGGACATTTGATGAGTGCCACTTCGGAGACGTTAAGAATCGTATTTTGTCATTGCAAATTGCAGCTTTTATCCTCCATTTATATGGTTATAACATGTTTATATTCATGTAGAAATGTAAGTCTACTTGATATAAATTAACATGGTGTTTTAATATCACTGTACTGTATATGTTGTTTACAGTAGTGGGTCCCTGGGGTGCAGAGTTTACTGTCCAAATGCGTCCCTGACCCATAAATTGCGTATTTGGATGCTGGATGCAGTGGATCTGGTACATCACTGATAAGTTCCCAAGAGCTTAAGCTTGTAGATCTGCTGTCTTCAGTATTTTTGTCCAAACGGGTCCCCTTACGGGCCAGCCCCTGCCCCTGCCCCTCTGTAACACTCTCTGCCGGTCCCTGGGCAGGGCTGATGACACGGCAGCCAGAGGACAACAAGCCAAGCAGAGGCAGACGCTCTCCAACCCGTTTAAAATGTCAACAGATCACGTCACACACACACATGGCCGCCGCGAACTCACGTGAACTCCACTTTTATTAGGATCTTAAACGATGCCGTTTTGAGACCTCACACCAGGCGCGCATACGCAGGCCCACGGCAAGACACGCACGTATTTGCATACAGTACACACATACATTATGCACATGTACTGTATTTACAGTATACACACACAGACACACACTGCACTCTCTTTCTCTCTTTCTCTGACACACTCATTGTCTCCCTCTCTTTAAACATACTCCCACACACTCAATTTCACTCAAACATACTGTATGCACACACGCACACGCGGGCACACACACACACACACACACACACACACGCACACATGCACGCACACACGCACACTCTCATTACCATTGTGATGAAGAGTGGAGTGGGGCAGGGTGAGGGGTGTGTTTCAGCAGGTTTTCATTTGCCAGCGCTGTGCTGCTGCCCAGCCTTATTGAAAACATCCCCTGGAATGTCCTGACACAGCCACAGCCCAGACACCACGCACACACACAAGCACACACACACATGCACCTAAATGCACACACCTAAACGTGCATGCACGCACGGGCACAAGCACAGGCACACACACATACATATACATTTGATGCATGCATGTACGCTCATGTGACGTCCCTGCATACACAGTATATGCACATCATCAAGAACCTATGGTCTCACACACATAATGTATCTCCCATGAATCTTTCATCAATGGAAAACACGCGTTCACACTCTACTCCAGATGCATGCGAGATAGAGAGTACATTACACGCTTACACGCACGCACACACATACGCATTATCCCACCCACCTCTCTATCATACATCAAACACATACTGTACAGTATATGATGTGTGCGTGCGTGCGTGCGTGCATGGCGGCCTCACATGGCGTGTCTGTTTGACTGCAGAGCGGGGGTGACGTAAGTCATGTGACCCCAAGAGATGTTTATCAGCGAGAACAGTAGTTGGAGTAAAAAAATACACATGTACTATTGTTTGTTTTCACTACGGGCCGCACCCCCCAGGAGTGGACTGGCCTGTGTGTGTGCGTGTGCGTGTGTGTGTGTGTGTGTGTGTGTGTGTGTGTGTGTGTGTGTGTGTGTGTGTGTGTGTGTGTGTGTGTGTGTGTGTGTGTGTGTGTGTGTGTGTGTGTGTGTGTGTGTGTGTGTGTGTGTGTGCGCGCGTGCGTGCGTGCGTGCGTGCGTGCGTGCGTGCATGTATGCATGTGTGCTCTCCTGTAGGTGACTATAATGGACCATTGTGTGGGCAGAGTCGGCCCATGTGTTTTGCAGTTGCATGCAGTTCTGTGGTGTCGGAGCGATGACTGACAAAGACAGAGAGAGAGACACAGAGAGAGGGAGACAGAGAGAGGGAGAGACAGAGACAGACCCTTCTTGAGTGTCTCCTGGATGGCTGCTCGTCTCCATCGCTCTTCCTCCCTGAATCTGTCTGCATACTTGTACGTCTTCGTCTTTCCATCTCGTCTCTAATCCTGTCTTCCTGCCTGGCTGCCTGGCCTGTAGCTCTGTGTAAGCACTCTCTCTCTGTCCGTCTCTCTCTCTTTCTCCTCGGAGTCTGTGTCTGCCTGTCTGTTCTTCTTCCTGCTGTTCCATCCGTCATTCCATCTGATGAGTGTGTCTGTCTTGTGTCTCCTTGCCTACCTGTGTGTACGCACTCACACACACACATGCACGCACACACACGCACGCACACACACACGCGCGCGCACACACAAACTCACACATACGCACAGTCTATGTTTCTCCATCTGTCTATATCAGGCCTGGTCGGTGGGCAACCAGAACATCTCGCCACATCTGTCAAGACTGCCAATCTTTTTGAAGAATGTATTATGCACCCGTTTGCGCAATCCCATCGACTTTGTATGTAATCGCGCCACTTCCTGAATCTGAAGTCTGAATTCACCTTAAGAGAAAAGACAACTACCTATCATTGTAGACAATTTACATTTTAAATTTTACTGAATTGGGTTAGGGTTACTGAATTGGAAAAGGTTATAGTTATTTTAGTAGTTAACAACAAAAAGCAGTTATGTTAGAAAGACAAATAATAATAATATTATTATAGATAGATTAAAAATCCTCCCTACTAACCCAGTTGTGGGTTGTGGTGCCAGTTCTGGTCTATACATCTGATCGGTTGCGAGTACTTGGATGGTGATCCATGGATGTGGTTTGGGAGTTGGGACATTGTATTGAAGCAGTCAAATCACACCACTGGGACAAACGCTAAAACCGCCTTATTGTCCGGTCTTGACCATTCGGTGTGGTTTGGGCCTTCGCTGGTGACCCTGTCTGTCTCTCTGCTTATCTGTCTGTGTGTTATCTCTGCTGACGCCACCTCCTCCTCCTCTCCTGCACGTCTGTCTTGTCTACTGCGTCTCCTCCTGTCTCTTCCTTCTTAAAGTAACTGTACATGGACTGCGTTTATGGAGTCCCAGCGATAGTGTGCTGTTTGGACAGACGGCAACTGTGCTGCGTGAAAACACACTTGCACTCCAAGTTCTTAATCTTGTCCAGTGTTTTTTTTTTTTTTTCTATGTTGGGGCTTTACTGCTTTTCATCTTTATTGACAGGACATATTGGAGATATAGACAGGAAAAAGGAAAAGAGAGACATGGGAATGACATCGTCATGAGCGGCTGCTGTCAGGCATGCGCATATATTTGGTATGCAGTTAGTGTTCTCAAAGGAGCATTTCACCCGAAAACAAATTATTTACAGTTTAGTGTATATTACTGTAGTCAGCACAGTACTGTATAAGGTACAGTATAGTGACCAAAATCCAAAAAGGCGTTAATGAAAGATCTGCAAGCACACAGCATGTCGCTTCATGGCGCGTTTTGAGCTTTTAGATCACCTATTTTCACTGCTTCTCCAT
>CM076979.1:17715810-17785810 GCA_039105355.1 Benthosema pterotum
ATAGCACACCGGAGAGAAGGTGGAACAGCTACACAGGCTGCACATGCACACCACTCACTCTTTACAGGAAAAATTACGTTGACACATCAAGACATGCATCATTCACATGTGCATAAGACTTTCTTCACAGGCACGTGCATGCGCACACACACACACACACACACACACACACACACACACACACACACACACACACACACACACACACACACACACACACACACACACACATCTGCTTGAACACATCTCCAAAATTTCCAACTCTAGGGAGGAGAGCAGAGCACCCTCATGTGTTCAGCATTGTATCTGTGAAGTTTTTCTTCTAGTCCGTCCACTGGGCTCTCTCTCTCTCTATGCCTCTCTCCTTGTCTTTCTTCCCCTCTGTCTCTTTCCATTCCTCCCTTTCTCCACCCCCTCCCTCCCTCCCTCCCTCATCTGTTCACTCCTGCTGTCTTTCATGTGTTATCCCTGCATGGTGGGCCTGGAGGCAGCAGATTGTGTTTGTTTGGAGCGTATAGCAACAGTGCCCTAGCTGCGTGCCGCTGCACTCCTCTCCTCTCCTCTCCTCCTGGGGGGAGGACCCTAATCAGTGCCCACCGCACCCAACCCACCCACAACACCACAACCTACAACATTACATAACCCACCCAACCCCACCCACAACACCACAACCTACAACATAGCCCACCCACAACCCACAATATAACCCACCCAACCCACCCACAACACCACAACCTACAACATACCCCACCCAACCCACCCACAACACCACAACCTACAACATAGCCCACCCACAACCCACAATATAACCCACCCAACCCACCCACAACACCACAACCTACAACATAACCCACCCAACCCCACCCACAACACCACAACCTACAACATAACCCACCCAACCCACCCACAACACCACAACCTACAACATAACCCACCCAACCCCACCCACAACACCACAACCTACAACATAACCCACCCAACCCACCCACAACCAACGCACCCACCCTAAACAACCCAATACCACAACCCATCCAGTCACAATATAGTCTTATATGACTTTAACCAAATGGACCCTTAGGGATCCACTGTAATGAATAAACAAATGAAAAAAGGAACACATTTGCCTCCTTTGGCTATGTGGTTTATATACAAACTCAACTTGTGTGATACTGCCTGGTCATCTGCACAGCGTCTGCATAATGCACCATGTCTGCTGCAAACATTGATTGACAACATATAAATTTATGTTGAGTCCCATCATTTCGTTGCCTTCCCTACCCTTGCTCAGCCTTTTATCGCTTTTAACCTTGCAGCACTTACTGTAAATGTTTTCTCGTTTTATTTTTTCCCTCATTGAAGCTGGTTTCTTTACCTCTTTATGTAAGGAGACTTTGGGTGTATACGTGTAAGTGCTAAAAAATCGGACCAATTATTATAGGTGTGCTCATGTTACCACTGATAGATTCTTCCAGCTATATTTATTAGCAGTTTATACTTTAAATACATATACAGTATATATATTTTATCTTTTAAACTTCACCACTATTTCACCACTCTTTGGTTGCTCCCCCCATCTATCGGTCCATCAGGTGCCTCTCTCTCCCTCTCTCTCTCTCTCTCTCTCTCTCTCTCTCTCTCTCTCTCTCTCTCTCTCTCTCTCTCTCTCTCTCTCTCCCTTTCCCTCTGTTTCTCTCCTTACAGTGGATGTTGACATGGAACAGAGAGCAGCAACGGGAATGATGGAGGGATGGATGGATAGATGGAGAGAGGAGAGGGGAGTGGAGGAGAGGGTGGAGGATTGGGTGTAGCAGTAGAGTCAGAGTGAGGGGAGGAGGTCTGGAGGAGCAGTGTTAGCCCATGCAGCAGAGGTGTGAGTAACGAGGTGCTGACATGGTTGGAGCCGGGCCTGACCGAGCCTGGGTGGTGACCAGAGACATGCTGTAACACCTCACACACACATGGACGCATGCACACACACACACACACACACACACACACACACACACACACACACACACACACACACACACACACACACACACACACACACACACACACACACGCAGACAGAGTGTACTTGTCACATCCGCAGTTCCGCACACACAGTGTACTTGTCATCTTTTACTGTGAGGGGAAATCAGCCATTGATGAAATGGTCCTTGTACCGTATGTGTTACCAACGCGCATACATCACACATACGCGTGCACACACACACACACACACACACACACACACACACACACACACACACACACACACACACACACACACACACACACACACACACACACACACACACACACACACACACACATACATACACACCCGCAGACGAGGAGAGACTAATTAATAGCCCTACAGACGGATAGACATGTGAAAGAGCAGCAAGCCTGTGACGGAAAGACAAGGCAGAGCCGCGGAGGCTGAGGCACTTGAGACTAAAATGCCAGGACGGACAGAGTCAGACAGATAAATAGACAAGGCGCAGAGCGGAGACAGTCAGAGTAAACGCAGACGGGCAGAGAGGAGGAGGAGGAGGAGGAGGAAGAGTGCTCAGAGAGTACATTAGGACAGCTACTGGAAGTGCCAGGCAGGATGGAAAGTTATTAAACAGAGTGATGGTATAACAGGGTCATTAACTCTGCCCTGCAGAGCGGCAGGGGTCGGAAGACTCCAGGTTAACTGAGTGTGGAGGGTTTTATATACACGCTGGAAAACAGTCAGTCCCAGGCTTTTCCGTGTGGCATTTTCAACCCATTTGAACCTCGGCATCCCTTTTCTCCTCTGGGCATGTTAGGTGAACTTTCAGCGCAAGCGGCTCGCAAACGCTTGCAGGTATTTGCTGTTTTTGGCGCCGACATCTGCTGCAGAGGAAAGTACAGTATATATATAGACCCCTGGAGAACCCTGGTCAATGAAGTATTTAGGGTTTAATTGGTTAAGCATTTCTCCTCTCCAGGGGGGAGAATACAGTGGAAATGTGTTGATGTTCAATTTAAATTGATTTAATTTAATTTGATGAAATGTATTTCTTTCCACTGGCAGTCCACCTTGTACAGAAGAATATAAAGAGAAACATTTGGTATGGAGTCAGAGTGCTCTATATGGGAGGGACAGGAGGAGCATTGTAATTGAATAGTATTGGCTATTATCTTATCTCATGGTGGAAATATGTCAACACGGATTCAAGCCAAAAATTGAACCACAAGGACTCACACAATCAACATTTCCATATCCCACATAAGAGTGTAGGTCTATGTTTATTAAAAATGTCAGTTCCAGCTATAATATAAATACTATGCTAATATCCCATGTTCTCTTGGTCCAAGTTGGTCTGAAAAAAGCCCCAAAACATTTCCTAGGTAGCACATTATCCTGCAGTAAAAAGCTCAAGTATTGTCTTGGTCTTGGCATAGCAACATGTTTTACAGTCTTTAGCCTACAGTCTCAGCATAGAGTGATTAAAAGGCAGGACCTCTCATTACTGCAGCTAATGGAGTTGTTGTTTAGGCTTGGATACGATTTAGACAGCTACTTAGCACCACTCTGTTTACTGTCTGAGCACTCAGCGTGCTTACCAAGCAAACAACCCTGGACACGTAGCGCACGCACGAGCCTAAACACACACAGTCCACACACATGCACACAAGCCCACCATCGCACAGACGCACACAACGTGTTTATACACAAAAGTGTTTTTCTGCATTGCCCGGTGTTTGTTTGCATATATGTAGGTGTGGTCGTTTACTCGCTGGATTGTTTAAGGAGTGGTTGCAAGCTTACCATAGGCTGTTTACAGCGCGTTGAAAACACGGGCAGATGGGGTATATATACTCAAAAAGTATATGCAGTGAAATGAATGTTTACAGAAGGTCAAACCTAAAACAGGTGTGTCGTGGCCACTAGTAAAACAATGTGGCTGTCTGGTGGTGTTATCATAACTACATCACACACAGAATGTTCTTCATCCTGATGACTGGGTAGCCTTGGGAAAGCGCAGCGGCATGCTGAACTGCACACTGCCTTCCAACATGCGTAAATTAGTAATAAAGTTACCCATCTAGGTGGTCAACGTTCAATGTGCAGCAGAAAGTCCATCATTTGTCACATGGGTGATTGATTGGACGCAAAACACGAGCAATTTACACGCAACTGCTGAACTTTATCAGTGTGTTTGCAATGTGGCTAATGAAAATTAGCACAGTATCTTTTTGTGAATTGGACCCCAAGATAGGGCATGTATATACTGTATATAGTTGTTGCAAAATGCAATTCAAAAGTTGTCCCCTGGGCCTCACAGGAGTGTGTTGGCCCCTGTATGGGCCTCACAGGAGTGTGTTGGCCCCTGTATGGGCCTTACAGGAGTGTGTTGGCCCCTGGGTCTCACAGGAATGTGTTGGCCCTTGTATGGGTCTCACAGGAGTGTGTTGGCCCCTGTATGGGTCTCACAGGAGTGTGTTGGCCCCTGTATGGGCCTCACAGGAGTGTGTTGGCCCTTGTATGGGCCTCACAGGAGTGTGTTGGCCCCTGTATGGGCCTCACAGGAGTGTGTTGGCCCCTGTATGGGCCTCACAGGAGTGTGTTGGCCCCTGTATGGGCCTCACAGGAGTGTGTTGGCCCCTGTATGGGCCTCACAGGAGTGTGTTGGCCCCTGTATGGGTCTCACAGGAGTGTGTTGGCCCCTGTATGGGCCTCACAGGAGTGTGTTGGCCCCTGTATGGGCCTCACAGGAGTGTGTTGGCCCCTGTATGGGCCTCACAGGAGTGTGTTGGCCCCTGTATGGGCCTCACAGGAGTGTGTTGGCCCCTGTATGGGTCTCACAGGAGTGTGTTGGCCCCTGTATGGGCCTTACAGCAGTGTGTTGGCCCCTGCATGGGCCTCACAGGAGTGTGTTGGCCCCTGGGTCTCACAACCTCTGCCTCATAACTGGAATTAATGAAATAGCTTCTTGACACAGATGTCATATGAGGGTGTCTGAGTCTGTCAGTGGCCATTCACTGACAGAGCTGGACCTGACTGTTGCTTTAGCAGAGAGGGATGAAAGAAAAACAGTGTAGTGCGTGGAGGAGAGGACGCTAAAAGAAGGAATGGCAAAGAAAGGAAAAGAATGGGTGCCCCAACAAAAACATTTATTGGCTCTCCTAACACATACACGCACACACACAAGCATGTCCGCCTGCACGCATGCGTGTAGTGCACGCGCGCGCGCGCACACACACACACACACACACACACACACACACACACACACACACACACACACACACACACACACACACACACACACACACTCTCCCTCTCTCTTCTCTCTTTCTCTTCAGTGTAATCTGTATGTCTGATCTGGCCGACACTCTGCAGTTAGTAGCCTCTCCTCACTCCACAGCCAATCACTGCTCTGCCTTTGAACTCCACGGCCAAGAAAGTGTAGCTCTCCTGAGAAATGATCTCTCTCTCTCTCTCTCTCTCTCTCTCTCTCTCTCTCTTCTGAGAAATGATCAGAAACATTTTAATGATAAAATTGGCAGGAGGCTATAAGAGCGAGGTGGGTGGGTGGGTGTGTGGGGGGCGGTGACTGAAAGAAAGGGAGAGAGCCTTGAATTATGTCAACGTGTCACTAATACGACTCTATGCGCGCATAATGCGTGCGTGTGTGTTCTTTTATGTGTGCATATGTATGGGTATGTCTCTGAATGCATGATTCATGTGTGGAGCCTTTGAGTGTGTGCACGCGGGTGTGTGCGTGTGTGTATGTGTGTGCATGTGTGTGTAGGAGGTGCTGTCAGTCTGCATTACATCTTATTGCTGGGTTGAGTGACAAGTAGGATTATGGACCATTGATGTCAGACTGATGGAGTCATAATATCATATACAGGACAGAAGGGGGGGGGGGGGGAGAGAGAGAGAGAGAGAGAGAGAGAGAGAGAGAGAGAGAGAGAGAGAGAGAGAGAGAGAGAGAGAGAGAGAGAGAGAGAGAGAGAGAGAGAGATGGGGGTGTAGTAGTGAGAGGTTGAGTGCTGACAATATGGGGTCATTACACGCCAATAAGTGCATATAGGAGCAGATGAAGGGCCATAGCATGCTTTTGAACACACCCTGCAATCTTAGGCCCTCTTCAGGCTGCAGAGGTCTTTGTTTCACAGCACTGGATGTCATTTAATCTGTGAGTGTCACCACTGGACATCCTAATGCAGTGCTGCTCAAACTTTATCAAGTCAAGGACACCGCCTATCCCTACCTCCGTCATCTGAAAGTAGTGTCCACCAGGGATCCCCTGTACAAGATCTGTGTTCTTATAAAGTAAATAAAAATATTAAATGTATTTTTCTATTTGTTTAAAACAGAGCTTTTCAACCTTTTTTTTGCATTTGAGCCACAGGCCACCATTTGATGATATTTTAGCCCCACTGACCCAAAGCAAAAGATTTCTTTTGTTTTTGTCCACAATTCCAGGCTGGATTTCGAAAGCAAAACAGTCATACATCAAAATGACCATTAATCTTCTACATTCTCAAAATGT
Organism: Benthosema pterotum; assembly: GCA_039105355.1. Taxonomy (NCBI): domain Eukaryota; kingdom Metazoa; phylum Chordata; class Actinopteri; order Myctophiformes; family Myctophidae; genus Benthosema; species Benthosema pterotum. The sequence goes on from CM076979.1 coordinate 17,722,329, forward strand.
GTACACTTCCTAATTAAGTGGGTTAACTCAGACGATGAATATTTTAACTCTTGATAGATAGTGTCAAATGGATCCTTGCAGGTCCATTTGGTTTCATGTTTACGCTGTCAAGAGTTACATCTGGCTAAACAACATTCCATCATTTAGCTGGGGACCACCTGGAACCCTCTCAAGGTCCACTGGTGGTCCCCAGACCACCTGTTGAAAACCCCTGGTTTAAATCATTATACTACAGGGTTAAAGTGGATGCAATGCTTTTGACGCTATATTAAGTACAGTATTGTCAATCGGGACCACCCTTAAACCCCCTCAAGGACTGCACAAAGCATCTGCCATACATTGTACCGTACATAAACAAAGATCATTTCTCCTTAATGGTTTTGTTATGTTTAACATTATTATTTTCTACAAAGTCATTTAGATTAATGAAAATATACCTGAATAATTGAGGCAGAGTTGGCAAAAAACAGAAACAAAACAACACCATAATAAGTCTCAGATGTTTCTCCCGGGGAGAACGGTAGCTTTGACAAAATAAAATAACCACAAATTGATATGTAGCCAATTAGAAACCGAAATGAATGCAACCCACTGGCATCCTACAAAACAAAACCACTATCATGTGGATAATACAAGTATATACCTTGAGTCATAGACAGGATGGTTGACCTGTTAAACATGCCAGGCCATGGTAGGATCCTACTTAACCCATTAAGAGGTGAGGCCCATGCGACCAAAGCCTTCAACAAGCCTTCAACTACCGGTACCTGTAGTTCTCAAATACATAGACCAGGGGTTTTCAGCCAGTGGTCCCAGAGAGAGCTCCTGGTGGTCCCCAGGCTAAATGATAGACAGTAGGTTAACCAGATGTAACTCTTTGAGGGCGTAAAAATGAAACCAAATGGACCCTTGTGGGTCCATTTGGTTTCATGTTTACACTCTCAAGAGTTAAAATATTCATCATCTGAATTAGCCCAAGTCTACACAACTAGAGAATGTAGATGAAATGGTCATTTTGGTCTGTATATTTGGCTGTTTTGTTTCCAAAATCCAGTCTGGTATATTAAATCTAAAAATCTAAAGTTTTGCGTCTGTGGGGCTAAAATGTCATCAAATTGTGGTCGGCGGCTAAAATTCTGAATAAATAGTGTGCCCTGGTATCAAAAAGGCTGAAAAACACTGACATACCGGTAGATGATTTCCTATTTTTGACAGGTTATGTTTAAATTTCTTCTTAGGAGAGGATAACTACTGAGTCATCCTTGGACTGACACCTCTAAAAAGATATTCAACAGCTCTCTTTTTTTAATCTGTCACAACCTTTGACCACATGACCACTTCCTGTTTCCTCCAGGTCACTTCCTGGGGAACCACAGCGTGTTGGACATCCTGAGACAGGAGGGCTACGAGATCGTCCACACACCCTCTGACCACCAGGAACCAATCACACAGTACGTCCACACACCCTCTGACCACCAAGAACCAATCACACAGTACGTCCACACACCCTCTGACCACCAAGAACCAATCACACAGTACGTCCACACACCCTCTGACCACCAGGAACCAATCACACAGTACATCCACACACCCTCTGACCACCAGGAACCAATCACACAGCACGTCCACACACCCTCTGACCACCAGGAAGTACCAAAAGTAAAAGTTGTCATTATGCAGAATCTACATGCACACAATGGAGCTTGTAGATCAACTAAGGTATTTTCCAGACTATAAGACGCACTTTAATTTAGACTTTAATTTTCTCCAAAACTGACAGTGCGCCTTATATCCAGAGCATCTTATATATGGATCGTTTGACTGCAGAAACTACTGTTCCATGTTGACTGCAGTAGCTTCTAGTCTATGCGCCTTATAATCCAGAAAATATGTTTTTTTTTTTAAATGGCCTAAATGTATGAAGGACTGAAGTGACAACTGGATGTTTTGTGATAATAATCATCATGTACAAAGTAATGTAACTAGTAACTAAACTTATCAAATATATGTAGTGAAGGTAACGTGCAATTTTTGCATCTGAGATGTAGTGTAAAAGTGTTACTGTAAGGTACTGTAAAAGTAATTTACACAGATCACCTCCTAACCAATGGTGCATAGCCTGCAAACTATACTGTAGTTCAGGCAGATTGTAAACCTCTCCAGTGTATCTGCCACACACATGTGCAGCACTGCTGTATGTGTGGCCTCCGTGCTGTATCTGACGTGTCAAGAAAGTAGCTGCCCAAATTGGTGGTTGATTTAAGCTCACCTGATTCATTGTACTTCCTCTTGCTGTCAGAAGTAAGAAAGTGCATGGTGAAATTTGCTTTTTATGCATAGTTCCATCGTATTATTTCCATAGAAAAAACAATCACACCTGTGTGAAGTGGTGGGCACTCTTTCATCATGTCATTATGGCCCATCACAATTTGAACACTCTGTTGCTGTGTGATGGTATACTATGGAGATTAGTTTAGGTGCAAGTCTAATCACTGTACTGTAGCCTTTCCTGTGTGGATGTTTTTACATTACATGCAGCATGCACATACATTTTTATGGCATGTTTTTGCTACCATCACAGGTAAAGCTAAATAACCTAAACAATGGTTGTTAGTGGATACGGGTGATTGAAATCACAGTCACGAAGTGGAACACTTTGTTTTTCCTTGCCTGTTGCATGGCAAAGTAATCTAAAAAGAAAGGCATACTCAAACTCTGTAGTTGGTTTGGAGCAGGTGATCAATCATCTCATTACCTTTTCAAAGTAACTTTCCTGAACCACAACTGGGCTGACACCATGACGCATGGAAACCTGGAGGTGGGGGAGTGTGTTTATGAGCCAGCGCGGCCCCTGATAACTTAATGGTAACACGAGTTGTGAAACAGATCATTTGTGCGTGCAGAGTTGTTGGCAGGCGCAAACACACACGGTGCACGTGGACATTCATCACACGCCCACGCAAGTACACACACACCGCAAATAATATACCGTACGTACACGTGTCCGCGTGTTTGTGTGCATGGTGGGTTGGTTGTACTTACGCACGGACAAGCGCACGCAGCCGTGCACGAACCAAATATACCACACCACACCCCCCCTGCAGATTTACAGTCACGCATCCGTCTTCCCTCTAATGTCACGATGTTTAACCTCGCTAGATTTATTGAAGCGTAGTGGAGATACTGTGCAAGCTGTGCTCTGTTACAAATAAAACTCAGCTATGCAGGAATCCTTTGATACCTCCTCAATTCCCCCCTCCTCTCCCCCCTGCCTACGTCCTCCAGTCTCCACCGCACACTCCCATCACTGCCAACAGCCAGCTGCTGAAACTGGTAGTACTGTCTGTTCTCAGCAGCCGCAGGTACTCCCTCTTTCTCTCTCTCTCTCTCTCTCTCTCTCTCTCTCTCTCTCTCTCTCTCTCACTCACACTCACACACACACACACACACACACACACACACACACACACACACACACACACACACACACACACACACACACACACACACACACACACACACACACATACAGGGGCAGCCCTGTCCATTACCGGCACCTTCTGACTTGGCGTAGAGGTAGATATTGAACCCTGACTTCTGCCCGATTTTCAAATCATTAAGTACTTTACCACTGCTCCTAATAGTGATCCAGAGTTCATGACTCTAGGAGGGGAGAGCAAATAGGAGATCTACAATCTACCAACGTGTGAGTTTGTGACTTCTGAGCTTCCTGAGTTTGACTGTTTCTGTATTTGTTGATGTAGTTGGAAAACAGCAGTACATGTAGGGAGCCAACTCAGATCCAGTGTATTACAGTCTAAACTTAAAGCCAGGGTTGATGTGGTTAAATGCAAAGGTTACCTGCAAATGTACTTAGCCACTTACTGTATAATCCCAACAACAACAAACACACATAAAATAAAATAGTCTTCTTTGGGGATAGGAGAGCTGCAGCCACGTAAGGGCAAATCAGTGCCAAGGAGTGTACACACCACAACACCCACATGCACACACACACTCACACGAGTACACACACACACACACACGCACACACACACCTCACACAGAAGCTTGGCCCGTCTCCTGGAGAGTGAACAGCTACTCACACAAAAACACTGCACACAATCCTTCCCTGCAGCGTCAAACTCGCGCACACACAGCCACATGGACACGCTGCTAGGTTGTGTGTTAGTGCGTGCATATCCCCAATTATTTCTGTGTGTTGGGTGCGTGCTGTGTGTGTGTGTCTGTCTGTTTATGCGTGTGTGTGTGTGTGCGTGCGTGCACTCAGACCCACTTTCCTTGGCACAGAGCGGTTCCATTCTCACCCTACGGGACAACAGAGCTGAGGTGATTCAGGGGCCATGCAGGTTGGCCCCGTAAAACACAATCAGCAGCCACTTGAACCGCAGTGAAAATGGAAGGACACGGGAAATCAAATCCCGTTGTAGAAAACCCCCCTCTGTCATAAAACCGTCCCCCTGCCTTCCATCCATCCACACGCTTTTTTTTTTTTTTTTTTTACAAACTTCCCATTGCAAATTGCTGCTGTAAACGTAGCCTGCCTTGTTCCCTCTCCGCCGTGGAGCTGGTTGTAGAGCTGCGGACCCAAGCCCAGTGGTTCTGGTTTAGAAGCTGACAAGTGGACTGACTTATTGTGGTCTGAGCACACACACACATACAGGCACACGTACAGGCACCCAGGCACAACCACACGCGCACGTGTCCACACTCGGATTCTTGGTTCCATGATGCAAGGTGACGTGACATGAGGTAGAACGCACCACAGAATGGCTGCAATGAGAGGTGTTTATGAAAGCTGTTAGCCTCAGGCCTGGAGGCAAAGTGTCTCGGCTCTTCTTGCCCGATACGGTGATTACATGACTGACAGCCAACGCACAGTGAGAATAGTTGGGTTTGGCTGTTCTACGGTAGCTGCTCCACCACAGCCTGGAACTGTCATTAGCCTGTCCAGACCCAGGGGTGGATCTAGGCATGGGCATGGGGGGGGGGCAATGCCCCCCTAAATGCCCAGACTATATTTAATATGATTTGAAACACTACTACTGCTACTAACTAACTACAATTGTGTCACCACTAAACCAACAGCATTTCATCATTGAAAACAGACCTTTAGCTTTATGCATGCTGTGTGCCTGTTGCAACTTCAACAACAACTGATGTTATTATTGATGCTTAATGCCTAATATAAGTCCTGTAACCGAACATGGTATGGGTGCGGCTTCATTGTGCCCCCATACCATTTTCTCCTGCCCCCCCAATTGGGAAATGTTACATCCGCCCTGTCCAGGCCATCCAAACCTGGCCCAGGCTGTTCTCTTCTCTCTGTTCTCCTATTAGAGCACAGAGGAGCTGGGTTTGACCAGCCTGCTCGTTAGGACCTCACAGAACAAGCTAATTACATAGCTGTGGTACCGGTGAGAATTGCCAGGGGCCTGCTGCAATGTTTTTACAATACTTCTGTTGCAATACAATAATATTGTGGGTTCTAATGTTTTGCAGTACACTTAGGGTAGTGATCAGATATTGATTTATTATTCTTTCTCCCTATGAAATACAGGCAAAGCCAGAAATCCCTCGGGGCAATAAATGTCAGTTTCATAAATTCTAGTAATGAGTGAAAGACCGCAAATCAATTAAAACGATGAAATTCAAGTGGTTTCAGAATTCCAGGAGGCAGTTGAAAGGAAGGACCAACCATTCAATTAGGAATATAATGGTTTTTATAGAGACTCATTTGGTTATACAATATTCAAAGTTAATGAAAATAGAACTCATGACTTTTGTTGCTGTCTCCCTGGTCTTATTGCTCTATAATCAGACCAACATTTGATGAGATTTATCCTCTTAGATACTCATCCAGTCCATTTGGTTTCATTTTACATTCTCAAGTTATAGATCTATAAGGGTGCATTGATTACCAACTCATCATTTAGCTGGGGACCACATGGAACCTTCTCAAATACCATGTTTTGTTTTGTTTTATTCTATTTCATTTCATTCATTTTATTGTATTCGACCACCACTGCAAATGAGACTGCAAATGAGAAATGAACTTTTCCCTCAATGTATGTTCCGTGAGCATAGGACTGAGCATTAAAGCTTGAATCTGTGAGTGAGTGAGTGAGAGAGTGAGAGAGTGAGAGAGTGAGAGAGTGAGAGAGTGAGAGAGTGAGTGAGTGAGTGAGTGAGTGAGTGAGTGAGTGAAATGAATGAATGAAAGAATGAATCTTTTGATGGTTTAAAGAGGCAAAGGGAGGAGAAAGTGTGAATAATGGAGAGACATGACATAATACTTGGAATGTGGTGAGTCTGGGTGGTCTGCTCAGAGGAGTGATGCTATTTGAGATAACATTGGATGAATAGTACTACTACTAGCTCCAAGGTCTACACAGCTACAGCTACCACGGCGTTGCCCACTGGGTATTTCTGATGCACAGTTAAACTGTTTACGAGCTCCTCATGGCCGTTTTTCATGTGCACGTTTGAAGTCGAGACCAAAAAGGCAAACGTTACAGTGGTCAGATCAGAACCACACACAGTGGCACTCACATGCACTGTTTCAGAAGTCTAATTTCTGTATTTTATTGAACTGGAAATTCGTTGGATTTCGTTGGACTGTAAGACTGATTTATTTTACAGACACGTCTCTCATTGTTCTGTTTGGCAGTATAAGCTGCTTAAACATTATTAATTCAATAAAACCAGGAAAGCATCTTGTCATTTTAGAATTTACTGTTGGCTAAAAGTATCTACAAGATCTACAGTATAAGCATATGATCTACAAACTCGTAGTTAGAAAAGGGATGAAATCTCTCTGATGCTATTTTTGAACATTATTTAAAGATCTTGTCTTCTCTTCTCGCGGTCCCTGGTATAAATTGTGGGGGGGTCCTTGACATGAAAAGGTTTCAGATGCACTGAATTTAAAAGGCATTTGTAGGATCCACTGCAGGTCTTACGGGGAGGAGAGGATACAAAGGATACAGAGGATACAAATGTAAACCATTTGTATCCTCTGTATCCTTTGTATCCTCTCCTTCCTGAGAGGGTACAAATTGAATCAAATGGTTTACATTTAATGTAAACCATTTGATTCAATTTGTACCCTCTCAGGAAAACGAGGTCTGAAAGAAAAATCATTAATATGGTGAAATACATCTTGATGATGTCATCAGATGTATTTCACCATGCTAATGATTTTTTTTGGGGGGGGGGACTTTTTATCATCATCACACAATATCTCTAAGGTATATTAATGACATATTAAAATGTTGAAAGTTCCCCTTTAATGTGTTAATTGAAACAAACATAGAAATGTGTATTGTGAGCCACGTCTAAATCGACATACTTTCCTGTTCCTCTGTTGCAGAGGTGCAGTGGACGGAGGAGAGCCCACGGCGGAGACCAGCGACGAGAGCCTGAAGACAGACACGTTCACCTACCCTACCGACTGGCTGTCTGGACACCCAGAGGACGAGGAGGACGAGGAGGAGGAGGAGGCAGGCCTGGACCCTGACCAGCAGCAGGAGGGTCTCCCTGGCCTGGGCGAGGGTGAGGAGCTGCCCCACATGCTGCTGCCCGACAGCCTGAGCCAGCTGGAGGAGTTCGGTCGACACAAGCGTCCCCGCAAGTCCCACCGCGGCCACGGGAGACCGCGCCTCTTCAGTGACCTCTGGGTCCGCATCGGGGACAGGTGAGAGGGTCCAGGCCAAACATCCTCGCTGATCTATGGGCTTATCAGTTCAATTCAGCTGCTCTAGATTTAATATAGGATTGAAGTGGTTAATTTAAAGAAAATATAAAGTTTCTATCATACAAATATTTTGTGGTAAATAGTAGTAACTTTTTTTTTACTTGACCCTAAAAACTTTGTGACCCACAAATGTGCCCCGACCCAGTGTTTGGATAACAATGCCCAGGAACTGGTCTTTTGGTTTATGTCAGTGGTTTTCAACCAGTGGTCCGGGGACCACCAGTGGTCCTTGGGAGGGTTCCAGGTGGTACCCATGCTAATTGATGGGAAAGTTGGTTAACCACATGTAACTCTCTGAGAGCATAAAATGAAACCAAATGGACCCATGCGGGTCCATTTGGTTTCATGTTTACACTCTCAAGAGTTAAAATATTCATCTGAATTAGCCCAAGTCTACACAACTAGAGAATGTAGAAGATTAATGGTCGTGTTGTTCTATGTTTGCCTTTTTTGTTTCCAAAATCCAGCCTGGTATTGTGGGCAAAAGCAAAAGAAATCTTTCGTTTTATGTCTGTGTGGTGAAAATGTCATCAAATGGTAGTCTGTGGCTCAAATGCTGAGTAAATAGTGGGCCCAAAATGGTATCAAAATGGTTGAAAACCACTGGTTTATGTGGTTAGTCTGATGTGTGGTGTTGTCCTCTCTCTCCCTGTCTCTCTCCAGCACCACTCCTCCTCCCAGCATAAGAATCATCAACGGCTATGTGACGGTGGATCCTCCACTGACCCACCAGGAGCAGCAGAGGCGGACGGCGCTGCTCTCAGCAGCACCACAGTTAACCAGCTCAGCCTCTCCCTTCTCCTCCTCTTCCTCCTCCTCCTCCTCTCCTCCTGCTCCCCCCAACTCCAGCTCCACCCGGCCAGGCCGGAGCACAACGCACAACGCACTCACAGTCTCCGCTCTGCTTCTGTCCTGCTGGCTGTTGACACACATGCTGTCGTTGGCGTCCTGACCACACGGTGGAGCTCTCACACATAGACGGACACATATGGACGCTGCTGTCTCTCCCATAGGCAACAGAACTGTGGAATGTACCCATAAAGACAGAAGGTCAGCCAATCTGTGCCTGCACCTGCAACCTGCAGAAATGCGAGAACTCACGCAGGCGCGTGCACGCACGCACGCACGCACACACGCGCGTGCACACACACACACACACACACACACACACACACACACACACACACACACACACACACACACACACACACACACACACACACACACACACACACACACACACACACACACACACACAGAGCATTGACAAGGTGACTGAACGGTGGAATGTTATTTCAGTTGCAGACTCTCGGCGAGGAATCAAGAATCAGCCTCTGAAACAAAGAGTCTTAAAACCTCATCAAAGTATTATGGTAGAAGAAGGATGAAGATACTGTATAGCAGGGGTTTTCAACCTTTTTGACACCAAGGACCACCATTCATTTAGCATTTGAGCCACGGACCACCATTTGATGGCATTTTAGCCCCCAAAGGCCTAAAACTAAAGAATTCTTTTGGTTTTGTTCACAATTCCAGGCTGGATTTTGCAAACAAAACAGTGTAGACTTCTTAATTAAATAGTGCTAATTCAGATGAATATTTTAACTCTTGAGAGTGTGAAAATGAAACCAAATGGACCTGCAAGGGTCCATTTGGTTTCATTTTGACATTCTCAAGAGTTACATCTGGTTAACCAACTTTCCATCATTTAGCCTGAGGACCACCTGGAACCCTGTCAAGGACCACTGGTGGTCCCCGGACCACCTGTTGAAAACCCCTCCTGTATAGCATAATTAAGACCGCCAATTTCAAGAGATTGTGTGGTGGTCGGAATGACCACCTGAACGAAACTGTAATAATAATGTATATAATGTGATGTTGTTTTTTATGATGAAATAGACCTTACTAATAACTATAACAGACTCTGTGATGAATGGATGAAATGATGGTGTACGACATGTTCACATTGTACAGTGAGACTGCGCTGAATGGAAAGTTTGGTTAACTAACAGTAGTCTGTTAATGGTTTTGTAAATTGTGCATTTTGTTCATAAAGAAATATTGTATATTTATTATTTCTGGAAAAGAGTATATTTTCTTGCTTTTTGAAGACAATTAGAGAATAAAACTTTTTAAATTTGTCAGTTGTCATTGAGCTTTCCTTTTCTTTTTTCCTTTTAACTATAAGAACTATAGTTCTGTTCTGGCCATCATGGTGCTTTAGTTTGGGACAGAGACATGCAACAGGTAATGAAAACCTGCCATCTAGTGGTTAGAAATAGGACTGGATCATTGGTACCTGAAGTCTGTGGAACCATTTAGTGTGGTTCTATCTGAGTCTGACACATGCCCGCAGAGAACAATGTTCTGTTTCGCATTGAATTTATCATCTGATGATGTTTAAAATACAAATTGAGACCCCATGTAAATCACAAGAATGCAGGGAAAATTAATGAGAGCCCCAAATCCATATGGCCTCCATCAATAACCTGGTGAGGCACAATGAGATACATTTACCTAAAAAAAAAATAACACAGGTTGTTTTTATTTTAATGTGGGTATTTTAGTAGCTCCAAACTTTTTTTCACCCGTCACATCAAAGCACACACTACAAGATAATTGGACTACTACATGATTTTCAAAAACTCAGCCAGCACCCGTGCGACAGGAGTTTCAACTGAAGTGATTGGAGAGGCAAAAGGGAGGGGAGGAGAGGAGGAGGAATAGATGGTAATTATTCCTGGGATTACAAGTAAAGACTGCCGCAGAGTGATGTAAAATTCAAGCATGACTATCAGTATACTATTACAATATGATGTGTAAAGAAAACAATTTTGGAGTTACAAAAATACCCACATCAGAATAAAGACAACCTGCGGCCATGCAAACTGCATTGGGGAGGGGGACCTCAGGGTGAAATGTAGAATCTGTGACAAAAATCAAGGACATTATGTTTCATGTCACATTAATCAAGGTAGATTGATGCCCAATGTGTTTTGGTGTGGAATTCTCCTTTAATATAAGAAAAATGTCCCTCCCCACGCAGTGTATCATGATTATGAAATATTGTGTAACTTTAAATACCTGAATAGCTGAAGAAACCTCTGTCATGACTTTAGCCCCACCCACACCAATCCACAGACTCATGTTACTTTAGCAGTATGTAAACAGATAAGCACACAGAACAATCACCTGTGGTCCAAGAAACAAACTGAATAAAAAGGTAAAAATATAGGCCTATATGATCTGAATTCTGGTGCATCGTTGGGTAGTGCAGGTTTGTCTATTACTCTCTTACTTGACCTATAGCAGCAACTAGGGCCACCAATATCATCATGTCAGCAGCAATAACAATGCCTGATCCTACAGATGATGTAAGGTTGTGAATCACATGTGAACAGGCACTGGATATCATCAGAATCATCTGTCTGGAGATTCCCATGCATGCAGGACAGGTGCAGGAGACTTGGCTCAATATCTGAGCCCATTTGAATGGTGCTAGCAACACTTGCTGAAAGACATTAACCTCAAGCAGTGTTCAAACCCACAACCTTCCACACACTAACCAATCACTACACTATACCGTACTTTGTACTGGGCACTTTATATTGGCTTAATTTAACTGCTATCCTAAACCCTCACTATACAGCTTGTTTTAATGAATACAATGTAATTTCTTTCAAATAGTTTGATTGATGGATGGATTTTATTTATTTATTTTAGATTTCACAGTATGTAGAATGCGTACTTTTCACACAATTTATATATTTATTACAGGGCCCAGTTACTAATAGCCACCGATGGTAGGTGCTCTTTGAGACCAGTTTTGAAGGAGTCAAGGGATTTCCTAATTGACTGCGGTAGTCTGTTCTACATTTTAATGCCATACAAGTGAAATGAGTTTAATCCCTTGTTTGAGCTGAGTCTTGGTTGCACATGGTTTGTCAAACAACCTCAGCTGATGTAAGTGTAGACTTTAAATTTAGTACGAATTTAGATAGGTACATGACTTATTGATGGTGTTGTGTTGTACTATACCAGTCATTCCAGGCCTAATGTAAAACTTCTAGAATTCAGATTAGGCCTAATGCAATATCCCTGCTCTGCAATCAACATCTAGGTTGCGTGAAAGGTCATGTCTGTCTACACAAGTAGGCTACACATCGCAAATGTGTGCTGCATTGCAAACTGCTGAACAGTTTGTTAGACAACTCAGGGTAGAAGGTAGGTGTTGAAATTATTATTTTACATTTATATATTTATTGTACTGTATTGTATATAGCATTATATATTTAGACCTATATTGCATGGTGGTGTATTGGGAGTGCCTGATCATATGAATTTCCAGCATTAACATGGGATAGAGGTTAGAAAGTGCCATGTCTCTTTCCCCCAGCAGAGGGAGCATGTATTGATTCTGACGTCAACATGGAAGGAGGAATTGAATCCCTCGGTTTGTTTGGTGCACGTGCCCCACATTCTTACAGTTATACAGTCAGGCCTACAGTTATACAATTAGGCATACAGTTATACAGTTAGGCCTACGAAAAGGCGTGTTGTATGAGTAAAGCTTCCCTGAAAAAACTTCTGAGTTTTCACTATCCTGGTTGGAATTATTACCGCGTGTGATCACGGATCTCAGGCTGGCCCTGCTCGTGTTTATTGAGTTTTCATTTGAGGTAAATCCAAATAGCTTTAATATTCTGTTCGTAGACTAAGCCGATAGAGTGTTTGTTATCAGAGTAGCCTATCCACGTCTCTCCAGCTCTTTATTAAACAGAAAATCCACGGGATACAAGTGTAATGCTTTATGGCGTCCCACAGTTTTTATATGGAGCTCAGCTGTGTTTGAAATGTAGGCTAGTGTAATTCTGCAAACTGTCAGTCCAGTGAATGAATGAATCACTCAACCTTCTGTGTGATCTGCTGTCACAGTTTCAACAGATACATTTACAAGTACATAAGGAATTGTCAGATTGGGCATTTTTCTGATAATATTCCCTGCCTAAAATTGCCCAAAATGTACCAGTCATTGACAGCCCATACATCAAAACAAAAAGTCCTGTCTGCATTAAACAATGTAGCTCACAATATTGCAGCTGTATGAAATACCAGAAATGTCTTATTATTTTACATGTTATGACTTATGAGAGACTCTGTTAAGAAATTCCAGGTTGGAGATGAGGACTGATGATCATGCATCCTTTTAAAATACCCATATGTTTTATAAATGTCATATCCATGTCATATCCTCTTGAAAGTGGCACCTTTCAATTTCATGCAGGCCGCTTTACAAACAATATACTATGGATCTTATATCCGTTTTGTATGTCCTATCATTCTTATAATGCATTACAAAATGCAAAAACAAACTTATATAGGGATTGTAAGAAAGGTGTCACTTCACTTTCAAGAGTTTGCATATATAATTTTTCCATATGGGTATTGATGGAAGGTTAAAATTATTGGGACCATACAGTACACTTGACAACAATGTCAATCTAAGAAACAACTTGCCTCAGTCTGAATCACCATTTCATCCCCGGGGAAAACAATTTAAGGTTGTGATTCAGGGCTGGAGCTAGGCAAAGAAACAACTGGCTACCTGTGTAGATTAGAACTCTAGATTCAACAAGTGCAAAATTGTTTTGGGGTTGGGTAAATTGTATTTAGATTGTATTTAGATGTATTTGTTTTGGAATGTTATGTCCAAGTGGACTGCACAGTCCAGAGCCATGAGTCTCTATCACTGGGATATGGTTTGATTGACACCTGCGTGCTGATCAAAGTGGTCGTTACTCTGTGTGTACTCACTCAGCCATTAAATTATTCCAAAGATGTGGAGGGTGATAATAGTCCTCTAGTTTCATAAAATATCTCTTTTTCACGAGCTGCACGTGAACATCTTTCCCCTCAGGCAAAAGCAGGGGCGTTTTTGCCATTAGGTAGACTAGGCAGTTGCCTAGGGCGGCATGGCGGGAGGGGGGGGACCATGAGGGGAGGGCGCGACCACCAGACATGCTTTAAAAGGATCCCAGGCTAATCAGACTAATATGGATAAACACATTATACATATCCTCTATAACTAGAATTGAACATTTAAAACACATATAAAATGTGCTTTAGTTTAAAAATAGTTCATAATTTTATTTCTTGGGGGGCGCCATTTTACAGGAGATTTTCCCTGGAGCCCCCCCTTACCAAATGGATCCTTACGGGTCCATTTGGTAAGGGGGGGCTCCAGGGAAAATCATGCCTAGGGCTCCAAATTGCTGAGAAACGCCACTGGGCAAAAGGGCTCATAATGCCAGCTGCACTTCATTTTTGAAAACTTCCTCTGATAGCCTGAAACATCCTCACCAGGTAACACAAACGTTTGAAACACACGATTGGCAGGTGACGTGATTAATTACCCAGCCTCTATCGCAATGCACCAGACAAAGGCTATCCTTGACTTTGACATATAATGGTGTGTGTGTGTGTGTGTGTGTGTGTGTGTGTGTGTGTGTGTGTGTGTGTGTGTGTGTGTGTGTGTGTGTGTGTGTGTGTGTGTGTGTGTGTGTGTGTGTGTGTGTGTGTGTATTTCATAGGATGCATGGACAGATTTTGGGGGCCCAATACCCAAGAGCCCTTTACTAGCATGAGCGGCTATTTCCGTCCTATGCAAAGATTCAATCCCCATTAACATTAATGAGGCAAAGGATGCTAGGCTATAAGAGTCACACTTTTTTATGCATTTCAGGTTCATCCTCAGAAGAGCCCTCTGACATCTGCAGTACTCTCCACCTCCTGTCTGCCTTTACCTGCGCCCAACAAGGTAAGCGGTGTGAGATTACTCACAGCACAAGTTTGTTATGTACTGTACACACGCTGGGCTAGACCTAGGCTGTAGAGTCTGTCAACTCTTTGGGTGGAACTACTGCCTAAGGAAACGCTGTTGACGCTAAACGCTATTACAAATCAAGTTTGCATTCTCTGTGAATGAAATGTGCTGTGATTGGTCAGGAAAATGGAGTGTCCGGTGGAAATACATCTGATGAAAGTTCCAATGGACACCGCTGATAGAAAGATGTGCGTGTATGACTATTTGGAGTATGGAATGTCCATATTGACCCATGCAGATGATTGTCAGTGTTGGGCAGGCGGCCAGTCACCTTGAGCAGGTGAGCAGTCAGCTACTTGGGGGTGGCATTCGGGTCACACATACAGCATTACCTATTCCATTCCATTCCATTCCATTCCAACATTTTGTGAAAATAAGAGATCTACAAGCCCACAGGATCTCTGATTGTTTTTAGATTGCCTATATTCAGAAGAAAGGTTTGGTGTTACTTCATCTCACCTAAAGGGAAAAAGCCTCCAACTGTAGGTTATAGACTGTCCTGTATGAAAACAGTTGCTTTATTTAATCATTCATGCCTTGCTGTTCAGTTTAGCTTGCGGTGTCACCTTGGTGTCATTCCTCTCTGAGAATGAATCCCTGATTGGATGGGATTGTGCATACTGCATACCTATGACATGCACATCACGGTATGCGTCTGGTTTGTTATATGGGACATTGAAATTAACAGGTCTGAAGATTTATAAATTGTAATGTGCACTGTTGACGAACCGATTGAATTGTGATTCAGTTGCGTTTAGTGCTGAAATTAGTGTTGGTTGGTTCACTGGTTGGTTGGTTGGTTGGTTGGTTGACTGACTGACTGATTGATTGGTATCAAAGTAAAGAGTTTTGTTTGCATTGCATTTACTTTCAAATGGTGTGATTGTGAATTGTGAACAACCTGGTGTGATGAAATCTGAATTGGTTGAATCTGTTGGAGATTTGTGTTCAGTTGGTTGGTTTTAATTCTGACTAAAATGTGTCCAACTTGTTTTGTGGTACTTTCAATATGGTATATCATGGCTCATTCATTGTGATATGATATGGGCCACAAGATGCACACATATATCTACAGACAGCACTTTGAGAAGCACTGGCCTGTGTGTGATGCAGATACACTGCCACATCTGAGGTCTTCTGCAAACACACGCAGTCTTCATATCCACCACTAAGTGGTGCTATACTCACATAGGATCCAGGAAGACGCACAGCCTGTAGCTCAATGCAGCATGAAGGACATATAGCCCAATGCTGAATGCATGGCAGATAGAAATCCATCCCAGGCCAGGCCGACAAAACGGTGCAGAATTATTAGTACCGTTAGAGAACATTTACAATCACACAATATTTAAATACATTATTTAAAGGTAAAGTAAATGTTATTTTTTGTGCTTTGTTGGATGGCATATTCTAATATTCTCCAGCTCTTTAAATCAGAAAATACATTTTCAGGTAATAGGTGCCAACATTTCAGCCAACCTTTATCAGCATAGATCATGTGTTTCAGTTCCAATTTTGTC
This sequence comes from Benthosema pterotum, assembly GCA_039105355.1. Classification (NCBI taxonomy): domain Eukaryota; kingdom Metazoa; phylum Chordata; class Actinopteri; order Myctophiformes; family Myctophidae; genus Benthosema; species Benthosema pterotum. The sequence continues at coordinate 17,738,509 of CM076979.1, forward strand.
TGCTCATTTCTTTGTTCTCTATCCAGATTTGATCAGATTGTTATGTTAACCTGAAATTGTATTTTCTGTTTAATAAAGACCTGGAAAAAAATGTATAGACTGCTGTTACTGAACAAACACCATAACAATGAGTAGCCTTGCTATGGAATATATTTTAACCAAAGAATGTGTATAAACGCCTATGCCAGAACATATGGTATTGATATGTAGTATTAAATCTATTTCTGCTCTTAATGTTTTGTTTTTAAACTCATCAGTAAGTAGCCCAAAAATGATTGTGATTTTCAACTGTCCCAGGTTTACAATTACCATATTGTTTATGCTTATCACAATCTACAAACAACATAAGCACATTTCACATGTTTTCATAGGGTTTTGTCTTCATAAGGGCAGACGATCTGCAAGAGCACTGTGGATTTGAAATACTAATCACAATTATGTAATTACAGGCGATCCATGGCTTACATTTATTCACCTGATGTTTTATGGGGTTAGGATACCAACTAAAACAGTTCCCTTCATTTAACCCAAAAGACATTGATCATTATTTATGTTAAAATATTTATTCAGGCATTACTTTTACAATTAAATACACTTTAGAGGACCTGCATTTTGGTGAATTAATTAAAGCTGATTTTTTACACAATCACAGCAGTTATGAAAAATTATACACAAAATACAAAAACAAAGTAAAATATGTAAAATATCACAAATGAATTGGACAATACTAAATAACATTGGTCATGAAAATAAGTCTGTGCAAATTAAAAAAAAAATCATATAATTCAATTGTTTAGTGAAGTTTGCTAAGACTGGATAACATTGTTAAAGACACTTAACAGGTTCGTAAATGTTTGGCTTCATTGTTATGGAATTATCACATTCATGTAGGCCTATGTGTGTAACCTTACTAGCCTATCTCCTAATTATTCCAATGACACATCAGAATATATCACTGTGTACAGTATACACCAAGGCCTAATTGAGACACTATATGACCAAGTTCTCAATATAATAGTTATAATGGGTAAAACTTTGTTTCATTTCGAAGTCTCTTTTTGAGTAAATCGCTCTACATTTAAACTGCTCAGAAAGGTAAAGAAAGGGCAGGACACGTTTCTCAGAAAATAAACAGCTTTTTCGCCCCTTAAGCCAAGACAGGACAATATTTGCCTTAGCTAGAATACCATTTTCCCTTGGCTTTGGGCTGTTGTTTGAGTGGACTGAGGGTCCTGACAGGGTGACTGGAGGACTGACCCTCGGTCTGCCCGGGACACGCCGCCCGACGCATATAAATAAAAGATTACGACGGAAAAATCAATTTCTGAGCAAACTCATTAAAAATGCCCCTCACTTAAATGATTCCCGTTTCCGTCTCTTCAACCTGTTAACGCTTAGCTGTCCCTTCTGCAGCGGCCCACCACCCACCACCCCCCACCACCAGCCCTCCGTCACCCTCCCACCCCTCCTTCGCTCTCCTCTCTTCCCTCCATCCTTCCCTTTTCCCCTGTTGCTCTCCCCCGGTGGTAATTACTTGCACAAGTCGTTTTTTGCCCTTTGATTTGCACCGTTTCACAAATGAAGGTTAAGTTTGTTTAACCGTGGTGGATTTGCCAGTCATGTTAAAGCATATAATGTGGCAGGTCCTCCGCTTTCTTCACACACACACACACACACACAACTCACACCTCCGGCACACCCTGGCCTGGCTGCCCCCCCCCCACCCACCCCAAGCCTTCCCTGGGGGGTGAGGACTGGAGGGGGAGCCACCAAGGTTAAGGCTTACCGGGTCTGAGGGGGCCTGCAGTGGATCAGGCACCAGACCCGTTTACTTGACTTGAGGAAGAGGGGGGGGCATGGGGGGGAGTTTACAGGAAGTTATTAAAAACCACCTCTGGCCAAAAACGGATTAGAAATCAAAATGCCGTGTTTGCCCTGAGAGGACCTCAAGGTGTTTCAGGAAACCATTCAGAGGATGGAGAGGGGGGGGGGGGGGGGGGGGGCAGACAGACAGACCGACCGATCAAGCACCTCTAAATTGATATTATTTGGCCACGCCATGAGAGATTATTCTACGTTTTCCTAAATAATCCCATGTTGTTCACAATTTTTCAAAATCTTCAAAAGATATCCGAACTTTAAATGGATGAATATATGGACCGGTGTATGTATTCATTCCACTTTTTCAAATGAGGGTTAAGTGGTTAAACTGATTTTAACTACACATTTGGCCGTGGTGAAGCCCCTCAAGGACCCCTGGGGATCCCCCGCCCCCTACATTGTGAACCACTAGCATAGGAACCATAGACGACACAGTCTTGAGGACCTGAGAGCGACTTATTGAGCCGTCTGTGTATTATGTTCCATAACATCACAACAATTCACCTATTCCGGCATCTCAGCCTTAAGATCAATATCTCATACACAGCTAAAGTTACCGCAGAGTCAAGGTGAATATTGATCTGAGATCTCATTCTCTGCTGATAATAGAGGTTGTGTTGTTTTGATTGTTGACTATATAAGGGCCAAGGATCACACACACACATACAGTACACACAGAGATGTACGTGGTTTATTATCTACCCGCTAAAACGGCTCACATTCTTCACTGACAAATAAATTATATATATAAGCACAGTCTAATTATCGTCAATCGCATATTCTACCCGCTAAAACGTCTCACATTCTTCACAGACAAATAAATAAATAAATATATATATATATAAGCACAGTCTAATTATCGTCAATCGCATACCGTGATCTATTGTCGCCCACATGCCGCGTGCTGGCCAAAAAAGCCATGCCATGGGCAGATGTTCTGGTGAGTTATTGCCGAAGGATGTTTACAAGTCAACAAGGGCAATTTTCTCTCCCCACCGCTGGATCTGTAATTATGAATTACGGTAGATGGAACCTCCGCATGCCCCTAAAACCCAACCATGTCCTGCTTTGTGTGTTGTTGCCCCACAAACAGCCTCCTCTGCTCCTCTGTCTGTCTGCTCCATAGCCAACGGCAGACACTCTTTGCTTTTTGGAAGAGCAAAGTGTGTTTAGTTCAGGCAGAGCTAATGGAAGCTCTACAACCCTTTAGAACTGTGGTTTTTGACCTTTTTAGGCCGCGACACTCCACAGCACAATAGGAGTTGAGGCATGGCATTTTGTTTGACCCAGATCGGCCATTTTCAAAATATTTGCTTCTTCCTTATATTATTTAACAGGACAGTTTTTTATAGTACTGTTTTTTTTAGGGGTGGGACGATTCACTTACCTCATGATACGGTATGTATAATTAGGGTTCTAAATCGATTTATATTGTGATCCTTAATTATGTTGCGATTCGATATATGGATATATTGCATTTATCTTTCAACATTTCAAAGCCATTTTAAACCGTATAGACCATGAAAAGTTCAAACCTACACATCAATGCAGCCAGATAACGTCTGTCAGTCTTTCTGACATGAACAAATGAATAAATACATGAATATAAAAAACTGAACCTGGTGATTCATTATTCATTTCAGGCATTAAGAATTGTGATATATTGGCCCAACTTTTTTTTGCACACCCTTACTGTTTTATATTATCTGGATGCACTAATTGTCTTATTTATTTTATTTTTTTTGTAGTTATTTAAAAGTTCTTAAGGTTCTCCTATTGTCACTTCGCTGTCAACTGGGTGGACCTTGTGCACAAGTCTTTGCATTTGGGCATGTGGTGGTCCTCAGTTTAAGAACAACACGGTAAAGTAAAGGTTTCTTCCAGGTGGCTAAAACACCTGTGTGCGACTTTGATTGAAATGAATAGCAGGGGGCGGGGCAGCCTGTCCTCTACATTAGATTATATAACTCTATGGTCCCAAAACCACAGGTTGAAAACCACTGACTGGTCTAGACAACAGCAGCCATAAAGCTTTTGGAAAAGCAAAGTGTGTTTAGCTCAGGCAGGGCTGATAGAAGCTCTACAACCCTTTTAGATAATCTCATTTGATAAAGGCAGGACGCGTCTGTGTTTGCTGTGGATGAGACATTCTCTCTATTGTGTGGAATGTTCAAAGAGCCTGTGTGTGTGTGTGTGTGTGTGTGTGTGGGTGGGTGGGTGGGGGGGGGGGGGGTCAGTCTGTGGGCCTGACAGGACACCGTGACCTCAGGACTGATTTGGGGCCGATCAGGTGCAGAGGTGGACAAAGTAGCCTAAATACTCACATAAAGACTAGTACTCGAACGTATACATCCACGTAGAACAGTGTTTTTTCATACCAGGGCCCACTATTTATTCAGAATTTGAGCCACGGTCCACCATTTGATGACATTTTAGCCACACAGACGTCAAAACTAAAGATTTCTTTTGCTTTTGTCTACAATTTCAGGCTGTATTTCGGAGAAAACAAAACAGGCAAACCACTCAAAATGACCATTAATCTTCTACGTTCTCTAGTTGTGTAGACTTGGGCTAATTCAGATGGTGAATATTTTAACTCTTGAGAGTGTAAACATGAAATCATGAAACATGAAACCAAATGCACCCTTGGTGGTCCATTTGGTTTCATTTTTACGCTCTCAAAGAGTTTCCATCATTTAGCCTGGGTATCACCTGCAACCCTTTCAGGGACCACCTGTTGAAACCGCCTGAGATTTTAGTGTTAATAATAATAATTGATAGTATACTGATGTTGTTGTATGTAGGTTTAGGTCCTAGAAATGTAGCAGGCTTAGTAGAATCAAAATTACAAAATTTATATTGTTTCCATATGAAATGTAGTGTTTCAAAAGTCATGACCTTGCAAGATTTACTAAATCTATAGAGGCAACTTAGTCACTGCAAGAAATACTCCCAAGCCAAGAAAAAGCATCTGCCAGCATCTGTCAAGACATGGCCCATCGTTTCGTGCCGCTATTTCCGTTGGTTCATTGTGCGTGTTGGTTAAACTGAAGGAGTTTTATTGTTCTGCCATTTTGAATAGGCGAGCCGGGCCCTCCCTGCCTGTTGTGCCGAGAAACACAGAAAAAAAGTAGGCTAGAGTTTAAAAGAAGAGAATGAGTCGGTGCGCGTGTGCATGCATGCGCACATCCCAGGGTGATACGTTTCACCGCGTGCGTGTGCCTGTGCACGTCCCAGGGTGATGTGTTTCACAGGTTTTCACCATGATGCACTGCTTTATTATTCCGCACAAGGGGCACTTCACATGCGGAATGGATTCTCTTTGATATCGACAGCAGCTTGAGGGAGAGAGTGCACTAAGAAAAAAACATGCACATTTATTGTTGGAAACAACAGATTGTGTGTGTGTGTGTGTGTGTGTGTGTGTGTGTGTGTGTGTGTGTGTGTGTGTGTGTGTGTGTGTGTGTGTGTGTGTGTGTGTGTGTGTGTGTGTGTGTGTGTGTGTGTGTGTGTGTGTGTGTGTGTGTGTGTGTGTGTGTGTGTGTGTGTGTGTGTGTGTGTGTCTGGCAGCGGTGGCCACACATGCAAAAAGAGCCAACAGTGGCTTTGATGCGCCAGCGGTGACACTCCACACACTAATGAAATATGGTAATTACTGCCACATGAAAGCCCCTCTACGCAGGCGGAGGAAAATAGAGACAAAAACAAATATGACTTTTTCCAAAGATACCCACCGTGATTAATTCTCCTTTTCACAAACATATATTTTATTCCGTTCGCTCACTACAAAGCAGCGTGGGCCATCAGTTGACCCTCGAATCGGCATAGGGGAAAGGTCCACTGATTACTAAGACCTCCTGCTACCGCTCTGTGTTATTCTTTATTTGGATCGCCATTAGCTGCTACTAAGTAGCGCGTGCGCGTGCACACACACACACACACACGCACGCACGCACGCACACACACACACACACACACACACACACACACACACACACACGCACACGCACACGCACACGCACACGCACACGCACACGCACACACATACTTATACAGACAATTGATAAAGATGAGTGTGTTTGCTGTAGTGGCAATAGTGTGACATCTTATCTCAACCACATCAACTCGGTATAGCGTCCCTGTTCTATGAGGGGAACATTCAGCAAAAACAAGCAGATTTACAAACTTGGAGTCTGCAAAAGTTGTAGTTCCTTGTAGAACTTGTAGATTACTTTCCTATTTTCACTAGTCAAGTGTTTTGTGTCCAAAAACAATAAGTTTCAGGAAAAGGAAAAGGGTAATCTGTGTTCCAGTGATTCCAATGTAGTTATAGACATACGGTCTTGTGTTAATACATTTAATTTGTTCAATGTTTATCAAACCCTCCTGGATGCACTTTCACTTTCCTTTTTAAACATTTAAGAAAACCAGATCTACAACCTCACAAATACAATGCTTTGCAATTTGCTGCTATTGAGGGACACAGTATGACATATACTAAGGCATTCATTTACAGAATAAAAAGTTTAAATATGTACATGCAGGGTTTCAGCCAGACAGCTTGTTAAATGGCTGGCTGGTTATTTGATTTTACAGACTTATATGTTTATAGGTACGTGGACCCAGGGGGACCTTGAGGGAGTTTCATGGGGTCCCCAACAAAAGTAGCGTCGCAATAGCTTCAACCAGCCGATCTGCTAAGTTATTTCACATGAAAAAAGCTTGTGTTCGGCTGAGTCCCTGGTAGAGAACCTTTCAATGTAGTGATCCTTGGTTTAAAAAGGTGTAGGAAGCATTGATATTGGGCATTTAATTACGCATTGTCCTGGTCACTTAGAGTGCACATGGGGGGTGATGTGAAAGGGAGAACATGAGCTGGACGAGGCCATGCGTTTGACCATCAATGTTTGCTTGCAGTCAGACCGCAGATCACACACACACACACACACACACACACACACACACACACACACACACACACACACACACACACACACACACACACACACACACACCCTTGCCCTGGTTCTATAGGGGAGGGGACTGGAGGTCAGGGAGAAGGTGGAGGTCAAATGGGTGCTGATCTGTCCTGCTCAAACACTGCTAATAGGACTGTGTGTGTGTCTGTGTCCGCACGTGTGTGTGTCTGTGTCCGCACGTGTGTGTGTGTGTGTGTGTGTGTGTGTGTGTGTGTGTGTGTGTGTGTGTGTGTGTGTGTGCGTGTGCGTGCGCGCGTGTGCGCGCGTGTGTGTGTGTTTAACTCGGGGCTGCGGTGGTGACTGACCAGGCTAAGGCTAAACATTCAGAGAACAAACACACACGCGGTGACGCGGAATCGCGGATGCACTGTAGGGGTGCGTACAAATGCACACACACACACACACACACACACACACAGCACCGCATATGCATGCATGCACACTCCTTAAGGTCAGAGCATGGGGTGAGAATGTTAAATGGCCATCTTGGGGACATCAAATATTTTCCTACCCATCACTATTGGCAAACCACCTGCCTGAAATCTTAAAGCAGGAGAGAGGGAGAGAGAGGATGACTTAACCATGTACACAGATTGAGCAGACTCTGTACACTGACTGACTGACAGAGAGACGGTTGAATAGCAATAGACAGTATTAAAGATACTTTTACATTCAGTAATTTAACAATAGACAGACAGGGCTGAGGGCATAGCGCTGCACAGTTATCACAAAGAAATGATAATCTGTATTTTTCTTTTGCTTAATATTTCACCATAATTTATTTGTTTTTGGTGGCACCTCGGTCTAATGTTTTCCTTCATATTGTGCTTTTGTTGACTATATTGTATGTAATGGCCTGTGATTTAGTGGGCAGTACAATGTTCAGGTCTTTATTGCACTTGTATGTGGTGTAGATGCGGCAATGGTGCAACCAAATGAGCTTTTTGAATTCATTGACATTGATCACATCCAGTAAAGATGAAAGCTGAAATCACATAATTTCAGTTACTTTCAATTATTTGTGCAGCCATTATGAAGTGAGTGTGGGTGTGTTGGGGCAATTTGCGTGTGCAACACCACCAGTGGCCATGGCACAGCAGACAGACAGACAGATAGACAGACAGACAGATGGAGTTTGGGGGCCGAGGGGGCAATGAGTCAGATATGAGTTTACTCCGTCCCTGTGGTTCTATTGCCCCCGGGGCTCTTTTATCGCCCTCCTCCAGGTGTATCCAGGTAACTCCAAGGCCAGGCTGCTCTTAAAACCTGGACAGTCAAGGTAATGGGTAATTGCTGACCGCTCCTCGTAAAATGAGTGTGTTTGCCTTCAGCCGAACACCACCCTGCTTGCTTGCTTTCTGTTTAGACGCCAAACTTGGGTGAGACAGGAAGTGGCAGCCCATTGGACAAGAGGACATGGCGTGATGTTTCTCCATTCCCGTCCTCTGCTAGAGCCTCTCTAGCTGCTTATACAGCATGGCTGCCCAAAAGCTATTGTGATCTACCAGTAGATCACCCCTCTAGTTTGTGTCATATGTACTGTAATGCCTGCACTACTAGTCAAAAGAGCCTTCAGATACAACTATTTTAAGCTATGGGATAATATTTTTTATTATAATTCTATCTGTCTCCCGTCTTATCTGCTTCCCTTTTTGCTTTTCGATATAGGCTACGCAGAACCAAACGATTCTAGTTCGGTTTTGCTCCGTTGGTCAGTTCCTCTTTCTCTGTCCCGTCTCTCTCTGTCTTCCTCTCTGTCTCTTTCTCATTGGCACCTGACTCACTCCATATTTCATTGTCGTGAGTAACCCCCCCCCCCCCCTCCTCCTTCTTTTAATGTTTGATTCCAGCTGATAAGAGAAGACCCAGAGATGAGTGTGATGGCTCCACTTTAATGTGGTCAAAGGGCAGAGGCTGTGGAGCAGGGATGAGCAGAGACTGCTGCCGTCAGGTGTACACAGTCAAGTGTTCATTTCATTCTGAAAGTCGTTAGAAATGACCTCTCTGGAGTTTGCTGAACTCTTAAGCCTGAAGCAAGCCCAAGATGACTTGATGAACAGAATGCAATTCAAGTTTAGACGCATGGAGTGAAGAAGCACTATGCCATCACACACACAGGACACAGTGTACACTGAAACATAAAATTAATAATGTGCAGTGTTAGAGATGCATTTCAATGTCACAGTAAAGAATATACAGTAAATCCATAATCAATTGAACCCAATGTGTCCATTTATTGCAGTCAGGTTTTACAGTGCAAGTAACCTTAGTAAGGTTACTTGCACTCAGCAGGGTTACGGCAAGTGCGATAAATGAGAAATGAATCGATTTAGCCTCTCATTGACTTAACCAGTGAACCTTCAACCTGCGCCCTGTTTTGCTTTCCAGGGGATGATAATTTATCTTAAATGGGAGGTAAAACAATCCGCTCTCTTTTGAAACAAGAACAAATTGCCAATAGGCATTTTTGTTATTTGTTTTTCTTTACTGAGATAAATGTTAGGAAAGCTGAGAGGGAGACGGTATAGTAGTAGTGGAGTCACAGGAGGAAGTGTTCTAACAGGGTTTTAGACAGAACAGCGAGAGCATAGTATGGTTCCATTTCAACCACTGCTCCCAATGGACACCCAGAGCCTGTTTTCTGATGTCACACTGCAATGGCATGGCGGTGTAGCACACATGTTGTATTCATCCCACTTACGCACATGAACTAAACCAAATGGTGTTTTTGTTAGCCCCTAGCCTTTGTGCCAGCCCTGCGTTTTTGTTTTCTCCATGAAAACATCCTGTTGAGTGAATGGATGGTTTGCAGCATGAAATAGAAACTGTGCACTGCAATAATATATACAGTTATGATCAATAACCACGTCTGTTCGGATTCAATTCATTCTAATTGAGCCGCAGCATCCGCACCCATTATAGATCACTGCTGTGTACTTTACTAGGGCCGTGAATGTATTGCGGATTAAGTGAGATCCCCGCATCAGCTTTGGAACATGGATTTGTAGATGGTGGCCTCTGGCCAAACTATCTGCACACTGCCAGGAAAACATACATGCTGAAGCAATTGACCGTATCTGCTCACAGGGCTATTATCTGCCAATCTATCTATGATGTTGATCTTGCGTTTGTATATATCTACTGTCACATGTACTTACCCTCTGGACACTGATAAGATTACTGCTCCTCTGTAAACACCAGCCAAGAAACTGTGTGTGTGTGTGTGTGTGTGTGTGTGTGTGTGTGTGTGTGTGTGTGTGTGTGTGTGTGTGTGTGTGTGTGTGTGTGTGTGTGTGTGTGTGTGTGTGTGTGTGTGTGTGTGTGTGTGTGTGTGTGTGTGTGTGTGTGTGTGTGTGTGTGTGTGTGTGTGTGTGTGTGTGTGCGCGCGCATGGAGTGGGGGCACATGCATGCGCTTACACAAATGCACACATGCACTGAGCACCCACACAAGTATTGTACTGGTCTACAGCATGTGGATGGATTGCACGTATATATACACACACACACACACACACACACACACACACACACACACACACACACACACACACACACACACACTCTTCCTTGCACGTATACACCTACTGTACATACATATGCGTTTGCGCGCATGCACACGCACACATGCACAAATGCACACACACACAGATACACACACACGGTCATTGTATAACTCCTGTACACTGTCACACTTCATCTCCTCCCGTTCAACAATCACTTGTTTGTTTCAGACCACAAACAAACAAACAAACATCAGGACTGCAGCGGTCATCGACATCAGTGACAGCTGACCCCCCCCCCCCCCCCTGTCCCCCTCCGTTGTTCCCCCTCTCCCTCTCTCCTCCTCCTCCTTTTCTCATTGCCTTCTGGGCTTTCATCTGATTTGGTTCCTGGGCCAGTCGCTGGTTATTATAAATTCATGGTGGTGCCGTTGTGGCTGATTGAAGTGATGCAGGGCCAGTTCCTCAGAGCCCCCCCTCCTTCCTTCTGATGGAGGGTGCTATAGCAAATAGCTCAATGCCCGTGTTTGGATAACACTGACCTCGGCTCTGAGAGAGCTTTTATGGGTTATACGGCCGTCATCTTTAAGTGGAAGGACATGGACGAGGGGGAAATGAAGAAATGAAAAGCGGGAGGGGTGGGTGGGGTGGGATAAGTTTATCAATTCAAGACGGACAAGACGGAGCGGTCTGGATGTGTAAAGGAAAGATGAGGGTGATGAAGGGAGATTCAGAGAGAGACAGAGGGAGAGAGAGAGCGTGCGTGAGAGACAGAGAGGTTATCATGGTCGGCTGCGTGATGATTTGAAGTGTATTGTAACTCCCACCTGCCCTCTCCATGAACAAAAAGTGTTAGTGATCATCAGGGTGAATTGTGAAGGGGAACGCATCCACCTCCCCTCGCCCTCGCCGCCCTCTGATCTACTGGTGGTGGTGGGGGGTGTTACCAGGGCAACATGTACAGTACAGGGGGGGCGGAGGGGGGGTGTAGAAAGAGGGCACTCACCCTCTTCCTTGGAAATGGATATTCGCGCCTTTGTTCAGCCGGGTTCATGATGGTGTCGATGAGGGGTGTGGGGGGGGCGGTGTTTAAACAGCTCCACTCTGGGCTGTTTCCTCAGAGGCCATAATGGACCTCCTCGCCGACGCATCACCTGGCCGGCAGACCGCCGACCTGGGCTTTGTGTCGGCAACGTCAATCAAAAGCACAGCACGAGACAATGGCGCGGAATTAAACATATTAGGTGAATGAACGGCGTGTATTACGTCGCAAAGTCTTTCAAATAATAGATAGAATAATGAGGAACTGGAGAGTTGTTTGTATATCTGTGTCCTTAACCTTTCTCTCTCTTTGTCTCTGTGTATCCAAAATATCTTGTCTATAGCAAAAGACCTTCACTGTTTCTTTTGTCCGGGTACATTGACGCTGATTTCTCTTCCTTGCTGCTGTGTCTCCTTCTCCAAATATCTATTGGTGTTGTGTGCGTGTGTGTGTGTGCTCTCACTCACACACACCCGGCCCCTACATATGGTGCATTCTATTTTGTCTTGGCTCATATCTGTGGCCTTGTGTTTAAGTGTCTACTTTATGAGCCAAGAAGACACACACACACCGTGCACACGCAGCTTAAAAGTGCATTCGAGAATAATGGTCTCTGGCATTATGCAACTCTTTGCGCGCGAGCACACACACACACACACACACACACACACACACACACACACACACACACACACACACACACACACACACACACACACACACACATGCACGCACGCACACACGCACACACACACACACCAGCCATGTCTTAAAAGTTACGGGGCGACATTATGGCTCATCTCTGGAGCGCTAGAGGCTGTAAAACATCACTGTAACTCCCTCATGTGACAGCAGGTTTTACAATCATGCCATTAAAGGCTATTGTGACAGCGGGCATTGCACATATAGGTTAGATGAGGGATTGAAAGGGATATGAGAGGCATATAAACCAACCAATATAAGTTGTGCAGTCTCTCTTCTATACCTCCCTCTCTCTCTCTCTGTGCATGTCACTCCCACACGCCACTGAAAACAAGGCACTTGTCACGGCTAGGAGTGAGTGTGCCCCAAGATAATGTTATTCTTTAATTAAACTATCTCTGCTGTGCGGTGTAAGGAAGCTGAGGCGGGCGTTTACATTGACATACAGTGCAGACATAAACAGTCTAGGAAATGTTAACCTTGGGCTAATAACTGGACAGGAATGCATTGCATCGATTGCAGTATAGTAAATTCTCTTGTGTGTGTGGGCGGGGGGGAGGTGTGTGTGTGTGTGTGTGTGTGTGTGTGTGTGTGTGTGCGTGCATGCATGTGTACGTGCGTGCGTGCGTACGTGTGTACACACGCGCACACATTAAAGAGCTTGGTGTCGTGCGTGAGTATGAATGCTTCTGTATGTGTGTTAGGTTAGGAAACGGTTGTGTGTCTGCCAACAAACTCCAATGAAAACAACTGTGCACTCCAGTCAGTTTCAGCACAACCAGCCTCTTTGACAGTCAGAGATATGAATCTGACATCAGAGTTCATTAGGAAACCAAAACACAGGAGAGGTGATCGCTTTCTGAGACAGCAGCAGCTTAAACCAGATAACGGGATATGAGCCTGACAAAACATTGCATCTCCCTCTGGTCTAAATGATTGAATGATCTGAACCAGGTCCCTCAACTCACAAAGCTTAGATAAGTATACTAGGCATTTTGCACGTAAGTGCTTGTTTTTATGTATGTATATGTAATTTGTATTATGGCCATGACAAGATCTAGGATAATTTATTTTGCTTAAACACATAAAGCAGTAACGTCACGTGTCATGTAAATGAATATTTTATAGAGGTTTTGATCCAATAAAGTCGGAGCCTATACTTGCATACATTAGTTGTCTTGCTAGCTGATCAACAACAAAGCCACCCCATTCAATCTGATTCTTTCAATTGCTTTTATCTCAAATTCCTTGTCCCAAATGGCATTTCTGGTCAAAACAATGTTTATTCCACTGGCCATAGCGGACGCTGTAATGGCCACACCGAGGCTTTCTCTTAATCCAGCGGGAGAACCACATGCAGTCGAGACAACACATACATCATTATTACAATCTGGTCTTGGATATACAGTATGTCCCTTCAAAATAGGGTTTGAATGAGGGAAGATTCTTTCTGGCAATATAATTATTCATCAAGGCGGTTAAGAGCTTAAAGGAATTATTTAGTTTTTACTAGGGCTGTTGAATGATTAAAACTTTTAATCAAATTAATCACAACTTCAAAATTAATTTAATCATGATTAATCACCATTCAAACTATGTCCAAAATATGCCTGTTTTCCTTTATGTTTGAACATTTAAAAAAAAAAAGAATCTGGGGAAAAAAAAGATCTGTTCATTTCATAAATATGTACTTAAATATGTACATACAAATATGTATGTATATGCAATAGGTGATCTACAAGCCCCCAATGCTTGTAGATCTCTCGAGCTACATTATGGTTCTGGTTACAGGGAGACACACAGCTATATGTATCCGTAAATCCATGCTCTACCCATTTTTTTCAATGAGAATATACTCAGGGTTGAGTCAGAGTGCCCGGAGTCAGAGTGCCCGTGAGTTAATTGCATTAATTTTTAAAATCAGATTGCCTATATTTATTTTCTACCATTGGTGGTTCACTATTTATTAGAGCTTTCTGTGATTCATGATTCATGTTAGCATAATTATTGATTTATCTCTTTATCGTCTATTGTCTCTATAAGGCTGCATTGTGTTAGAAATGGCGTGTGATCATCTACCAAAGGAACTAGACAAATTACAATAAAAATGTACTGGGTATTATGCTAATTAAAGGTTCCTGTTCTGTTCCATTTTTGTTTGCCGTGTTGTTGACAGTGCCTGTTCCTTTAAGTCAGCAGGATGCTGTTAAAGCGTGTTTAAACAAGCAGATTCGGTCTGATTCCTTCTCAGCACTAGTCGTGGTAGGTCAGACCGTCTACCACTGCGATTTGAAGGGAATAATTCCGCTATCTCCGTGTTGAGTTGTGTCCTGCGGTTTATCTCCCTGGCCTCAGGCATCTGGCGTCTGACAGCAACTTGGCAGAGAGGCCAACAGTCCGGTTTAATAGGAAACGCAGAGAAAAGACAGGAGTGCAGTGCTGGCGGGCAGGACGACCAAAGTAGTCCGACTCAGACAGCCTTTGAAGGCTTTCTGTGGATCAAGTGTTCAAACATGGGATAGAGTTGTCGAAAGCAGTCTATGGATTGGGATATATGGGATGATGGGTAAGAGATCTTTGAAACATAATTCCACATATTATTGCAAGTGCCCTGCTGTTGCTCCTCTGTTAAGGGCCAACCAGCAGATTGTTATACTTGCACTTCATTTAGTTGCCGCTAGGAGGCAGTATTCATGAAGATAGCTTCCATTCATTCACTGCTGTGCCCCAGTGCAGCCTATGAGTGCAAAACACACAACCTTTAAATCATTTTATCAAATCACACAACACAATTCATTTGAATTAATAAATGACCTGAAAACTGACAATTAACCTTAGCATAGTCTTGGGCTGCAAATAATCCAGCCTATAAACTGTCACTGTGACTTGGCTCAAAGCAAATGGGCTAAAGCCAGCCTACTATAAGTGTTTATAGATGCTATGCCTATTTAACAATACCAACAGCCGCAGCAAAAACTACAACAGTTATACCAATTGATTGGTGCAATTGTTTACATATATGGTCTATTCATATTTGTTCCCCCATTTTGGGCAAGAACCCCTTTTGTTGTTTAATGGCTCTTTTACTTTGTTGTCTCAGTTTAGACTAGAGTTTAGTATATACATCCAAATTAATGCAATGTGTTACTGCAGACACCTCAATAATGAAGCGTCGCCGCAGTTCAGACGGCAGAGTTCAACCATCTAGTGGGAAAATGAAATCCATAGAGAATCTCATAATATGCCAGAGTGGGTGTTGGAATGGGCTGTCCGAGGGGGAATGTCATTTAGGATTCAAGATTGCCATTCGGCGTTCTGAAAAGAGACTTAACGCCAATTGTCCTGCCGGTCACCTCACTCGATAGAATGCAAATGTGGAGGTCTATAGGGCCTTGCTGCAGGTAATCCATTGATTTGGGATGAATACAGTGGCTACTCTCGGGTCCTCAACAGTTATTAGGACTAATAGAAAAACATAAAATAGCGAGAGGGGAGAAGCAGGGAACCGCACAAATGCTCCAAATAGCTGGCTACTCCACAGGCCTCTTGGAGAGTTTGGCTTGCAATTTGCATTCCTTTGTGCGACAACTTGTAATCCCCCCCTCAGCATGCCAAGAAACACACAACAGATTTATTGTCCCAGTCAACAAATCGTTTAGGTCATCCCAAACCTATTACTGCCTTTAATGCACTGGGAGCCCCCCAAGTCCCTGCACCGCTCTCCTCTCCTCGCGCCTCGTCTCACGAACCGGTGCCTTCCAAAACACCAGTCCCCTCTTAACCGCTGGGAGCCCCACAGCTCGGATGCTTTGTTGGGCCCCTGGGCCATTCACGCCAAAATGTAGACTACTTTCTGGCTCTTTAGGCACCTTCACGGAACGGCCTGGGAGGCTGGGAGGCTGGGACACAAACCAAGACTGAGGTTGACACTTCATTCTCAGGCCAGCAGAGCTAAATGGGTTTGGGGTTTCTCACCGCTGTCCAGCAGCCATGGCCACACACACAACAAGCGCTCCCTGATTGTGTGCATGAATGCATCCAAAAGCACGTTCAACTGCTGTTGTTGTCTTTAAGAAAGGAACACAGTTCACCAGATAGATTTTAAAAAGACAACAACAATATTCCACTTAATGTTTATATTAAAAACAAATAGCCCAACATAATGTCATGGTATAACTCCTAAGAATTTAAACTTCAACTTTCATCAATATAAAAATCATGTTGATTGTTGATGCATGATGATGGAATGATGGAATTCAGAACAGAACTATGTAATGTCATGCTGTGTGTGTGGCTGTTGCCACACACACACACACACACACACACACACACACACACACACACACACACACACACACACACACACACACACACACACACACACACACACACACACACACACACACACACACTTTTATTTAGCATATATGCCTAGTTGCATGCCTGCATCCATCCCTCATTTTTGACAATCGCCAAAAGTATATGCCTAAAACGTGGCTGTCTGTGTAACATTTTGAAACGCACCCATTATCGTCGTAGCCCAAACCCTAACTGAATCATCATGTGTCATGTATTGTTTTTGGGCAATGTGACCTAAGCATGCCAACTGTTTTGTCCTGTTATTATTTTGAGGGAGAAAAACCACGTCCTCGCGAGTCTGAACGAAAACAGCTATAGGCAGTATATTTTTGCTCGTCTACATGGGGACGACATTACACTGACTGCTGTTTGTTGGGACAGAGAGAGAGAGGGAGAGAGGGAGAGTGCAGTGTTGCCAGTTTTTGCGAGAGAAATATGCAACCAGGTCAAGAAAACAAGCCCCAAAGAATTAAGCATGAGTATATGGCCCCAAGATATACCACATCATGAGCAGCTTTGACAATAGAGAGGGCCACTATATTTCCACATTCACTCCATATAGGTCACATTGCATATAACTTAGGCTGACCATACGTCCGTATTTCCCAGGACATGTCCGTATTTCACGTCCTGTCCTGGGTGTCCTGGTTTATTTTTAGAAAATGAGGAAATGTCCCGGTTTTTGTAAAATTACTTTCATTCAGTTCCTTTCCGACACGTCTTTGCTTACATCGGACCAGTAAATCGACAGCCACTAGGAAACTGCGCACGATGACCTCAGCCCTGAACAGAGTCAGGGCAGGCAGCCTTCGTCAATCAGTTAGTAGACACTAGACAGCGTGGTTGTCAGTCTCCACCACCATGCCCAAGCGCAAGTGCACGTTTACAGACGAGTTACAGAAAAAATTCCCTGTATTCAGACCGGGGCGAGACAACAGTGAAGCACTGTGCCCCCCCCCCCCCCCCCTCCCCGCTAAGGTGTCCTGGTTTTCTCCTTTGAGAATATGGTCACCCTAATATAACTCGGAGTAGTAGTGGAGGATTTAACCCCGAAAAAAATGCCGTTAACTTCAAGTCATGACACAGATAATCCCTTTGGCATGGAAGTACCTTAGGGTGATAGGAAAAGATTCATCCAAAGACACAAGCTGCATCACCTTTCATTTCTGAAATATACACGTTTTTCAAAATGGCCGCCACCATTCTCAGCAATACAGCATAGCCCATAGCTTTGCTTCTGTTCGAGCTATAATGATAACATTGGTATCAAAGTATACATTTTTAGGGTCAAGGAATCCAATAAAATACATTTCAAGACTAAAAAACTCAATATTTTTTTTGTTACCATGACAACCGGGGTAAAATATGCAAATTTCATTCAAAAAATGTGTTTTAACAGGGTAACTTTGTACCCCCTCACCTGCTAAAACTTCCATTTTGTTTTCTCTTTGGCATGGAAGTACCTTAGGATAATAGGAAAACATTTATCCAAAGAGACAAGCTGTATCACCTTTCATTTCTGAAATATACACGTTTTTCAAAATGGCCGCCACCATTCTCAGCAATACAGCATAGCCCATATCTTTGCTTCTGCTAGAGCTATAATAATAATATTGGTGTGAAAGTATACATTTTTATGGTCAAGGAATCCAATAAAATACATTTCAAGACTAAAAAACTCAATATTGTTTTCGTTACCATGACAACCGGGGTAAAATATGCAAATTTCATTAAAAAAAATGTGTTTTAACAGGGTAACTTTGTACCCCCTCACCTGCTAAAACTTCCATTTTGTTTTCTCTTTGGCATGGAAGTACCTTAGGATAATAGGAAAACATTTATCCAAAGAGACAAGCTGTATCACCTTTCATTTCTGAAATACACGTTTTTCAAAATGGCCGCCACCATTCTCAGCAATACAGCATAGCCCATATCTTTGCTTCTGCTAGAGCTATAATAATAATATTGGTGTCAAAGTATACATTTTTAGGGTCAAGGAATCCAATAAAATACATTTCAAGACTAAAAAACTCAATATTGTTTTCGTTACCATGACAACCGGGGTAAAATATGCAAATTTCATTAAAAAAATGTGTTTTAACAGGGTAACTTTGTACCCCCTCACCTGCTAAAACTTCCATTTTGTTTTCTCTTTGGCATGGAAGTACCTTAGGATAATAGGAAAACATTTATCCAAAGAGACAAGCTGTATCACCTTTCATTTCTGAAATACACGTTTTTCAAAATGGCCGCCACCATTCTCAGCAATACAGCATAGCCCATATCTTTGCTTCTGCTAGAGCTATAATAATAATATTGGTGTCAAAGTATACATTTTTAGGGTCAAGGAATCCAATAAAATACATTTCAATACTAAAAAAACTCAATATTGTTTTTGTTACCATCACAACCGGGGTAAAATATGCAAATGTCATTTAAAAAATGTGTTTTAACAGGGTAACTAACTTTGTACCCCCTCACCTGCTAAAACTTCCATTTTGTTTTCTCTTTGGCATGGAACTACCTTAGGATAATAGGAAAACATTTATCCAAAGAGACAAGCTGTATCACCTTTCATTTCTGAAATATACACATTTTTCAAAATGACCACCACCATTCTCAGCAATACAGCATAGCCCATATCTTTGCTTCTGTTAGAGCTATAATAATAATATTGGTATCAAAGTATACATTTTAGGGTCAAGGAATCCAATAAAATACTTTTCAAGAAAAAAAAAATAATATTGTTTTCATTACCATGACAACTGGGGTAAAATATGCACATTTTCATTAAAAAATGTGTTTTAACAGGGTAACTTTATCCCCCCTCACCCACTAAAACTTCCATTTTGTTTTTTTTTGTTTGTTTTTTTGCATGGAAGTACCTTAGGATAATAGGAAAACATTCATCCAAAGAGACGAGTTGCATCACATTTCATTACTGAGATATACACGCTTTTCAAAATGTCCGCCACCATTCTCAGCAATCCAGCATAGCCCATAGCCCCATGTTAGAGGTATAATAATAATATTGGTGTTTAAGTATACGTTTTAAAGGTCAATCAAGCCAGTAAAATACATTTCAAGCCTCAAAAAACAATATTGTTGTTTTAAGAGGGTATAATATAAGTTAGAAGAAACAGGTTTTAGCAGGGTAACTTTCCACCCCATCCAAACCACTCTGATTTTTCATTTGGCGTGGAAGTCACAGGGCATGGCACCATAAAATAATAATAACTTAACTCTCCGACACTGGAAGTACCATAAGGCAACAAGGACATTATCAAAATAAGACAAATTACTCTTAATTTCAGAAATGTATGCGTTTAAAATGGCCACCACCACTTGAAATAATACAACAGCAGTCAAGTATTGGACATTTGGACTTCAGTTAAAGCTATAATAATGGTAAACCTCAAATTGTACATTTTTATGTACCATTTTGTATCATGACAATGAAGTTTCAAATCATATATAATGTATATGAGACAAGTTTGCAGCTGTTTTAGACTTTGATCAACATTTAGAATCCAATATCTCCACATGACATCTGCAGAAAGCCATGTCTGGCTTGCATGCAGTGTTCAACGTACCTTACATGGGGTCTGCATGGGGCACCTGTGTAGAGGATTCCGTAGCATAGATTCAGTAATGCACATGTGGGCATGGACAGACACATGGGAGTGGCATGATTGGGAGGAATGATCTCCCTCATCTGAACTGGAGGCTTAGATTTCTGCTATGATCATGGGCTGACCATAACAGTTATAGTGGTTCAGAAATTCGGTTAGGATGCCACTCGAGCTTCTGCCTACAGAGAGATACTTGTTGCACATCACACTGGGAGGAGACCCCAAGGCAGAACAAGGATAGGCTTGAGGAATTACACCACTCATTGGCAATGGAATCCCTATAGATCCACCGGTTATGAATGTTGCTCTGGAGAGGGAAGTCTGGAGCTCTCTGGTGAAGCTGTCACCCCCGCGATCCAACTATGTATATAAGTGGTTGAAGATGGATATATGGATATTTTTAATGTTGCATGGAATGCAACAGTGGACAATACCTAAAGAGTGACAGACTTCGCTAGCTTTGCCACTCATTAAGAAAGGAAACCATAAGATGTGTGCCATTTATAGATATGATTGCTTAGTCCCCCAAACAAAGTTTACACTAATGTATAGTACTAAAAAGGAGGTTCTAGACGATAATCAAACTTCTTCAAGAGGAGCAAGGTGCATTCTGTTCTGATCATGAATCTGAATAGCTATTCATTCTTGAATATGGGGTGAGGGGCTCTTTGTTGTGGGTCATTCAATCTCTGTACACCCAAAGTAAGATCTGTGTCTGTTTCGTGAGATACTGTGTGCATATTTCACCATCAATGTGGCGATAATTACAAAAACAGTTTTTTTAGCATATAACTATGGACATGCAGCTCTGTGTGTGTTTGTTAATACAGTGTTGCTCACCTCAGAGCAATGCTATTATTTTATTCACAGACACAAATATGGGATCTGATGTATTGCTATATTTGTGGCAGACATTTTAAAAAGTGTGTATTTTTTAAATGAAAAGTAATACAACTTGTTTCTTTGGATATTTTTCCTATAACCCTAGGTATATTTTACCACTGTTGTCATTGCAATGACAAATGTATTGGTTTTCTTTTTATTCAATTGTTTATTGAATTGGATTACTTGGCAACAAAAATGAATTGGATTACTTGACACAGATATTATTATAGCTCTAATAGGAGCTCTAATTGGTGGTGGCCATTTTGAAAACTGTGTGTATTTCAGAAAAAGTGATGCAGTTTGTCTCTTTGTATAAATCTTTTCCTCTTCCATGCCAAAGACAAAATTAAATAAAAGTTTTAGTGGGTGAGGGGTATAAATTTGCACTGTTAAAACATATTTTTCAAATGAAATTTGCATATTTGCCCCTGTTGTTGTGGTAACAAAAACAATATTGGGTTCTTTAGTCTTTAAATGTATTTTATTGGATTCTTTGACCCTAAAAATGTATACTTTGACACCAATGTTATTATTATAGCTCTAACAGAAGCAAAGCAATGGGATATGCTGTATTGCTGAGAATGGTCGTGGCCATTTTGAAAAACGTGTATATTTCAGAAATGAAAGGTGATACAGCTTGTTTCTTTGGATAAATGTTTTCCTATTATCCTAAGGTACTTCCATGCCAAAGAGAAAACAAAATGGAAGTTTTAGCAGGTGATGGGGTATAAAGTTACCCTGTTAAAACACTTTTTTTAAAATTAAATTTGCATATTTTAACCCTGTTGTTGTAGTAATTAAAACAATAATGGGGTTTTTAGTCTTGAAATGTATTTTATTGAATTCATTGACCCTGAAAATGTATACTTTGACACCAATATCATTATTATAGCTCTAACAGAAGCAAAAGATGGGCTATGCTGTATTGCTGAGAATGGTGGCGGCCATTTTGAAAAACGTGTATATTTCAGAAATGAAAGGTGATACAGCTTGTCTCTTTGGATAAATGTTTTCCTATTATCCTAAGGTACTTCCATGCTAAAGAGAAAACAAAATGGAAGTTTTAGCAGGTGAGGGGGTTCAAAGTTACCCTGTTAAAACACGTTTTTTTTTAATGAAATTTGCATATTTACCCCCATTGTCATGGTAACGAAAACAATATTGAGTTTTTTAGTCTTGAAATGTATTTTATTGGATTCCTTGACCCTAAAAATGTATACTTTGACACCAATATTATTATTATAGCTCTAGCAGAAGCAAAGATATGGGCTATGCTGTATTGCTGAGAATGGTGGCAGCCATTTTGATAAACGTGTATATTTCAGAAATGAAAGGTGGTACAGCTTGTCTCTTTGGATAAATATTTTCCTATTATCCTAAGGTAGTTCCATGCCAAAGAGAAAAGAAAATAGAAGTTTTAGCAGGTGAGGGGGTATAAAGTTACCCTGTTAAAACCCATTTTTTTAAATGAAATTTGCTTATTTTACCCCGGTCGCCATGGTAACGAAAACAATATTGAGTTTTTTAGTCTTGAAATGTATTTTATTGGATTCCTTGACCCTAAAAATGTAGAGTTCGACACCATTATTATTATTATAGCTCCATCAGAGGCAAAGACACGGGGTATGGTGTAATACTGGTTCATTGTCGGCGGCCATTTTGAAAACGTGAATATTTCAGAAATGAAGGGCGACACAGCTTGTGTCTTTGGATGAATCTTTTCCTATCACCCTAAGGTACTTCCATGCCAAAGGGATTATCTGTGTCATAACTTGAAGTCAAAAGTTGATTACATCCTCCACTAGTAGCTGATTTACAAACTCAATTCCTGAATTTTTTTGTTTTTTTATTGGAATCCTGAAATATAACTTTTTTCACACATGTGTAGTATATTTGGAGAATTCAGGTCCAATGCATGCGTTGAAACATTCTAATCGTAACAAATCTGTGGGGACTCACTCACTGGCAAAACATGTCAGATTGGATTAGGCCTGCATGAAAACATTGGAGGGATACTACATGGGGATAGCCTAATAATAAAACACATTGAAGCTATAGCACAAATATACAACTACTACACTTTGATAATAAAAATGAAGACAAGGGCAACTTAAAAAATAAGCCCAAAGTGGCTTAAGTGTATGGTTCCCAAAGTCGCAGGGGTCCTTGAGGGAGTTCCATGGGGTGCCCAGCTAAATGATGAGAACCAAACAGACCTTTATGGGTCCACTTGGTCTGTGAGCTAAATTATTATTAGCATTGATTTTAAAATATACCAGTAAATCAGGGTCTCACAGTCAGAGATAGAGATGGCATGCCATTAAATTGAAATCTGTAGGCCTATATTATATATTCTATGCATCAATGCATGTCAATGTTATGCTCCTTGGCAAGAAATGTATGGGAACATTGCAACCGGCTTATAATAACCAGACATGGCAACGAGAGAGAGAGAGCAAGAGAGCGAGAGCGAGAGACTGCAACAGGCAGCAGTCCCATCTGCTCTCCTTTGTGCCTTGTCCTCGCACCGCAAGACTCAAACGAGGGGTCACCTCCGCGAAAGACGAGAAAGAGAGAGGCAGGGAGACACATGTCCCCCGCAGACATCTCCCCGCAAACACAACGAGGCCTTTGATTCGTTTGTTTGGACACACGCATTCATGTCTAATTGTTGTTTTTCTTTTTTAGCCCTCTATACCCCACACAAGGCGCGCATGCATCACGCTTGCAGCACATATGGCGCTGCTAGTGGTATAGCGGCACCCCATGCAGTCAGACCACACTATAGAAGTCTGCAGTGGGACAACATTTATTGTTGCGTGCGATGCATAGTATGAAAATATTTTGGTTCCTATTATTATAGCCCATAGTCTACGATTTAAAATATATCAATGAATAGTACACTAATTAATGAATGCATTAATAAATACAAATGTGATTAATAATAATAATTATTATTATTGTTATTATTATAGCGAGGATCCCACTTTGAGAACCTATACTGTTTTACGTCCTCCTGAGAAATTGTTTGTCTCTCCACACAGAGAGTCGAGACCGACAGATTCGACATGAATTAATTGCAATTAACTTATAGCCTAATGTTGGAAATTAACTTAGCCTATACGTTGCAAATAATTCATTAGGATTTCGATTTGGCCTCTCGTGCGTTGCATCGGCAACTGGTGTTAAATGATTAGAGCGCCCTCTATTTTCCCCATGCACTTATCAAATTATTAAACAAAGATGATAATCTATCAGACGCGTGCCTTGGCCTATAGCTGTGCCGGGAGAGCTGATTTCTACAAACGCAGTTCTCACATTTCAAATATGTGTCAATAAAAATGAAATGACCCACGCTTCCTTGATATTAATATACGGTACGTTAATTGGTTGGTCTCATAGTCTCCGCGCCCATTTTATTGAATGCAGGCCAATTGGTCTGACTATATCTATGAGGCCTTGCTGCTAAAGTCATTCTACTGCATACCAACACAAAGGTTATTGACTACTAAATCGAACACGAACAGAACAGCCAGTCATGCAACCCAGTTAACCAGCACAGGATTTATTTAATCCTGTCCACTGTTTTAAAAAAAAAGTCTTTCTTTTTACTTTACACATATAGGCTAATGATTTCATTACGTGACACGATCACGCGGATGAATTAAAGGGGCATGAAAGTGATTCGACATCGGTGGCCCTATATGGGTGTACGCAGTGCAATGTGGCGTGAAGCTACATCACTCACTATAAAGTTGAAACACATGTTCCTCCGACGAGAAGGCTCTCGTTTCCCCTGACGCGCTCACTGATGCCGCTGCGCGCACGCGCCCGTGTGTGTGTGTGTGTGTGTGTGTGTGTGTGTGTGTGTGTGTGTGTGTGTGTGTGTGTGTGTGTGTGTGTGTGTGTGTGTGTGTGTGTGTGTGTGTGTGTGTGTGTGTTCTGTAGCGGGGTTCAAGTCCTTACAGGCCTGTAGTTTCCGAGCCATGACCCAATTATCGGTGTCATCCATCATCGTTATAGTCATAGAAAATGTAAAGCCCTATCTTAATTTTCTTAACGCGCGTTGATCGCGTTGTAGACTAGAATAGACCTATATGTGCTGTATCTGACAAAGTGAAAAGACCCGTATGTTATAGACTATTTATACAATATCTATGAATAATGAAATAATTTGTAAATTGTCTTACAATTGTATTACAATTTAATCTTTGTTAAACAAAAATTAAATTCGGCATTATTATAATTTGACTTTTATGATCTGTTACTAGACTATAATACTATGCGTATTAATCATGAATTATTATTCAATATTATTTATTATTCACAAATTATTTAAATTGTTGTTATATTATTTCTGTATTTTTTATATTTTGTTTATGCAATAGCACCACGTACCGAAACAAGCGTGTTAGAGATTGATCTGACAAATGTTTTCCATTTAGCAGCAGACAGACAGCAGGTGAAGGCCGTTCTGTTTCTGGCTGGTATTAATTTATTTTGTCAAATTTAATTTTCCCTCCATAGAGCGTCAAGGCCAATAAAGCGCGACTCAGCCAGAGTGTTTTTAGTTGTACTTGGCAGCAGAACACCCAAATGTTTCAAAGATTGCACGACCTCGTGTTTCACAAAGAATATTTATTAGTTCAGTTCATTTTTAATATAACTTTCTCTCTCCCGAGCTTCTGCGATTTGGCAAAACATTCTGCTCCATATTTTATCATATATTAAAATAATAAAATCAACTCGAGTTGAACAGGCCTAAAAACACAGTAAAAAACTAAAAACACTAAACTTTTTCTTTTTTATAGAGAAGCTATATTTTGAAAAGACATGAGTAATAAAAACGAATTTTATCAAAACAAAATAGAACCCCCCCCAATATGATTATGACTAAAGCGTAGGCATACTGAAAATGTGAAACGCATCCCAGAATAGCCCATAACACGGCATGACAAAATGCGCCTATATAAGACTAGCCTATTTAAACGTTGTGTAGAAAGGCTGTCTGAGACGTGTCTCCCTCAAGGCCACCGGGAAGCCTCGTCGTCTCTCATAATCTCTGCCTGGGCTCCATGCAGGGAAAGAAAGGCGACTGCAGTGACCTAACAGGCGACGTGCATGCTCTTTATTCTGCTAAATGCAGCTCTCATTTATGCTGCGTCACGCGGCGTCGAAGAAGCCAGAGGGCCGTTCACCTTGCATGGCCCGCGATGCCCTTGTGGTGGTAAAAGTATATACTATATAAAACTATACTGATATTATACTTTTTTATACAAAGTTTTTGAAGATATTACTTTTGTTCAAAATGTTGCTTAGAAGTACAAATGTTGCCATTACAATATAAAACAAAATGTAAAAGGACCAAGGAGCCTCCTAAAAATGTTTGAAAATATGCTAAATAGCCGAACTCAATGAAGCATATTGAGTGGGCCCATGCATTCATTTGTGTTGGGATCTTGTCATATCGGCTATTTTCAAATCGTTATGTCTAAAGTGGTAATGAATGTTTTATAATATAATTTATATCTGCAAAGTATTGTATCAAAGTTTCCTCAAGTTTTCAAATAATTGTTGCATACAATATTTGACTGCAATGAGTATTGGAGTAGAAGTAAAACCATTTAAAATTATACTCCACTTCACTCCATTAAAGCACCTTGTTTTGTATAGTTACACTGTACATTGATCACAGTTGCATTCACTTCATTGGGCCAGTCTCTTTAAAGTTATTGGAAAAGGGACAAACCAGAATGCTATAGGGGCTAGAGAACCAGCTAGGCTGTTTTCTGCCCCCTCAATGTCATAACGCTGTCTTACTGGCCATGATATAACTCTAAATGTGGACAAGAAACCAAAAATAATTCCTCCAGTGATTTAGAAATTGATTTCTAAATCAATTCAAATTGAATTCCAAACAGTGCTGTTTTTGTTGTTGTATAGTCTATATATTCACTGGAACAATTAAAGGTAGGGGAAGTGATTTCACTTTTTTCAGATATCACCCAAAAAATATTTTTTTCTGTTAAAATGCTCTATTATAAGGTGTGGAAACCATATATGGAGTTTCCCCCTCCCCCACGTTAGCAGAGGAGCTAATAAAAGTTCCCCAGGTGGTGGGTGAATTCTCCTCCAATCAGGATCGAGCAGCAGGTTCACATAGTGTAGCTACTGTTTGGCGCCCCTAGTGCACCAGGCTGGTACTACACGATGAATTTCAAATCACTTACCCTACCTTTAAATTTGTTATGTCCCAATATGGAATTACATTGGCTCAAACCTCTACTGAAGTGGTCTTGCATGTTAAATGCAATAGGGGAGAAAGTAATTGAATTATACCGCTGCGAGCCCCGACCAGGTTATGATGATCTAGTGAAGCTGTCTATTTTGGACATGTGACACCGTCATGGCAAAGTATAAACGATCCTTCAGAGCCACCCAGAGGCTCACACCACACACATGCCCTTCGTATAGGGCTGCTCCATTTCAAAACCTCTTCACTCAGATTCACCCCCACTGTAACACACTTCTGCCCTGCAGAGAATCTATTGAATAAATACAGTATTCAATTATTTTGAAACCTCCTGTGTCTTGACACCCTGTCTTTGTCTCTTCATATCAAGGAAATCGGTCAAATAGAGCTGAATTAACACAGTGGGTGAAATTTTCTAGCAAGAAAAGTAAATTATTGGAATAATGAAAAATAGAGACACAGCATATACCTTAACCTTGTTGACTCTTTTTGTTTGGCTGTGCTCTCCTCCTGTGCAAAACTGACTCCTCCCGTGCAAAACAAACAAAAAATGCCTTTATCGGGTTTTGCTTGTATCTTTAACATTGTCATGAACAGCATCTCACTTAGATACAGAGACCTGGAGCTCCATGCAGCATATCGAGAATCAAAGCTACATTGCATGGGAGCAGGTGTTTGTTCTTGTTTGCTATAGAAGGACACCCTCATCCCAGGTCCCCCATGCATCCTGCAGCCTCTCCTGTGCTGTTGCCGCTCCTCTCCTCCTCTCCTCTTCACTCCACTCTTCTCTTCTCCTCCGCGCCTCTCCTCTCATCTCTCTGCTCACTCTCCTCCATCTTGCGGGGCCTTTGATCAAAGCCGGTCTCTCTGCCTCAGCTGCCCATGAGGGGGCTCCTTTCCCCCAGCTACAACAACACTGTCTGCTGGGTGTCCCCCTCACACACACACACACACACACACACACACACACACACACACACACACACACACACACACACACACACACACACACACACACACACACACACACACACACAGGCCTCACACGGATGTGCATGCACAGACATACAAGCTGGGAAGTGGGAACACACACATACAGCCAGGGGTGAAGACACACGCGGATGCATGCATGCACTCACACCACCATGACCTCCTCTCCAAAACCACTGTTCATCCCCAAAGAAACAGCAAGCTGGGTGGGATTGCTGTTGTGAGGTGGAGTGGAGATGTGCACTCATGAGCAAGTGAGAGGTTGTGCATTGTGGTTGTATATGGGGGTATGAGAAAGGAACTGTGTGTGCGTGTGCGTGTGCGCGTGCGTGCGCACACACACTGAGAGTGAGTGAGACGGAGAAAGAGGGTGAGTGCATGAGACAGAGGGAATTCTTGTGTGAGAGCTTGTTTGTGGTGTATGTTTGCGTGCTTAACTTCGCACATGGCTTTGCAGATTTACACAGGTTCGTATGTGTTTTTGCCAAGTGAAAGAGACAGGCAATGATATCCAGAGTACATGCTATGCTTCAACTGAGCAAACACATTATGCGCTGGGAGCCGCATTTTCCACATACAAACAGACATCAGAACAAACAAGCACACACAGCTTGCTTACATATGTAGTACTGTACTTAGACCCACCTGTAAGCTTTTATCTGAGGGCCTGGTGCCCAACTTACTTCCTCTTCTGTACTTGACCTCAAAACTCCTCTCATTTGGCATGTAGGCTCAATTATGGACACGAGAAACACTTTGGTGTGCCGCCGAGAAACACAAAGTATTCCTGTGCAGCATACGCTTTTGTTGTGTATCGACTCTTTTGTTCTATTCGCAGCGGTGGTAAATGTTTGTCCATTTCGCTTCTCTCTCCCCTTCAACTGAGGGCTTGTTGGTTTGTGTTTGAAAACCCCAGTGTTCTTCTCCAGGAACTGGAAGCCATCCTGCCGAAACATCTGGTGATGACTCAAGCTGCATATCTGATACACATCACATGTGATTCATTATCCTGAGGTTGGCCTGTCCCGGGCAAATTGGACATTGTATATTTTCAGACGGTCCCATACATATACATGGGACCCGGCTGCGATGACACACCATCGCCGATGAAAGCGCTCCCAGTGTTTGTGTCCCAGTTCAAAAGGGAGTTGATGGGTACCTCCACTGGTGACGTGACACAGGAAGCACCTTGGGCCAATCCTCTCCACCGTCACCTGCCCCCATGAGTACCCCTCACCCCATCAGCCCACTCCCCTTCCCCCAACCAATGCCTGCATGGGACCTGGGTCAATTAACTAATTAAGTGCCAATTAAAACATGAAATGCTTCCCCGCGGTGGGGGTTATGAGGTGGCATCGGGGTGCGCCACAGTGCAAGTGGCCCCCGTAGGAGCTGATGAGGTGGGGGGTGCTGAACTACAACAAGTTCAACAGGCCTTTATGTGCTATATAAAATACAATGGCGGGAGTACAGAGAGAAAGGTGGACGGATGATGAGTGTTAGATTGCAGTATAGATTTGGGAGGAAATCATTTTGGTTTTGGCTTTTGGTCATGTTTTGAAAACTAAGCTAAGGACTACTTCACCATTTTTCAAGCTATCTTCATATAATACGTACTCAATAAAATGACATGATAAAACTATTTTTTCCCTACTCAGTCTGTGTATCATAGGAGGGCTGTGGGCAGTTCAGAAACCCGTCCACAATGTGCATCATCATGAAAATGGAAGCCATCATTATCACGATAATACAAATATACAGTGGTGTTTCTAGGCAATTTGGAGCCCTATAGGCAAGATTTCCCCCTTACCAAGGGGTGGGGGGCTCTAGGGAAAATCGCCTGTGACGTCATACCTATGACAGGCATGAAATGGCTCCCCCAAGGGATATACAACGGATATAAAGTATTTTGAAAATAAAGAACATATTATATGTGTTTTAAATGTTCAATTATAGAGAACAAGTATGAGTTTATCATGAGGCTTATTAGCCTGGGATCCTTTGTCTGATGGTCGCGCTGATGCCCCCCTTCCCCTCATGGCGCCCTAGGCAACTGCCTAGTCTGCCTAAGGGCAAAAACGCCCCCTGCAAATATGAATATCTTGTTTTAAAAAATCTGCCTAATGATGATGCGCATGGTGGACAGAGACACAGACTGAGCATAGAGAAATATAGTGGTATTTTATCATGAACATTAGTGATGGCCAATTAGTTGAAGATGGAATGAAAGTGCTCATTTAAGATGCAACAGTTTATGATTGCATTTGTGTTTTACCACAATGGTTGTTCTATAACTTTGGCATTGTGATGCATGTGATTGTTCTAAAACCCAAACTAATGTTCATCCAGTAGTCCTCAGATTGTGTTTCTCTGTGCATGGCGGTTCCCACATACAGACTGGAGGCCAAAAAAGAAATTGCCTAATACTTTATTTTACTTTTTGATTTTGGCATACTTATTTGTCAGAAACGAGGGGATTGTGACTTGGGGCAATAAAATGCCAATTACAAAGTTTAGACAATCACAGCAAAGGTTTTGCAACGGGATTTGGAACCCTTTGCAATGCTTAATGTCTTGACAGACAACATTTGCTTTGGACCTTTGTAGTAAACCCCACCTATCTGGCGTTCCATTTCGGCTAAAACAAACACTGCAAATCATTATTACATACAGGTTTGGCACATACAGCTCCCTGCTACTACTTCTTCAAGATTCCACTATAAAAGAGCTGAACTCTGTTCAACCTGGCACAGCGTTGAAGGGGACCTTTGAGTCAATGAGGTAAAAGTGTGAAGTGTGTGATTTGCATGCCTCATTAAGAAGGTAATGGTAAAGTATGATAGGCTGACATTTAAGTAGCAGGGCAGCTCCACTCAGGACCTGCTGCATATTAGAGATGCATAGCAGAGGTGAATTCATTTTTCAGTCCCATTTAAACTATACATTAAAACTGCACCTCTAACGGCACTTGAGTTGGGCAGTCCCTGCTGCCCACCACCATAGAGGTTGTGGGTGCGAATCCTGTGTTTTCTCGTGGCACCAGAACACACAGGCAGAGATCCACTGTGTGCTCCAAGGAGCGCACATTTTGTAGTTTGAATCGTGTTAGCGCAAATGTCATTCATGCAGCGTGGTACCCGCTATCCTCTGGTAATTTTAGATTTTGTGAGTATGGGGTTGCCAGGTTCAAATCCTGTCTGTTACCCATCCATCCTCCAGATCATCCTGGTTCAACTTGGTAACTTCACCCTCCTCATGGGGAGGTATACATGAAGATCGGCCTGTTGGCCCACATTGCTCCCCACAGCCCAGTTAGTGAAAGTTGTTCCTCCATGATCATGGCCGGCAGCCTGCATCCCTGGCTCTCCCCCTCACACAGTGTTTACCCAGGCTGGACGCCACCTCGCTTTCAGCAGGTTCACATGAAGTTCTGTGGGTTTTAACGGGCCGAGTGACGCTCCTGTCAAGAAATCACATCATCATCGCGAGCCCATGTGTGTGCACGAGAGAGAGGGGGAGGTTGTTAAGAGCGCTAAGGGCAGACCGGCCCTCTTTTTAACTTTCCACTCGGTAAGCAAACAGATTGTACTGTAGAGAGAAATGGATGGAAAGAATGGAGCTATGAGAGCAGAGAGGGAGCACTGAAATGGATCTGTGGGAGAAAATATTATCTTAAATGAGGTAACTATCTCATCCAGTAGTGGTCAACATTGAGCCACTATATAGTATAAATTAAATTAAGAGCTTTCTCTGTGGCTCCTGAAGCCACAGAAGCCCCTACACCAGGGGTGCCCAAAAGATAGATCGTGATCTACCAGTAGATCACACAGGCCATGCAGGTAGATCACATGACAGTCCCCTAAAATGTATAGATCTGTAACTCTTGAGAGTGTAAAATGAAACCAAATGGACCCGTAAGGGTCCATTAAATTATATTTAAACATCTGAATTACGTGCTTTTCAAGAGTCCACACAATTAGAAAATGGAGAATAATTGTTATTTTGACCAACATATTGCCAGTTCTCTTTCTCAATTGTGGACAAAAACGTGAACGTTATTAGTTTTGGGTGCAAGACACTGAACTCAATATCACGAACTGTCAACTCAAACCCCAAATACTGTTGTCAGTAATGTCAGTAATAGCATATACAGCCTTCCAATTCTCCCCCTCTATTTTTCATTATAAGTGCATTATTCTTAAACACTATAACAGCAAGTAACACCATCACCAACTATTTCAAAGCTCAAACTTTCTAGGGGGCCTTGAAATGGATTTTCAGTAATGGAACAATCACATTTTTATGTGTAGATCTTGTTGAGCCAGTCATTTTGAAAGTAGCTCTCAACTCAAAAAAGTGTGGGCACCCCTGCACTACACAAATGCATTTTGCATCTGAAGATTGTGAGAAAGCATGAGGGAGGGAAAGTAGGGATGGGCAGAGAAGAAGAGACGTCTCATAGGATTTCCAAGAGAATGTGAGACAACAACACAAGTGACTGCAACTGTGACATATTCTCATCTTTCTGCATGGTCTGAAATTCCTGTGATGCACATGTATATGCATATATACATGTGAAGACGCACGCACGCGTGTGTGTGTGCGCGCGCGCGCACACACACAAACACCCACACGGGGGCGGGGCGCCATTCCGAAACACCGCCACTTAGAAACACCCCCATTTCGAAGCATCCCCATTCCGAAGCACCACCATTTCGAAATAATGTGATTTCGGAATGGTGATGTTTTGCCATTTTACTAAAGACATCGCCATTCCGACCCCCCCCCCCCCCCTCCGATAGCGCACGCTCTCTCGCCCCCCCCCTGCCCAAACAAGCGCGCCCCGACCGACCCCCCCCCCCCCCCCGTTTATTTATTCATTTCGTAAAGTCTACAGATATAGCCTAGCCTTAGAGTCTTAGAGCCTTATTAAAGTTGCACATAGGCTCCTCACTGCATGTCACGCTATACCAATAATATATGTATAACATAAAGCATCGACATGGGCACATGTTCCCGACATGAAGCTGTGTCCGTAATGTGTTCAGTACAGTGTCCAACAACAACACAGCCACGTGTTGCAGTTTACAGCTGAGCTGACAGACAGGCAGACAGGCGGACGGACGGACGCACAGACCTAAAATCGGGATCTAAAATGCACGCGCGGCTGTGCCAACGCTCAGTTACACACGCCTTTTCACACCAGGGCCCAATATTTTTTCTGTCA
This sequence comes from Benthosema pterotum, assembly GCA_039105355.1. Taxonomy (NCBI): domain Eukaryota; kingdom Metazoa; phylum Chordata; class Actinopteri; order Myctophiformes; family Myctophidae; genus Benthosema; species Benthosema pterotum. The sequence goes on from CM076979.1 coordinate 17,771,960, forward strand.
CGGACCACCATTTGCCACGGACCACCATTTGGTGTCGACTTCAGTCTCTCATTCTCTCTGACCCAAAACTAAGGATTTTCAAGTTTTGGTCCACAATTTAGGAAATAACTGGTAAAACGTTGGTCAAAATGACAATTCTACTGCATTTCGTTTTGAAAAATAATTGGGCCTAATTCAGATGTTTAAATAGCCTATAATTTCACTCTTGAGAGCGTGAAGAGTTACAGATCTATAAGTGTCCATTTGGCAACTGTCCATCATTTAGCTGGGGACCACCTGGAATCCTCTCAGGAACCACTGGTGGTCCCCGGACAACGTTGAAAACCGCACTAACGGATCGCATTTCGTTAAGGCTGTAGCGCGCGTCTCTCTCTCTCTCTCTCTCTCTCTCCCTCTGTCTCTATAAAATAGAACTAGGCTACTATGTAGAATGAATGTCTGTGAGTCTATATTTCAGAAATATTAGACTCACAAATAAATAGAACTACTATGTCATTCAACATACTGTAGTAGTTCTATTTTATCACTGTGCTGTCAGAGGATAAATATAAGGTCCCTGGTGGCTCAAATAGTAGGCATTATTTGGAGGCCTATTTGGCTATTATTTGGAGATTTTATTTCTTCTCAATATTGGGGTGGCACTCATAGGCTCGCTATAATAATGATCAATCAGATTATTCACACCTTATGAGGATCAGATTGTTACATTTGTCCGAGGAGAGCAGAGCGTTTTCTGCTGCTCAGACAGCACGCATTCGTCTACCTATCAGCATGTTGTATTTGGCCTAATTCCATTATTGGCAAAAGCCGTTGTGTAACTTTACATTGAGACCCCAGGCCCAGGTGGGATAAATAGCCTACCTTTATATATCCTATGTAGGGATATTCCTCTTCTTCATACCGGTGCAATTTGTCATGAAATGAAAGTAGCTGTCGATCTTTTTCCATAGCGCAGGTGCAATCAATCTGTATAACGAGCCGTCCAGCAGTGTTGCGCACTAATGGCTATAATATCATATAAGATGCTCGCATCATGGGTGAGTTTTAACGTGGTCAACGGTTCTTCCAGCTATGCCCATTTGTGAGCCCAGTCTGTCTCAGACAGACTCCTACACCTACATGCATGATTATGAGTGCATTCAGGGACTGAAGTTGCATAATATGTTCGTTGCTGTCGCTGCGCTGCTTATTACCAGAGCAAGTGGCGGTGGTGCTGCTGCTGCTGCTTACAGTAGAAATATAGACTAGCCGGGTTGTTTTCTATTTATCCCCATTTAATTTATTTTCTACGTAATTTGGCAGGCCGCGGTTCTCAAACTTTTTTAGTGTCTTTTATCCACATGTGGGAATGGGATTGAGAAGGATGCGCTTTACGCTCAAGACATTTCCAAAATGCGCGCACGCACGCACAGCTAGAGGAAAATGTGACATGTGCAAATATGTGGTCATGGGCCAACAGAGTAGACAAACAGACAGACAAAATAGCTGTTAAAACAGCATCGATTTTCAACTGATATTCTTCTTCACTCGGCCCTGCTTTGCGCTATTTGATTGTGGCGCGCGTAGACGAGGGTGAGAGAGAGAGAGAGAGAGAGAGAGAGAGAGAGCTGAGAGCCGCGCGCTACAGCCTTAACGAAATGCGATCCGTTAGTGCGGTGGTTTTCAACGAGTTGTTCGGGGACCACCAGTGGTCCCTGAGAGGATTCCAGGTGGTCCACAGCTAAATGATGGACAGTTGCCAAATGGACACTTATAGATCTGAGAGGGCGAGCGACTGGCGACACAGAGTAATGATAAAAAGGCAATGAATAATAATATATTCGGAATGGCGTGGTCTTTGAAAAAATGAAAAAACATCGCCATTTCGAAGTGGTATTCTTCGAAATAGCAGTGTTTCGGAATGGTGATGTGTGGCCTTCGGAAAGGCAGTGTCTTTTTTTCCACGGAGAAGCCCCGCCATTCCGATTAATGGAAGTGAACGATCGGAATGGCGGGGCTTCGGAATGGCGACGTGTAACCCACACACACACACTTGCTGTATGGACAGAGAGAGAATCCTTGGAACGTGGACAGCAACTGCACTTGAAATGGAATCCAGGGAATGGAGCTGAGAAGAATTTCAGATATCCACAGCAATCTTTCACTTTCCTCCTAGTGGAGGAATCTTTGCCCATGGATGATATCTTGTAATAGCGTGAAATCTGACACTCATTCATCAACTGACAAAGGGTGTACTCCTACAGTATAGTCAACACTGCTCCATATAGTCAACACGATGCTAAAAACGCAATGCAATATTGACAAAAAGTATCCCTGTAAATAATGCTTTTGTACTTCCCCTTTACTCCATCCTCGATCCATCTCTCTCATCTGCAGTTCGTGGACTGTTTCTTCTGGCACTCGTCTCCCCTGCCTATGTGCATCAACAAACACGAGGGGAGGGAACCAGCAACTGTATTAACAGATGGTCAGAGTCAATAAAACACACACAAATCAAGTGTCGGACACATCTGCTCCACACCGCATCGGGCTAATCTCTGTGTGTGGGGCTCAACCAGAGTGATGGAATCACAGCGACCCGATGGGAGGGGGACATGTACCCCCCCCACACACACACCCCCACACCCCCCTGGAGACACGTAAGCTATGTAATGGATCAGAGAAGGAAGATAAGGTGAGAGGGGGACTAACATGTTCTCATCTGATAAAGTCAGTAGCCTTGGAGAAGGACCAAAAAACGAGATCACTTCTCCACTGGACTTTCTCTTAAAAAAAAAACACTTAAAACACACACAAAAAAACAAAACAAAACTTAATCCTACTGAAATATAGGCACGGCCTGCTCTGACTTTGTGTTGTATATCTATTCCAAGTCTGATTAGAAACTTAAACCCTGTAATAACCACCTCCGGCCCTCTGCAAGCAATTGCCTTTTTCTTTTTCTTCTCCTTTGCATAATCATCTCCACATCCTCGGGCTCTAGAATGTTCTGTGTGAGAAAGAGACAGAGGCTGGAGTCGGTTATAGTGCCCTCTCCACGCTAGGCAGGAGCCAGCCGGCCGCCATTGTTCCTGACACGGCCACTCCAGTAGCCATGTTGCGTCATTGGAAAGGCAAACAGTCTGCGTGCGATTTAATTGGAAATAAGCCATTACGGCTCAAAGGCCAACGCTGTGATTGGAGGGATGTGACAGGCAAATGGATGAGAAGGGGCGGGGAGTGTTGACCAGAAGAGAGTATACGTTATAAATGTAATATACAACTATAATCCTCTACACTCAAAAACAAATTAAATATGAAACCGAAACTGGCGGTCCGACTGAAATATTATAATTTTGAGAGACACAGCGAGAGAGAATGAGAGAGAGAGAGCGAGAGAGAGAGAGGGAAAAAGAGAAGAAAACATCAAACAGATGTAATCAGACGAGGTCGATAAGCATTCGGGCTCGGTTAATTCCCAACAAATTATCTAATCCAGATGTTGCACTCTCAGTGTAAACACAGTGCCCTGCAGAATCATAAAACAAATAAGCATGAAAGAGGTTTAGAGTTTCAAACAGAGCCTAACCCCGGGCCGAGACCTTTCCACTGAAAAGAAAAGAAAAAAGAAAAGAAACCACCCCCCACCCCAACACCGCCCCCCCACCCTCCTCCCCTCCACACTGCCTTCTTGAAACAGGAAAATGTAAATATGGTAATATTTAGCACGTGTTTTAAAACAGATCAGTTTTCCCAAGCAGGGAGAGTGGGAGAGCGACAGAGAGAGAAAGGGAAAAGGGAAAAAAAGTGGCCCACACACGATAGAGAAGGCCTCCCCGGACTTGTGTGTGTGTTCCTCCTCTGTGCACTGCGGACGTGCTGCGGCTTCCTCTGTTTGCACACACACACACACACACACACACACACACACACACACACACACACACACACACACACACACCAAGTCCACCCAGCGCCCGTGACGCCGGCCTCGGTGGCGCGCTCCTCAGACGCACCAAACTGGATCTGTCACTCTGTGATTCTTGCAAGTCAACAACAACTTAACAATGGGAAACAACACCACTCCAATGGGTCATATCATCCATTGGTGGTAGGCAGGAGCTATTTTTCATGCGAGGAAAATGGAAAGGGAAGAGAAGGGGAGGGAAGATGAGGGAGGGAAAGTTGAGGAGAGAGAGAGCAAGAGAGAGGAGGAGAGAGAGAGAAAGAGAGGGAGGAGCAGAAATGGAAACACGCTGGACATATGGATGTGTTTAAGGACCACCAGGGAAGGGAAACTTGTGCATTTTCGCATAAACCCCGATAAACTCCAAATATGTAATTACACGGGGTTTAAGGCTTGTCTGTTGCCGATTCATTCAGGAATTTCTGGTCATGTCTCAGTGAGGCGCTGCTGTAACCGGTCCCCTCCATAAGCCTAGCTGCTAACACCTAACGCAAAAACAGGTTTTCAACAGAACACGCATCTCTGGCTTGAAAATTAGTTATTTACGACTCTGTACGACTTGGTATAAATTAGGGTTTTTAATCCGTCTCGAGGGCTGGATCTGCAGTGCTTACAGGGAGTGTCTGTGGCCTCCGTACATGCTCGCTGCTCGGTGTCGAGTGCCATTGTAGCCACCTTCTGCGTTTTTCTTTCTTTTTTTTTACGAGGCGGCTCGTGGAAGAAGAAAGTAGTCTAAAGAAATGCCTCCAACTACATAAAAGGCCCAAAAAGTGGGAGCCCCCGTAAAATACCTGCAGCACATTTTAAAGCTTTCATCGCCGTCGCAGTATTTATGGTTCTTCGATTCCATGTCAGTGTTTGTAGCCAATTTGTTGTGCACCAATAAATAGACTGCCCCTATTTATCAGCGGACCACATGGCAGCCATTTATGGCGCCTAACAAGAGGCAGATGTGTTTTGTATATGTTTTCACATGCAGGTTTGACGCGCTGACAGGCGGAGATAGATAGCCGAGATGTACAACCTCTGTCCTGACTGCCGTATCGGCTGTAAACATAGACTCTGATTAGACCGTGACAAACACAAACACGCCTCTCCGACCTTCCCTGGATCCGATTAGTCTTAACCATGACACAGGTTTGAGATTCATGCAAACCTCTGCCACTCTGACAACACAAGGCATAAGCAAAGTGACGGCAGTGTGTGCACCTTTTCCTATTGCCGTAAATGGGAGGTTGGTGTGTGTGTGTGTGTGTGTGTGTGTGTGTGTGCGTGTGCGTGTGTGTGTGTGTGTGTGTGTGTGTGTGTGTGTGTGTGTGTGTGTGTGTGTGTGTGTGTGTGTGTGCGTGTTCGTGTGTGTGTGTGTGTGTGTGTGTTGATGTGCATGAACACATCCCACACTTCAGACTTTTAGTTTGTGTGTTTGACTGTATGCATGCATAGGTGAGAGTACACTTAAAATGTCATCTTCTATGTGTTTGTATCTTGGCTGTCTAAAGTGTGTATGGAAATACAGAAAATGTCACTTTAAGTGTTTATTGTTCACACACACAGACATAAAAGTTTGTATCTTGTGTCTAAAAAAAGTGTGTATGTGTGCATGAATGTGCATTCCTGTGTGTGTGCTGTACACTTAAAATGACATCTTCTGTGTGTTCTTTTAAATGTTTTTATCTGTGTGTGTGTGTGTGTGTGTGTGTGTGTGTGTGTGTGTGTGTGTGTGTGTGTGTTTGCACGTGCATGCATGCATGCATGTGTGTGTGTGTGCATGTATTCATGTGCATGTGTGTGTGCCTGTGCGCATGCATGTGTGTGTGTTGCCAATTACCCCAGCTATAAATACGAGAGCCCCATCCGTCACTGAGTTTCTGGGTGGCTGTAGCGCCGCTGTAATTGGTTTCAGATGGCTGCCCAGATCTGTGTGTGCCTGCAGCAGTACCGTCACACTGCCTGTGTGTGAGAGAAAGCCGCAGGGGACCACGAGGTGGGGAGGGAAAAAAAGATGAGTGACAGGGGTGAATAAATACAGAGCCGGTGCAGGAATAAACAAGCAGACACTAAATGTTTCTTTTGTCCTGCGCCTAATTCTCCTCAGATTGCCGGCGAAGACGTGGGAGGGACCAAGGAATTCTTGCCCCTTTAACTCAATAAGTGGATTTATTTTGCTAATCGTGGAATAAATCATATTTTCTTTAGTTTGGTTTGGTGTGTGTGTATGTGCGTGTGCGTGTGTGTGTGTGTGTGTGTGTGGTTTTCTTGTTGCACAGTACTTGAAATGGTCTACGATTAATCTATCATCGTGATAGATATACCGGTACCATGTAGTGGTCTAACAAAAAATAACATGAGATATTTTCAGTTTTGATCTACAAGTTTAGACAGAAAATATGTAGTCTTAATTATTAGGCATATGACATATTTTCTGTGTAAACTTTTAGATCCAAATACATTTATTATACAGTCCATCATTAAACCTTAAACTATTTCGCATCAATAGCTATTTAGTAGACAAACTTGAAGCCCTAAAGCTAATAGGCTATTATCTAAAAACAACTTTCATAGTGAACTTTGAATGCCTGTTTGCATGTATTTATATCCAGTTCATTTTCAACTGTATAACTATGTGACTGTAGGGCCACTGCCACATGGAAAATCAGCAGATGAGGATGTTAGAATGAGATGTATGAGTTATTGGTAGAACAAGGTTTAAATAGCATTTCTCTGAGGACACTTAGTCAATAGACTTATTAACAGCTACTTAGTAAGCTGAGCCTATTGATCTACGACAGAGAGAACGCTACAAGTCAGTGACAGCTGGTTGCCTAGCCCAGTGGTTGTCAAAGTGAGGTCTGAGGACCTCCAGGGGTCCTTGAGTGGGTTGAGGTTGTCTCCGGTGGCTAATTAATATAAGGCATCAAAATCAGCTCATCACTTTGTTTCCAATGCATCTTGCAACCCTGATGTGAGCGTGTCTATTTTCGAAGATCTGAAAACACAGCTAGGGCGCCTGGCTCACCATCTATTGAGATTTAGGTCTCAGGGCACCTGGAACTGGCCCTAGGCAAGTCATAGCCAGAGCCGTAAAAGAAGAGAGTCGTGACATGCATTGATCTCATTGTGAAGCGGTGAGTGCGAGTTCCAAACATTGTAACTATCCCATTGAGATAGACTCAATGAGCACTTCCGCATTCCATCACTGCAATAGCAGTCACCGTTACTGTTGACACTCTCATACTAGATCATGATGGTCCTAGCTAGCCTAACCTATGATCTAACTAGTCAGAATGCAAGCAAACATAAATGTGTGTTGCTTTCTCTTTTAAATATAATCAGTGTCAATTTAGGCCCTCTCCTTAACACGTTAAAGCCCATCAAAACCTTTCTATTGGGTGTACCTACCAGGTTACCTTACAAAAACACCTGCCCTGTTATGCTATGGCCATGGGAAACTCTAGCCTGGAGAGCTGCTGCGCTGTGGGGCAGCCCACAGTTTTAATGTAGAGGTTGGCCAATTACAGACGTTCCTAGCAGACGAAGCCAAGAGCCTGCGGAAACACAGGAATCCTGAACCGCCATAAATCCATTAAATCCCTCTCATTAGAGCACGAGCCTCATTACCGCGGGGCGGGGGGAGGAGCGGTGCGCGTGCTGTTTCTCACACCGGGTGTCGCCGTGCCCTCGTGCGCTCTCGCTGCCCGCACTCATTATCTCACGCACTGCGGAGCAAATTGCATTACCTTGTTGAATAGCACTAAACAGCAGAAGGCCAACAACACAACACCCATTTCTAACGGCCCCACACGACCTTACTTCACTACATTTGTTTATATGGACAGGCCAAAGGATATTAATGAACAGTACAAACAAGCTGTAATGTTGCTACTCCGGAAATGGCAACGATGCTAATTTCCATTTGTGGTCCCCAACAAAACAGGCAATAACACATTAACACATACACTAACAACAACAACAACAACACAGTAGGACACAAAAAGGAAAAAAACACAGTAAACAGAAGAGCCTAATTTCTACAAATGGATAATTGAAAAAGTAAGCCAACAATACGGTAGAATAACCTAATTTAGCTTATAAGTTCAGCCCTGTATGCCGATATTTGAGCGTCATATTTAAGTGCCAATTAACCTTTATTTTTGTGGACCATACAAGTTGGACACTTATATATATATACACTTATATCCTTCTTCTATTTTATTACTCCCTGTGCTGATAGTGTATTTTGTGTAAATGTTGTGCTCAAACTGCACCTCACAACCCTCCCTGGTCACAGCCCTTGTGCAAATGCTCCTCTCTGGCTTCCTTTTTCATAGTTTCACCCACAGGAGACAGGCTTAGACCATGTTTTAAACATGGTGCATGCTTGTTTAAAAAATCTTCTGATTAATATCATATGCCATGGTCAAATCGGTTTATATAAAAGACTATAGGTGATTCTTCCTCCCTTCCTTGTCAGTCAGCTGCATTTGTGGTCTCATTCAAGTACACTGCATGCTACAAAAAATACATTCTCAAATATTTGGGAGAGCCGTATTCTCCATGAGTGTGCGTGTTAATTAAAATTACTTAGACAATTGACTCTGGGTAAAAAAAAAACTGAACAGAAATTGTGGGAGAACATTTTTGGAAAAAAAGATGGCAGGTAACCATCAGTTTGAGCCTCAGCAGTGAGATATGTCCGACAACCACTGTGGAGAGTTACCACTTCTGCTCACTCACCACAGACCTTTCATTCAAAGGAGCCCAGTAGTCCAATTCAGGATAAGGCTATTTTGCTGTATTATTCGATTTCCTATAATATAATATGACACACGCTAACTTTTTATTGTTCTGCTGGAAAGTAAGTGAAACAGGAAGCTAAAATAACAAACCCTACATGGAAATAGTTTGCCTTACAATTTATTACAATTTGAAATGTCCGAGATGAGGGGAAAAGTAAGTTGTTTTCATAACAGAGTGCAGCCACAGAACTTGATTTATAGTCGTGTCCATAAATCATTGTGACATTTTCAACTGTGTCAGCTGAATTCTGTTCTTCACGGTACACACTGCACTCCCAGTCAATAGGCAATATGTCTCTGTCCGCAGGGATTAAGACATTGAATCCAAGCAGGTTGGCTCTTGCATGAGTACATTAAGCTGTGTGTTGAACAACTGTTGGGAGAGATAGAGAGAGATAGAGTGAGAGAGAGAGGGAGCGTGTACTGTACACACACACTCGCATATCAGTGAAGCGGCCGTACAAGTGGAGGAATATCGTGCATCAGGCGGAGAAACAGAGTAGGAAGATGGAGGGGTGAAGAGGAGAGCAAAAGGAGGAAGATGATGAGGGAGAGGACAGCAGGCACTTGGGCAGAAGAGAGAGCAGCAGAGGCCTCTGTGTGGAGAGCCAGGCCCTTGTGTAAATGGAGATGTACTAAACCTTTGCTAACCTGGATCGCTCAAGATTAAATATTTATATATGCTATTGTGGAATGGAGCGGCAGGCTGAGGGGGAAGCTTAATTTGTTTTCCTCTAGGGCAAATTAATCCCCTCCCCATCATCACCGGAGCGAGGCCACGGTGGTGATTACTGCACCGTCTCTTTCTCTCTGACTTCCACTGATGGAACAGGCCCTCGAGAGAATTTTTCGTGGCCAAAGTCCACCTCACAATTATACTTCATCGGCTTCATACATTTCCATAGATTAAAGGTGAAGCGGCCACACTTGAGGTGTGCGAATGCGCCGCAGCCATCAGGCCCCGTCTTCCTTTCTCTTCAGCCTCTCCCAAAGCCATCCCCCCACCTCACCCCTCCGATCTGTCGCAAACATCCATCGTCTCGTCTGTGATGTCAGCCCTTTGCTTGAAAGCGACTTTGAGAACGAGGCCTCATCCAACATCCATCAGAAACATAAGCAATCTGCTGACAATCAGGTGCTTACCTCCTCAGACGCCGTCTGTCAGAGAGAGAGTGGCTAACGTTATTTGTGTGAGACGGTACAAGTAATGGAACAATACATTACTCTCACTTTGAATGGATACATAAGCAGGAGGGTGCAACCAAAACGCGCAAGTGGGAGATGGTTGGTGCAGCGCTAGTGGCATGTTTCTATGCTAACCATATGTAAAACACATGAGTCAGAGGGCAACGCGGTGAGAAAAACATTTAGGTCCCAGGGGCGATTGTCACTGATTGTCATACTATTACAGGAAAATGGCAACACTTGGGCAGCAGGCGACAAGGCATAATAATCATGTCATATCATGATGACTAACGGTGATGGAGAGAATATGACCAAGAGAAGGGGATATGGTTAAGGTGCAGCATGCCCTTTCCTGCCATTTTCCACAGTCCTGAGTAGACTTGTCTTGATTGGTGAACAGAGTTTGGGGGATGCAGATTTCATCTATTCAGTGCAATCATGTTGGGTTGGAAAACATACATATTTGCAAAACTACTGACCGTTCTCCAGTTGAGAGAGAGAGAGAGAGAGAGAGAGAGAGAGAGAGAGAGAGAGAGAGAGAGAGAGAGAGAGAGAGAGAGAGAGAGAGAGAGAGAGAGAGAGAGAGAGAGAGAGAGAGAGAGAGAGAGAGAGACAGACAGAGAGACAGACAGAGAGACAGACAGAGAGACAGACAGACAGACAGACAGACAGACAGACAGACAGACAGACAGACAGACAGACAGACAGACAGACAGACAGACAGACAGACAGACAGACAGACAGACAGACAGACAGAGACAGAGAGAGACAGAGAGAGACAGAGAGAGACAGAGAGAGACAGAGAGAGAGAGAAGGGTGGGTGCACTGGTGATATATACTTGCTCTTTGTTACTGTGCTTGTTTTAATACAGAATTTTACTACTGTTTGTTTATTTAGATCCCCTTCAGCTACTATACAGACAGTAAGCGGCAGCTACTTTTCCTGCTGTTTAGCCACTTAATCTCTATATACGGGAATCTAAAAGCTATTTATTGTACTTGTGAGCTGTTACACACTATATGTAGTATGCCACCCTGAAGTTTCTGAATATAAGCATATACTGTACTGTCAATCATTTCATCCACTGACCAATGATTATGTACTGTATGTACCACGTATACTACACATACACTGGACAGCCTATACCTGTACATGTTACACTGGAAATAATTGTGGTTTACCTGTTGACAAAACAGCACTGCCTGTGAGCATACTGTACATCCTGCTACAGTACGTCCACCAGTGGTTAAATGAAATAGGGTATCGACATGTAACTGAACATGTATAACTATAATTGAAGATGTTAAGCAGAATTTTAATTTGGAAAACATGGCTCTAAGGGTAAATTACAAATAAAATCAAATATGAAAATAAAATATAAAATGGATGGCAAGAATAACAACGCAAACCCATATCGTAAAATGTTTTATGAACTCCACAACAACACTTATTGTGTAATCCAAAGCCTCCCGTCTTGGGAGCCTTTGCATTGCTGGGAGTGTTTGCCTTTCCAAAGTGTAAACACTAAATAAACATTTGAGCTACTTTACAGACAAAAGGGGAAACACACTCACATCATAGTGCCAATAATGCAATATAGAAATACACTGTCACAAGTAAATGTCTGAAATTCAAAATTCAGTTGAGTAAAAGTACAAAAGTATTGGTATCCAAGTGTAATTATGGTACCAAAAGTAGAATGTAGTCATTAATCAGAATGTCTGCCTAAGAGATGGAGTAGTAGTAAAATTCTAAAATACTAAAGTATAAAGTATGAACTCCAGTATGAACTAATTTAAATTACTTTCCAACATTATGGCTTCTGGTCTATGACAAACATTGTCAGCTTGCATGCGTGTGAATGAGCTCTGTGTTGAACTCAGTGTTTGGAGTTTATAACCAGATTTTGTTTTGTTATGCTTGTGCTGCTGGCCTCAATTTACTTCATCAAATATTTTTCTTTGTTTTTCGATTGTTCATTCACATGCAAACGGTAATTCTCCTTCCATTCACAACATCACGGAAAGAGTAAAGCAGAAAAAACTCGGGGGTGAACTATACTTCTTTAAGGTATACCGCATAGGCTCTGATGCCTGGCAACGAGTCCCTGGTTTGATTCCCGGGGCCCGCTGGACCTTTGCGGCATGTCACCGCCCGAATCTCCCCGTTTTCCTGTCTCTTTTCACTGTGACTATGAAGAAAGGCAAGAAAAGCCAGAGGAAAAATAACATAAAAAGAAAAGTAAATGGACCCGTGCTGGTCCGTGTTTTTACACTCTCAAACGAACGCTCCAGATTTAGCTGTGTGAAATGGAAGGCTTATAAGGGACGCATCAGTGCTGAGGAGGGTTTATAAGGGGCAGCTTTTCACACAGTCTGTGTATTTTAGGTCTAGGTATCGTATTAACCCAATACCTCCAGCTGCATGTATGACTCGGTCACACATCCCCTGTGTACATATCAGTTCTCATAATGCAAGCACAGTAAAATAGGCTGCTCTATTACTCTATTATGCCACACAAGGAGAGGGAGAGGGAGAGGAAGGGGCCGCGCAGCTCTGTGGTGATTTAGGGTCAGTAAGTTAACCAGACGGGTGAGTGAGCCAGTCAACACACCACCACAGACTATATTGTCATTGTCTTGTCCTGCTGTGTCTCCCCTATATTCATCCAGCAGTGATGTGGGTCACCACAGCAAGAACATTACCACCACTTAGCCCAGTTCCCCCTCAAATGGCAAATAAGTATAGGCGCTCTGTTTTAGAATTATTGTATCGTTTTTGTTGTTATGGCCTCCAAAGCCCTGATTCGTTTTTGATTATGCAAAGCTAATGCTGCAGAACTAGGACTACAAAACAGAGCTGGGGACTTGGAACCTCTGTAAATTATAAGCCAAAATAAACCCCAACAACCACTGCCACAGATATATTATATAGCGGAATCGCTGTCGTTCTGATGAAGGCCGTGGGTAGAAGGAACATCTTGTTTTCAGCCTCGCAGTCAGAAGAAACCGTACAAAACATTCTACTTTTATCTTCCTGAGCTGGAGTCCCAACCATCCTTTGATCTCTCTCGGCCTGCCGTCCATCCCGCCGTAGACCGATTAGTCGTCCAGACATCCAGTCAGCCGTCGAGCAAGGCAGTCGGTCGGTCCGACGGAACGGACGGGACAGAGGGGTTAAGTGGCTGGACAAAGTGTTCTTGCCATGCAGTCTGATAACGTATGCATTACACACGTACAGTGCACTGGGAGTCCACGGCTTAATGACTGCAATCCGAGCTCCCGGCTAAACAAACGGGCCCGACCTGTGAAGGAAAATCCCCCGTCTATCCCCCTGCTTCTTGGTCTCCCCGAGTCCGCTCAGCACATCAAAACCCCTTTAAGGCCCAGCGGTGAGCCGGGGCCCAATGATGGCCACTTTCCATTTCTTTAATCTTTCAATTATTGTTATACTGTTGTTATTCGGCATATTTTCACAAGGAAATGTTAGAAGTTAGCCGGTGATGGGTCTGTCTTGGTGCGAGAGCGTGGATGAATGACCTAATTGATTCATCATGACACCGACACGGCAGAAAGACGCTGTCTGACACGAAGGGCTCCCGTTAAGGGATATGCATTCTTTCATTTCTATACCCCTGTCTACTCCGCTGCAATATCACTTCTCTATGTCTCTGATTCATACTGCCTCCCTCTCTCTCTCTCTCTCTCCTCTACTGAATGCTTCATTTCAAGCTTTTCTTGGCTGTCAGTGTCTCTCTAATCTTACAGCATTACTTATGCTTAGCTACAGAGAGTGTTCAAGCTGTGGTGTTCAAGCTTGTTATTTTGATGGACTCCATACTGTAGCATAACTTCACCAGACCGAGCTCAGCCTGACTCAGTGGCACTTAGCGAGCGATCGCTGGTGCAAATACCCTGTCAAAA
>CM076979.1:17790810-17798310 GCA_039105355.1 Benthosema pterotum
GTAGACATTAAGGGAAATATGCCACTGGCCCTTCGGGCCAGTGGCTTTTAACAATCACTGGCCCCACAACTGTAACCACTGGCCCAGGTAATCGATCCCCATAGTCTGCAAAAAAAAGACCACCATTTATTAATGCTGATCAGTGCTGTGCATTAAATGCATTCAAGTTAACAGCACTCTTTTGCCTAAAATAATTAAAGCAAGGGGTGAAAGAATGCCTGCATCCAACATAATGTAAAAATTATAACAAGTAGTTATACATTTCTACAGCCTTAAATGTATTTGATCGACCCTAACATTTTGAAGCATTCACTGTTCAAGACAAATATACGGTATATCAAATAAATGTTGATAAAATAGATAGCATTAGATAGTGATCCAAGTCTAGTAAAGGCTAACAATGGGCTTATGCTGCCATAAATGCACTATATTATAAACTGTACTTTACTACTGCAGCTAATGAACAAATTACTGTGATACATTACAAGCAGTGGTTTAATAATACAATATATATATATTAATTTATTTTCAGGAGGCATTTTACCACTGGCCCCATCGGGCCAGTATAGGACGCCATCTGGTGGTCCGGACGCATTTTGAAACCCGTTTCGGGCCATCGGGCCAATTATAATGTCGACCCCTGTATACCCAACCAAAAGAATAATACAATATTTAAAAAATAAACGAAAACTGAAAATGAAATTCCACAGCCCTCTCACATATTAGGAGGACAATGTCAGTCACCAGAAAAAAGATTTTGTTTTCGAATAATCTGTCATGGTTAAAATGGAGTTTTAAGTTATAATGGGTTCGCATAGAAGGAGGCAGATAGGCTAAAATGAACATCAAATATCTAAATACAGAATGGAGTTACTTATAAACTGTCTGGGGTGTTCACATGAGACTGAGACTACCATAAAATGACCAAAAGTTTTGTTTGAAAGTGGAATACCCCTTTAAGCCCTATTTATTCCATTGGGTTTTGTTGATTCAGAGATTTCGATCCCAAGGTTTGAAAACAGGACTTATCCTGTACTACTTGAGCAACGGACACACACACGAGTGCGCACACAACACGCGCACACACACAGACACACACGTGTATCCTACATTTATGAGCGAGCGAGCGAGCACGCACGCGCACACACACACACACACACACACACACACACACACACACACACACACACACACACACACACACACACACACACACACACACACACACACAGTACGATGAACCAGGGGCGGATGTAATCTTTCCCAATTGGGGAGTTGTTTTGCAAGCCATCATGTTTGGTGGAGCAGTCTGGGCATTTGGGGGGGCATTGCCCCCCCCCCCATGCCCATGCCTAGATCCGCCCCTGACCCTGACACACAGTACGATGAACATAATAGGCGCTGGGGAGTCACTTCATGGTGTCTGAACAGGAGGTCTGACGGAGCACTGGGACACATCAGAGTAGAGGATCCATGGGGTCAGCCATTGACCTCCACACTCCCCACCGGTCACGTCTAACTTACCAGGAGCCGTGGGGAGAGAGGGAGGAATACCACAATACCTCCGAGAGACACTAAACATCACTAGGAAGTTTAAACAAATTAAAGGAGAGGGGAGTGAAACAGGGGCCAACAGAGGAGGCCATTAATGTAAAACAGTGGGTCCAAACCTTTCTCTGGATGAGGGCCCACTTGAAAAATCTTGAAAGCGTTCCTGGCCCAGCCATCTGACCACTTAGTGGGTTAGTAGTACTGTATGTGTTTCAGAATATTTATTTTTACTGATCAATCATGTTCTGACTTTGGTTAATGGAATGTGGTATATTTAGGTTCCTACTTATTGTCACCACTGTTAAAACATCAAGGTTATATTTTCAATCACGTCTTAGTGTTTAGACAATTATCTCACTAAAGCGTGCCTTCACCTTGCTAGATATGGTTGTATGCCAAGGTTTCCACATCGTAACCTGTATTTTGAAGCACCAGATCTTCAAAACCGGGTGTTATGATGATGTAATCATGTGTGCGGTATCTTTGTGCACATAAACATCCGAGTGCCTGCTCTCAGCCAAAGAAAACGATTGTCTGCTAAGAAAAAACGTACATTGAGGGGTAAGAATCTGAGATAATGCCCTTCGATTGCCTAGCATAGAATGGATGTGGGTGCAAAAAAAAGGCAGTGCCCGTTTTGTCCCCAATGTAAGGCGACAAAACAGCTTGTGGCTAACGATACGATTGGATCAAAGGAAAGTTTAAAGAATGTAATTGATTAGCGCATGTAGCTCCGTGTTGGGCGCGGAGGACAGTTAAAATTATTATTTGTTGCCTGGTGAATCAGCTGTTGGCAAAAAAATGCCGTCACTATGAGTCTGGCTTATTAGCCAGGCTATAGAGCAGAGCAGTCCCACGTCTTTCATGTTCCAGAAATGGAATCCTCATTCATTTTTCTCATTTCGAAATGGTTAATATAAAGACCATTACGCCACAGACAAAGCCAACTCAGGTTGTGTCAAATCATGTCAACAAACACAATATTATCCCTCAATATCTACTTAGCAAAAAGAAAAAAAAAATGTTTTGTATTTTCTTCTTAGTAAGTATTTGATTAAAAAAGACCTGTTCATTTCGACTGTCTGATTTTATGTTGCTAAAATCAATAAATAAATTTGTTCAAAAAAAGAAATGATTTGATTGTTCTCATGGTTTGTCACGAGACGACCCGTTTTTGTCTTTGTCCACAGCGTAATCATCTTTATATGAATAATTTTCAAAAAATCTATGAGAAAAATGAATGGGGAATCCGTTTCTGGAACAAGGGCGATGTGACGGGGCGGGACCGCTCAGCTCTATAATCTGGAGGTCCACATCCCCCCGGCCCATCAGTGGACCGTGGACCGCAGATTGGGAAGCAATGAATGAATCGTTAAAATCCTGAAGGATCCCAACCCTAAATCAGAGGGAGGCAACAGTTGTAATTTGCAGAGTGACACATACTCTATATATGCAGACAGACAGACTAATCTCATTAGTGTCACTGTAGTCACCCTCAGTGATTCATAAGACTTGACAGACCGATGTACGTTTGTGGATGTATGTGATGTGATAATTCATAATAATATGCTCACATTGGCAACAGATTTTATATTAATGAATGATTCATAATCATGTCGAACTCACTCTTTATAGTGAATAAAAAAAGACCTAACCTTCTAAACAAGCAATCTGAGTGTGAGAGATATTGAGTAACATGGACGGTGGGCGATAATTTGATTCCAAAATGATACACTCCACATCCTTCACACCCACGAAGTGTGGTGTGACAGAGACGTGACGAAAGAAATGGGACTAATCATGGCAGATTAGTGGGGCAGATTAGAGCTGTATGAAGCTGGTGTGAATTGAAAGGGATAGCGCGGCGTCGGAGGGAGACCACCTATAAGAACCCTGCAGCGGGATAGAGACGGCGTGGGGGAGCATGGGGAAGAGAGGGGAGCTAAGTGGGGTTGGATCACTCGACAACAAACCCTGCCCCACCCCATTACCCTTGGAGCTCTAGCATGGTCTCACCCCCACCCTGTACCCCCCCCCCCCCGTTCCCCACCCTCTCCACAGACCCCAGCACCATGTACCCCTCTGAATGCCTTACTCCCTGCTCGGAGGGGTCAGGCCACCAGCTAGAGCTACAATGACACCAATACTTGGCTTTCAGATGGTGAATGGAGTGCATCAAATAGACACACATTATGCACACACACACACACACACACACACACACACACACACACACACACACCCACACACACACACACACACACACACACACACACACACACACACACACACACACACACACACACACACACACACAAAGGCAACAACACACAAACAAAACCACATACACAGAAAGAGCGAGTGTGAGTATGTAGGCTCCCTCTCCATGTGAAGGGCCCTGCAAGCACTGTGCATAATTTCATGGCTGCGTCGTTGTTGTGAGTGGGGCTTTGGCTAATGGGAACACACCTTATTGTTAAATACCAGTGTTGTGTGCACAAGCGCGCGCGCGCGCGCGCGCACACACACACACACACACACACACACACACACACACACACACACACACACACCACACACTACGCACGGTATGGAAAATGTCCTTTGCCCTGCAGAGATGGTGCTTTTGTGTCTGTGTTTTGATGTCGGATTACATTGTACTCATTTATACACACCCAGATATCATGGTGTTTTTTTAATGACATGTATACTGTATGTCCATAGTATAGTGCCAAAGGCTGATCCATCTGGGTTGTGAGAGAGTGTGTGTGAGATTGAGAACTGTACACAACATAAGCATCTCTCTGTTTCTCTCTCTATCTTTCTCACTCCCATATGAACTCCTTCCATCTTTCATCCTCAGGTTCTTTTCTCTGAGTTATGCACACAAAAGCTTCTGTAGAGCTGTATGTAGGGGTGCATCGACAGTGGCAGTGAGAGAGTAACACTAGCACGAATGAGTAGCCACACACACACACACGCGCGCGCACGCGCACACACATAGTAAATCATTTTATCTGAATGATTGCCCCCAATTAGATCCCTGCTCACAGTAGGTGAGAACATGCAGCTATCTGGAGGAGAGGAGGAGAGGAGCGGCTAGGAGAGGAAGGGAGGAGGCTAGGAGAGGAAGGGAGGAGGCTAGGAGAGGAAGGGAGGAGGCTAGGAGAGGAAGGGAGGAGGCTAGGAGAGGAAGGGAGGAGGTAGGAGAGGAAGGGAGGAGGCTAGGGGAGGAAGGGAGGAGGCTAGGAGAGGAAGGGAGGAGGCTAGGGGAGGAAGGGAGGAGGCTAGGGGAGAAAGGGAGGAGGCTAGGGGAGAAAGGGAGGAGGCTAGGGGAGGAAGGGAGGAGGCTAGGGGAGAAAGGGAGGAGGCTAGGGGAGAAAGGGAAGGAGCGAAAAGGGAGTAGTACTGAGGAATTGCTGATTATATTCTGGATCGAACATTCAATTCAAAATCTGACACAAATTCTATAAAAATAACAGATCTGCCGATCAGCTGTTTTTTTATTCAGAGATAAATATTGGAATTACAAAGAAAGCAGGTTCAGAACTATTACAGAAACCTGGGAGACTAAATACACTATAGTCTACATCAGAGGTTCTGTAGGCAACCTTTTCGAGATGAGGTAACGTGTCTTTTTTTTCTTGTAATTATGATACCACATAAAATTATACTGTATTATTTATTTTGAATGTCCATACGCACTGCAACATCTATGTTTTCTCTTTTTTAGGAATATTGTCTTTCAGGATGTACGATTATTATATTCAATTCTTATTATTACCACTGTTTCCCCCATTAGACTTCAATGAATGTGACTTTGAGTGAATGTAGAATCACTGTATATGCATGCTGTAAATAACATAAAGATGTGAGTGGACTTAATTTAGCTGTACATCATTTTATATATTTAAAAGGAAAAAAATGTCTATCTCACACTTGTGCCACTGATTACCCTCTGAAGTGCCAATGTTGGCACCGGTGTCTAAGGTTGACTAAACCCAGGACTGTAAGTGGTTAAAGAACCTCCAAGTTCAGTTAAGGGGATTGAATCTCAAAATGGGGACAAGTCAAGGACCCCGAGTTCCAGGGGATCCCCAGCTAAATGATAGAACCAAATGGACTTTTATTGGTCTAACTGAGAGAGCAAACTCTCAGAGTTAAATTAACATTCCTTTCACAATATAAATTACCGGTAGGATTCTAGACTAATGCAGATCAACCTGGGGGTCCTTGAAATTAAAATGGTTGAGAATCACTGCTATGAATGAGCCCTGGCACACATTTTTAAATGGGGGTCCACAGACTGACAAATGCCAATTTGGGGGTCCTTGATGTGATAATGTTTGGGAACCACTGTAGTAAGCTGCCTGGTAAAGTGGGAATACCATAAAATTCGTCTTGGCGGTGGGGTGGGAAAGGAAAAAGAAATCCGGAAGGCTTTTGTGTTTTCCTTAGCGTATGGGGGGATAGTTTTCTCCACACAGAACAGAACAGCCACGCTGGGCCACCACTGTCCACTAAAACCCAATGTTTACACGCCATTGTTTTTAATCACAGCAAGCCTAAACTCACATGTCATTTTCTCTCTCTGTTCACGTACCAAAACAAAAACACAGACATGAGTCACAAAGACACACACACACACACACCACACACACACACACACGCGCGCACACACAGGCAAACGCATACATTTGCACACAAATGGGCACAAACACAAACATACAGTACACCCTGCACTACAATTACTCCTCAATTAGAGGTAATAACATGACCACTTCCTGACCAATCACCTGCAGTCCTGGCTATGACTCACTGGGTAGTTCCTACACACACACACACACACACGCACACACACACACACACACACACGCACACGCACACGCACACGCACACGCACACACACACACACACACACACACACACACACACACACACACACACGCGCACGCACACAGGATGAGATTGTTTATAAAAAGTTGGTGGCTGTATAAAAATGTTGGTTATGTTATTGTGAGAGCCATGTGCGTTGTGAGTCAGACAGGTGGAGGGGGCTGACCTTTCCCTGCTTTTATGGAGATAAATGTTAGCTCTGTGGTATTCCCACTAAATGCTTACTGGTGGTGTGAACCCCCCCCCCCCCCCCCCCCACACACACACACACACATGCTTCTTCCACTCGAACTGCTGTAAAGCCTCCTCCCATCACTCTGGTTCCACCGTTGGCTCTCATGGATGACTGACAGTCTCTTTGCCTCTCTCCACAGGCAGTGTCTTCGCTGTTACGTCTTCTTGAACAAGCATCATTAGACAGTATGGCTCTTTATTTTCCCTGGAAGAGCCGTACAGCTTAAAGGGGAAGTCCACCCATTTTCAACATTCTAATATGTCATTAGTATACCCTACAGGTGCTGGGTGGACATGATAAAAAAAAAAAGTTCCCCCATTCTGTGTTTCCAAGAAATGGAGGTCTGAAGAAAAACACTAACATGGTCACTACACTCGACACACGACACACGACACAACATCTTGATGACATCATCAAGATGTATTTTCACCATGTTAATGGATTTCTTTAGACGCTCTCAGAAAAAATGTTGAAAATGGGTGGAATTCCCCTTTAAGGATAGAGAGTATCGTTGCTGTTTGGCATTGCGATCTTTCTTTTATTCGTGTGATATTTTTCAAATATCCAACTCAGTGTTGGTTTGGCCTTGCCCCCGTTTCTCATCTGAAGGTGGTCTGTCAAGTTGATTCGGGTCGCGGGGGCAGCAGCTCCACAATAGAGCTCTAGACTTCCCTGTTCTGCATGGGCAACATTAGCAACCTCCTTCTGGAGGATCCCAGATGCCTGAACCACCTCAGCTGGCTCTTTTCCAAGCAATAATATGTGACCTTTATTATTATTATTATTACTGTATTTTGGTATAGACAGCCAGAAATTAG
>CM076979.1:17803310-17820810 GCA_039105355.1 Benthosema pterotum
GCGTGTGTGTGTGTGGTGGGGGGTCGCATATTATGTGTGCGTGCATGCACAAGTTCGTGAGTCGTTTATGACTCCACATCAGTGTCTTCGGCTCGCCGCAGGGTGTATCAGGCAACAAAAAGGAAGAAGTTGGCAAGCAGCTATGCGGAGCCGCGGACCCTATAACCCGAAACGATGGTTGGAGACGAAAAGGCGAAGCGGGCCAACTCCTGCTAACTTCAAGACTTTAAGACACGCTACATTTCCATCTCAAGTGTTTAGCTGATGTATTCATCCAGAGCGACTGACAGTGAGTGGAGCAGGACAGGAAGCCCAGCTGTTCACATTAGTTCATACGGGGCTTAAACATGTGTGCTTTCTGCTACCGCCATGCATGCATGCACCAAACCTCTCCGGGCCGCGTAACGTCCAGTCAGAGAGATTGTACTGTATACCAGAGCATGTTGGCCATAATGCAGGGGTTTTCAACCTTTTTGACAACAGGGCCCACTATTTATTCAGCAGTTGAGCCACAGACCACCATTTGAGGACATTTTAGCCCCACAGACCCCAAAACTAAAGATTAATTTTGGTTTTGTCCACAATTTGTCCACAATCCCAGGATGGATTAATCTTCTAGTTGTGTAGAACTTGGGCTAATTCAGATCATGGATATTTTAACTCTTGAGAGTGTAAACATGGAACCAAATGGACCCGCAAGGGTCCATTTGGTTTCATTTTTACGCTCTCAAAGAGTTACATCTGCATAAACAACTTTCCATCATTTAGCCTGGGGACCACCTGGAACCATCTCAGGGACCACTGGTGGTCCCCGGACCACCTGTTGAAAACCCCTGCATTATACTGTATGTATAGTTAGAGCAGCCTGCAGGCCCCCTCCCTCAGTAGCTGTTACCTATCCTTGCACCCCATCCCTAATTCATCCGTCCCTCCCCTCCATCCCCGGCTCCCCTGCACCTCCACCCCCCCGCCTCCCCCCAGCACCCCCACATCAAAGGCCATCAATCTCCCACAGTACAGGGGGAAAGGCAAATATTTAGAGAAGGACTGAGCCCCCATAAATCTGTAGTGGGAGAGAGAGAGAGGGAGAACATGATACCCCACCCACACTATACGCGCTCCTCTCGCGAGTCCCCTTCTTGCCCCACCACCACCACCACCCCCACCCCGGTCCCCAGGCACCCCTCTTTGAGTGGACGGACGGAGGAAGCAGGGAGTGGGAGGCTGCAGGAACCTGGAGAGGAAGAGGTGCTCTGTGGCAACACCAACGAGGAAGAGGATGGAGATTATAGCTAAGAGGCGAGAGGAGGGGAAAAGTGTACTGTGTCTCACTCGCAAACACATGCGTACACACACACACACACACACACACACACACGCGCACACACGACTCTTTCTGATTTATTGCAACAACTTGCTGTTTCACTTGAGTGAGACTTGAGAATATTAGCCAGTATTTATGTCCTTTTTCATTTGAAAACAACACGGCTCTCAGTAATAAAGACAGGAACGTCGTGTTGACAGTTCAGGGCTGGAAGGTCACAGGGGGAGTAAATTGAGGGCAGATGAGAGCGTGAACAAAAGCCAGGCGAGCCTATAGCTCCTAGAAGAGCCGTGTCGGGCTAGAGAATGGAAGCCGGTCGCTTTGCAAACAGCTCGCAACAGAAGGCAGGCCAGGCACACAATGGCTATTTTGTCTCCCCTGTAAGGAAGAGACGTCTTCACTATAGCAATCCAACACAATGCCGTCTGCTTGATGCCGGGACTCGGCAAACAACCAACAAGGTTATACTACTCTGCGCTCAAGTTATCTTGTAACAGTGTCAGAGAACCTTATGAAGGTTAATAATGTGGTGTGATAATGCTGAGTGCTTGTGTATGTGTATCAGGAACACACACAGCATTACATAGGTCGAGGGGCTGTGCCCTCATCGTTGATTAATCGGGGCTAGCTCCTCAGTCTGACAGCCCATTATCCAACATCCTAATAGCCTGAAAAATGTTAGTTTAGTTTGAGAGGTTAAAGTTAGGGTTACATTGCACGCCATTGGACCACTGGCAAACAATGTGCCGTGTCCATATGGCCCCAATTACAACAAAACGTTAGTAGATTAGTTGTTGGCTTCGCCATACCAGATGACCAAAGACCATGAGACAATGTTTTTTGCTCCTGTCTGTCCTATACAGCCACGTGTCTGCGCGCCGTTCGTGTGTCTGCATTAGCCCTGAGCCGCTAATCATCAGCACAGCTGCAACTAGGAAAGGATAAGTCCGACATCTATGGCACCTCAATGTAAAATGGGCTATTTTGTCCAAAATATATAAATACAAATATTTGAGAGATTCTGCCATAATACTGCCATGTTAACTGCAGGAGGTGGTCTCTCCCAGCCTCAGCTGATCGATGGACAATCACACAGCGTCACTTACGGCAGATATGAATTCAAAGCACTGGCTGAGCCCTCAGGGCACTACAAATATATCTACACATCCTCTAAGTTCACTTAAGAAATACAAGTAGTGTTTACTCATCTCATCATTACAAGTATAGCTCTTATTTTGAAGAGGACAGGAAGGCCGTTGTCGCTAGCCTACTTTAGATAATGTCCCCTGTCCCAGAATGTAAACATTATAATGTGATGTGGTGGGGTTTGTGGAAGTAGTGCATGTTGCTTTTTGAGTTTATTATCCTATTGACCTGAATATAAGACAGTGTTCTTTCCAATGAAAATATCCAAAAGAAATTGAGCCGTCTTACTGTACTTGGGGACTATATTATTTGACATTTAATGTTCTTTTACACAAATGAGTCTTGGGGGTCATCTTATAACCAGGGTCGTCTTATATTTGGGACAATACAGTATATTTACCATATTTAAGCCATGATGCTTAAATATGATAAATGATGCCTGCCTTTGACTGCAATGCACACACTTTGGAGTATACGTTCAAATACACATGAAATCAACATCTACAGCTGCAACCAGCATTATAGGTGCATCATTAATTAATGTATATATGTATAACGTATTAATGTAAACCTATACCTCTGGTAAAATCAGCAGCTTCTGCCCAAAACATGATAGGTAGACAGTTAGTCTGGCTACTGGCTGCAAGGATGTTAGAAGTTGTAACTGTTGGCTGCAGAGCCATGTAACATTTAGTGGACCCACTCCGTGAGTATCTGGTGTGTCAGTGCTTGCAAACATCACATGCAGCAGGCAAAAGTCAGGTTCGGCTCGGTCGTGGGGACCATCCCCCGGTCCATAGTGACTATCTCTTTAGTAGGCCAGTATGCTGCAGAGTATGAAAATGTGTAATTTCACAAACTGAACCTCTAAAATGTCTCTAAATCCTAAACCACCCTTAATTTTGTCCTAATTGTGAGCCTAATTCTAAAAACATATATTTTGAATGCCTATTTGTGCAGACATTTGGCAGTGCACTGAGAATCAGCAGAAAACAACACACGCACGCACGCACGCACGCACGCATGTGCGCGCACACACAAACACACACACACACACACACACACACACACACACACACACACACACACACACACACACACACACACACACACACACACACACACACACACACACACACACACACACACACACACACTCTCCTCCACACACACACACACAGCCCTGTCCTGTGTTCATCTGTCGGGGTGTTACATGTGAGGGGTTTAGGGAGGCTTTGCGTGGCTCTGTTGGTCCCTGCAGGCTGAGAGCAGAGTCTGGGGAGGTGAAGGACATTGATCCCTGTGTGTCCAGATCAGTGGAGCTCCCCTGACAGACTGGAGGATTGACTGGTCAGCCCCATAGGGAGGGACACACGCATGCCTTAACACTGTTGGGGGGTCTCTAATCCTATACTCAGATACTGCAATGCAGAAATATTCTCAGTCCAGAATTCTAAATGTACTACAAAGGAAGTACATTTAGAACAAAAAGGAATTGCCATAAATTGATCAGAATGTACATAAAGTACAAAATTAAACACAAAGTACATGTTATGCAGAAATTCCTATTTCACAAGTTTTCAAAATTCTATAAAAAAAATCTTTTGCATGATTTTGCATGCAATACATTCACAGAAAAAAACCTAATGTTAGAACCGCAACATTTTCACTTAAATGTTGTTAAGTTTAAATGAAGAACTTCATAGCGATAAATTAATTAATCTATTATCTATATAATGTATTCACATAAATCATTGTAATGCTAGCCTAGAAGTAAAGCAAAAAAAACTTTAGACACTTTTTTTAGACAGTATACAATGATCCATGTATGACATGTGCACCTATAGCCTATCATTCGTCAGATATCAGGTATACCATACACTTTTTATTCCCAAACTTCGGCATGGCACTATTAGTGGTAACTCACCACTGCTAATCCAACATGTTGGGAGACGATGGGCATGTATTATTTAATGATTACACCGAAAAATGCTAAATGGACCAAAATAATGCAGAGTATTTTGCTGTGTAGACATGACACAAGCGTGCTCTCACACACACGCACATATGCGCTTTCACAAAATTGTGCATACACACACAGACACACATGGACTCATGTGTGATCCAGGGCTGCATGAGCTCCATTTCCATGGCCCTGATCCCCCGTCTTTGTTCTGGCCGTCGTTGGCATTCCTGCCCGCCTCTCGCCCCTCAAATGTCACGTCTCCGCAGGCCAGCTGTATTCTGAGCATCTATGTCAATAATCAGGGATACGGCGTTATGATGGCAGCATCCGCATTCTTTGCACAGGATGGATGCTTTGTGGTTTCATACTGTCCGTGTGTCAGTCTGTCTGTCTGTCTGTCTCCCAAATGTCCCTCTTCACTACATCCCTACGCATGAATTCACATTTTTGTCCCCCTGCCCCCAATGTCTTCTCTCCGGTCCCAACACACAAATTCACATTTCGCAAACCTGTCGTGTGATTTTAAAAATCAATCAATTGAATGTTAAAGCTGCAATCCAGTACTTATTTTAACCTGGTAAAGCAGTACTGTATGCCTTATGAATGGGCTTTGTCTTGCTTTTCAGTTTTGGACAAATGCTACTATCTGACTCTGTGCATACGTATATCTATACATGCACCTGTCTGTTTTAATGTCTGTAATCCACATAACTTGAAAACCGTTTGTCCTGCTGACTTTAAGTTCAACACACCCGTTCCACACAGCCGGTTGTCCAGAACCAGCACAAAAGCCTCTGTCTGGACGCTAATAGAGCATGTACCAATACTAGCAATAGCAAAGGAGGAAAGACAAAGAAACATGAATACACAAATGCAAAGAAATAATGGGTGTTTTAAAAACTATGTTGCATATTATGTCCCCGAGATGATGCTGATGTTTCATGTTCAAGCAATAACAATCATCCTTGTGATAAATGTATATGTCTCCGCTTCCTCCCGGCTGTACTCCGTCACAACCTTCTGACTCCGCCCTTTTTGATTTTAACCTCATTGTTTTGCTGGTTTTCTCGTCTCCTCTGTCCCTCCCTCTCTGTCTCTCTGCTGTGGTCGCAGCGCTGACAGACGTCTGCTGGGTCGGGACAAACATGTCATAGCGTCCTCGCCACTTGAATTTACATTTGACCAACTTTGCTGCCATGTAATAAGCAAAAATGTGCAGTCATCATGAATACGTATTTCACGGTGGTGGTGGTGGTGGTGGAAGGGGGAGGGGTGTAAACAACCAAGGCATAGTTGGCAACTAAACGGTAGTTTTGACAAATTGTCCAAGTTTAGAGTTAAGTTGCATGAAAACGTATTGAAGTGATTTGAATTCATGTACTCTTTCTCTGTGTTGTTGTTCTACGCTCTCACATTTTATCCCTACTTATTTTTGTGGGGCACACTACTGTATCCCGTCCCCCGTCTATCCCCCCCATATATACTGTTTTCAACAATGTTTGTTTAAAAATGTTAATGCTTGTTTCAGGACTTAAAGGACAACTTTGTTCATGTTTTTTTTTTCAACCAAAGTTCATGCTATTTTTGATAGGGGGTGGGGTCATTTGAACATGGTCCTAAATACTTATTTGTTTACAAAAAATACAAAAGTGATTTTCTTTTTTATTACATTGTATCTACTACACTATTAATAAACCCCAGAAAATTACGTATGGCCGCAAAAGATCATATGCAGATTCTACTGAATGTGAAGGAGGCGGCACACCACACTGCCCTTTACGCTGTATTATCTTTTGCGGCCAGATGTAATTTTCTCAGGTTTGTTAGGACTGTGGTAGATAATAAAAAAGAAAACACGTTAATATTTTGTAAACAAATATGTACAGCAAAAATCCCTAAAACACAAGAAACCAGCAAATTAAAACAAATCAACAATCTTTTAATTTCTCTAATAACAACATAAAACATGAACATTGGTTGAAAACATGATGTTGTAATCGATGTTGTAGGACAGTGGTTTTCAACCAGTGGTCCGGGGACCAACAGTGGTCCTTGAGAGGGTTCCAGGTAGTAGTTTGTGAGGGTTCCAGGTGGTCCCCAGGCTAAATGATGGGCAGTTCGTTAACCAGATGTAACTTTTCCAGAGCGTCAAAATGAAACCATGGACCCTTGCGGATCCATTTGGTTTCATGTTCACACTCTCAAGAGTTAAAATATTCATCATGTGAATTTGCCCAAGTCTACACAGCTGGAAAATGTAGAAGATTATTAGAAGTCATATTGATCTGTATGTTTGACTGGTTTGTTTCCCAAATCCAGTATAGTATTGTGGACAAAAGCAAAAAGAAATGCTGAATAAGTGGGCCCTGGTATGAAAAGGTTGAAAACAACTGTTGTAGGATAAGAGCGCCCCTCACTTCACATGGGTGTGAAGTTTTTCTACCATTGGAATGTAGTGCTGACTGGCTGCAGCCAACAGTCCTACTGTACCAGAATGGAACACATTGAACAGTGTGGTCGTCTGTAGCTCAACAGGTGGAGCCTGGTGTGAACATGATAGGAATTATGCATTTAATCCCCATTTAGGCCACCCATACTAAAAATGAATGGAACCCACACAGCACTGTGGATAGATGTTTCCAACAAATGGCATACATTCAGGACTATATAAAGAACCTGTTGTGTCCTATTCCTTCCATCTAAGACACTTCTAAGACAAGCTTCTCAAAGCCTAGGGTCCACTGGTCTGTGGGGGGTTTCAGGGGGTTCCCAACCAGGGGTTCCCACACTTTTTTGACTCAAAATGACCAGGTCTTCAAAATGACCAAGTCTACAAGATCTACCAACGAAAAAAGAATATTACACCATTGTTGAACATATCAGAGTCAGACCCTATTGGCAGAGTTTTTGTATATCTGTAATCAGGTCACCTTAATTTAAGTGGCAGGCCAGATATGTAAAGTGAAATGAACATTTGTACGATATGTCTTGTTCTTGAAACTGAAAATGTATAAATAAAATTGTAAAAAAATAAAATAAAATAAAATAAAAAAAAAAAAAAGTGGCAGATGCCAAAATAGCTTTTTATATACTTTTTAGGGCCATTTCACGTGTTCTACCTGCACAGCCTTTGTGATCTACTGGTAGATCACAATCTATTTTTGGGCACCCCTGGTTTAAACACTCATCAGGAAGCCCCTTAAATGTTTCGATTATTCAAAACCACAAGCTCACAATACTCCAGGGTGTGTTTTGAGCTTGAAAGTTTACAAATCCTCTCTTTGGGGGTTCGAATGACGGGTTCCACCTCCAGCCACATGTGTATCAACTTGGAGCTCTTTGACATGACAACGTTTGAGCATCAGTGATCTAATTCGTGCGCAGGGCAGAGAGGTGGGCCGGTACGGGGCTGGGTGGGCTCTGGGTCGTCCTTATGCCCGACAACGACTCCCCGGTGCACGCTGTGGACCAGGGCGGGCCAATGGGCACTAATTGCCTCTTATTGATCCAAATAGCACATCAGAGCCTGCGGCACTTCAGTGGACCTCTGAGGAGGTCCGCTGGACTGCATGGGCCCGTTCATTACCCTATAGTGACCCCCCCAGCTCGATACCCCCCCACCACACACACACACACACACACACACACACACACACACACACACACACACACACACACACACCCTGGATCTATTGTCTCTGGAGTTTAATTGGAGCGATGTTCTCCATTGTGAGGCGGCTCAATGGCAGTGGAGGACCACATTGTGTGAGTGAATGAGGGCAGGAGTGTTCATTAGGTGAGACGCTGAATGAGGCCTTCTGGGGGAAGCCCTGAGAGTTTGGGAGGGGTGGGGGGGGGGGGTGGGGTGCCCCGCCAGGACCTCCAGCTCCTCTCCTCTCTCTCCTCACCTCTTCAGCTCCTATATCTCTTCTGGCCGCCGTGTATCTGCGCCCTTCCTCTCCTGCTCCTCAACGCTCTGACGCTTGGCCCTGAAAGGCATGCGGCTGCGTTTTGTTGGCAGGGCGGTCTTTGTCCCGCGCTGGGGGAGATGAATCGGGGGTGAGGGGGGGGACGGGGGGCGGAAGGGCGATCAAAGAGAAACTGGAGTGAAAGAGTATAGACCTCCTCTTGTGACGCAGGGCAGAGAGACGGAGAGAAGTATCGCCCTCCTCCCCACCACTACCTGAGAGAGGGGGCAGAGTAGACCATTCCACAGCCCTGCATGCGTTTCTTCTTTCAGTAGCATCCTGCCCCTCACTGGCAGCCTGTAAAAATGGCACATGATGTCCGACTTGCAGCCTCAAAGCACGAGCAATTAAAAGCAACTAGGTAACAGAGCATGCACCGAGGCACATGCCTGCTGCAGCAGACAGAACGATAGCATTCAGAGCTGTCTATAGCTATAGCTTTCCCAGAGCCAGAGCTTATTTGTGGGCAGTGTTTGGCAGTAATGAATTTTAGATTACATATTACTGTAATATTATTACTTTTGCTCCAAAAAGTAAAGTAACGAGATTACTCTGCAAAAATGGGTAATAATTACTTTGCAAGTAACGCCAAGTTACTTGTTTAAAATGAGCTTGAACAGATTTACAAGCGATCGACAGGTACTCAGGATTAAAGTTCTCAGTACTGGGTACTGATTTCAGTCCTGAGGATTTCACAGGGGCCATTTAATTAGCTCAGTGCTTATTTGCAAAAGATCATTTTCAGTCTCAAGATTTTTTTTAACTTTAATCCCTGGGTACTGTAACAACAAGATGTGCACTAGATTGTAGATCCTGTCCACAGGCAGCATCCTGCGCACAGTGTACACTACAAATCACTTGCTGCTTTATTTTGTATTCTATTTTAAAGACCTCAACTGTCTTTGAAAACAATTGTGAAAAAGTTTAAAAAGTCAAAGAGACAAATTTCGAAATCTGGTTTTGTTAGTTGCAGGTCTGTTTTGTGATTCAAGGTTAAAATGTTCCCATTGCTTCTCTCTGCTCTTTATTATTTATTTATTTATTTATTTTTTAATCTAAGAAAGACATTTACAATGTCGGATTTTGTTGGCTTTGTTTTCAGGTGCAGTTTGTGGGATTGGAGACTATTATCATTCCAATAAATTGGATTCAGTCTAAAAAGAGCTCGCTAAACAGATTATGTTGTACATCTCTACTTTTTCAAAGGTGGGAGTTGAGAACTTGGAAAGTAATAACGTAATATGTAATATATTACTCTTCGATTCAAGTAATAAGAAAAGTAATGATATTACTTTGTCTAAGGGTTAACGAGTAAAGTAAAGAAGTTACTTTTCTAAGTAATATTGACCAACACTGTTTGTGGGGGTGGTGGTGTTGGATAAATTGTTTTCATGGAGAAGAAGAGAAGAGAGGACCGTCTGGGCCATGATATGAACCTATACGGGCACAGCCAGCCAGGAGGGTGGGGGCGGGTGTGGGTGTGGGGTGGGTGGGCAGTATTTGCTGCCTAAAAGTTGATATGCGTGAAAAAAGAGCACTCATCACGCCAGCGACTGGTATCAATAAATGTAAATAGCATGAAGGAAAGGAAACAGCTGGGCATTTCCGCGCCTCACTCTGCGAGCGCTGGCAGCCTCCGCGCCGCGCTGGCCAGCTGCCAGGCAGAGGCTGGACACATCCACCCCACAGCCAGAGACTGTAGGCCACTGGCCAGACCTGCATCACACTGCCTGGATATGGAAGTTTTACTCAGGGCCGGATCTAGGCATGGGCATGGGGGGGGGGCAATGCCGCCCTAAATGCCCTGACTGCCCCACCAAACATGATGGCATGCAAAACAACCCACAATTTCAAATTAAAGTGCTCATATTTAAAATGATTTGAAACACTACTACTACTACAAATTAAGGACAAGTATGGCACCACTAAACCAACACCATTTCATCATTGAAAACAGTAAACTCTCTGAGTCAGACCTTTAGCTTTATGCATCCTGTGTGCCGGTTGTAACTTCAACAACAACTGACGTTATTATTAATGCTGACTTGCCTAGTAAAAGTCCTGTAACCGAAAATTATACCATTATCGCCTGACCCCGCAATTGGGAAATGTTACATCCGGGCCTGTTTTTACCGTACTTTTCTTTCTCTTTCATGTTTTAGGTGAAACCCAGTGATGGAACTCACTTTCGATTTCACACCGCCCACTGAAAGATTTGAATCGGCTTCACTGTAATTGTCTTGAAAACACGGGTTAATTTGCCATGGTAAATACGCGTATATACCGCCGGGAAGCATGAGCCTGAAGAGCTACGATATACTCTGTGGAAATCCAATGCCGCCCATCGGCGGTGACTGTTACTTTTCTCCTTCCAGACTGTTAGGGTGAAACCTTTAAGCTGCGATTGAGCTGACAGCTCCTGGCAGTGCGGCGGACGGCCTGCGCTCCTGTGGGTCTGAGTGCTCCGTTTGTGAGAGTGGCGTGCGCTCGCACGACGTCTGTGTGACAGGCCTGACTTCACACTGACCAGAACCCCTCTACCCACTCCCTGCCCAGCCGCTGATGTCATCCCAGTTCTGCCACACACACACACACACACACAGATGTAGAACACACATATACACACATGGATACAAGCAAGCAGAGTGTCTATGCTCTTCCACTCTCCCTTAGCCGCTACCTTCCGCTGTTTACATTTCCCTCAGTGGCCCAAAAACAATGCCAGACATCATGCTCCACCACAATGACTACACATGCGCATGTACTGTATATACACACACCATACACACCCGACACACGTGCACGCACACGAACACACGTGCACGCACGCATATATTATGCGTGCAAAGCCACATATGCGCGCATACATAGCACGCATGCAAATCCACACACATAAACACAGGCTTTATAATGCTAGTCTGACATCACCATGGGGGAGTGTGTAGGGTTACAGAGCCGTGTGTGTGTGTGTGTGTGTGTGTGTGTGTGTGTGTGTGTGTGTGTGTGTGTGTGTGTGTGTGTGTGTGTGTGTGTGTGTGTGTGTGTGTGTGTGTGTGTGTGTGTGTGTGTGCATGCGTGCGTGCGTGTACACACAGAGCCATGTCTTGGAACTGTGTTATTGCCACCACACACAAACACATATTACTGCTAGGCTAACAAGGGTGCGTTCAGGTTACTGAAACGAGATGATTCATCCGTCTCCGCTAACTCTCTGACTTCAAACAGACCTATATAGTCCTCCTCTCCACTCTGACACTATTTATTTTTCTGTCTGAACGGCTGAAATAAAGGCACGCGTGGACAGGCCAGCGTCTGCTATCTGCCCGGTCTGTCAGGACCTGTACTATGTTCCAGGTGTGTGGAACATAGTACACACACACACACACACACACACACACACACACACACACACACACACACACACACACACACACACACACACACACACACACACACACACACACACACACGATACTGTGGTGAATGCAGACGCACACCAATTTTTCCAAAGCTGAAGTGAAGGCGATTACTAGAAGATTACTTTACTGGAATTAGGATTTATACTTGCAGGGTCATATCTGTCGATACCGATTCTGACTGATTCCAATGTTATACAGAGGACCACAGTGGAAACTAGACTAGGCCCTCTATAGGGTCTATGGCCAAAGCCTGCTCTGATCATGCTACAGATTAATATAATGCACTACTACTGTAGATGGTTGTGCACACTTAAGAGTTCATACTTATTAGCCTAGGTCCTGCATGTTGCTAAGTTGCTCTGGGTGAGACAGTGTCTGCTAAATTTATGCCTAAATTGTCATTTTAATTACACATTTGTTTTATGGTGATGACTCAAGCAGGACTGGTCAACAGGAAGTGCAAAATTGTTAATTAAGATGAATTAACCTTGACAATGACATGAAGACTATGCAGACAGAAAAAACACCTCTCTCTGTCTAATATTGAACATAAATGGGAATGATATAAAAGTGTAAACAGAGCTGTGTCACAGTGACACTTTGAGTAATGAAAAGTTACTTGCTCTGTTTATATGAACAGTATTTTTATGCACCAGGGTCATTCAGTGTAAATGTGCAGTGAGCGATGCACACAATGATTTGCAGTCTGCGACAGCTTACAAATCTTGCTGCTGTGTTTGCACATTGTTGTGCTTCAACAGATATCGGAGCCTTTTGTCATTAGTCATGGGAAGCATGTGTCTCTGATGTCTTGTTGCAGTGGGCAGGCAGTTATTAATGGTAAATGAGTTTCTACCTTGTTTTATGTGCTGTGGGTCCACAGTCTGTCTTTTCATGGGATCCTATGGTGCCTTTTTTGCTCGCAAGACTGTGCTCACTGAGTACGTATCTAGTTAATGTTTTCCTTATTTTGGATTAATTTCCAGCTACTTTTTAAATGTGGCTTACACAACGGGCGGCCAATCTATGGATTTTTACAGGTAACGGACACCAACAGTGCTCTAACACAGGGGTTTTTCAACAGGTGATCCCTGAGAGGGTTCCAGGTGGGCCCCCCAGACTAAATGATGGAAAACCAGATGTAACTCTTTGAGAGCGTAAAAATGAAACCAAATGGACCCGCAAGGGTCCATTTGGTTTCATCTTTACACTCTCAAGAGTTATGATATTCAACCTCTAAATTAGCACCACTTAATTAAGAGGTCATAAGTCATGGTCATTTTGATATCTATGTTTTGCCTGTTGTGTTTGCGAAAATCTGTCCTGCATGGAATTGTGGACAAAACCAAAATAAATCTTTAGTTTTGGGTTCTGTGGGTTGAAAATGTTGTCAAATGCTGAATAATGTGGGCCCTCGTATCAAAAAGTTTGAAAACCACTGCTCTAACATGAAGCTTATGGTGCGGCTTATATTCAGGTGTGGCTTATAGTCCAGAAATTACGGTATTACAGTACTCAAGTTTTCTGCCACTGTGCATTCTCTGTTTATCATTCTGTTTTGTTCTGGTTTTTGTTTTCTTACAATTTGATATAGCCCTGTTTCCGTCTGGTGTCTCTCTCTCTCTCTCTCTCTCTCTCTCTCTCTCTATAAGCACACAACTTGCATTCAGTGATTTGGGGTCTCGATGGGCTTTGAGCATGTAGTTGTTATGTTCTATAAGGTAAACTATGGTCTGTGTAATCCACGGTGGGAGACAAAAAGAGAGAAAGGGCCTACGGCGGTACGCCTGCCGGCCCAGTGAGGGTCTCCTGTCCCTTCCTGTTTAGCCTGGGCGTCTGCCACACATAAACAGTGCAGCGCTGCAGCGGGACATGTGGGTGAGGGGGGGGGTCTATGAGACATGGTTCCAATCCCGCTGGAAAGCCACCCCAGAGAGGCTAGGTCCACAGACAGGCAGCTAGAGGGGACACACACACACACAGCACGGCATTGTTGGTGTGGATGTTCCTCACTTTCACTGGGCCACGCATTTCCTCCCACAGGACTTTGGTCTCGGCTTGTGTCTGACTCGCTCGGTTGCATGAAATTATGCGGCAAAATGTCTGGGAAACGTGTTTTTTCCTTTTTTTCTTTTCCAGGAGATTCAACGTTTGAGTCAGAAAGTCTATACTTTATATTGCCTGCCTCAATCAAAATCTATAGATGGAGTAATGCTGTGGTTCTCAAAGTGGGGGTCCAGCAGGGACCACCGGTGCAGGCAGGGTTCCTTGAAGCGGTTCCAACTGCAGGTCTGGTGCCATACAAGGGTCCATTTGGTTCTGTTTTTAAGCTCTCAGAGTTGTGGGGATCTTCAAAACCATATAGGGTTGAGAACCGTCAGCCTACAATAGACCTGGGCAGTGACGTCAACAACCCTGTTCCACTAGTGGATTCCTCATTCATTTTTCTCATAGACTTATCAAAAATACAAACACAATATCATCATATAATATCTAATTAGCTAATTAGAAGTAGAAAACGGCGTGATACAAGACTTTTTGTTTCGTTTTTCATCTTAGAAATGATTTGAGTGTCCCAAAAGCCAACTCGGGTTGTGTGCGCGGGTCATGATGGCACACACAACCATCATGATTCGTCACAACCGAGTTGGCTTTGTCCGCGGCGTAATCATCTATATTTATTTCCGAAAATTCTATGAGAAAAATGAATGGGAAATCCGTTTCTGGAACAGGGGTGGTGACATCACTGCGCAGGTCTATAAATCAAAACTATGCTGTGCGTGTGTGTGTGTGTGTGTGTGTGTGTGTGTGTGTGTGTGTGTGTGTGTGTGTGTGTGTGTGTGTGTGTGTGTGTGTGTGTGTGTGTGTGTGTGTGTGTGTGTGTGTGTGTGTGTGTGTGTGCGTGCGTGCGTGCGTGCGTGCGTGCGTGCGTGCGTGCGTGCGTGCGTGCGTGCGTGCGTGCGTGCGTGCGTGCATACGTGCGTGCGTGTGTGCGTGCGTATGCGTGTGACGTGCGTGCGTATGCGTGTGACGTGCGTGCATACGTGTGTGTGTGTGCGTGCGTGTGTGTGCATGACTGCGTGTGGTATAGCTGTGTAGGGAGTGGCACTCAGGTGGCATCACGTCACATGGTTGGTGGGGTGGGTAGTGCTGGCTCATGGTGGTGGGCTCTCCTCTGGCTGCAACATAAAAAGCAGGAAGAGGAAGCTTTGCTCTCTTTGCTCTGTCACAGTCCACACAGTGCAGATCACAGGGAGCCTCTGCTTCATGGAGATAATGAATTCAAGAGCACAGGCTCCAGTGCTGCTGCTGCCGCGCCCAACTTCTTCTCTCTCGGTCTCTCAGTTTTCGCTCTGTTAACAGGGGCGGATCTAGGCATGGGCATGGGGGGGGCAATGTCCCCCTAAATACCCAGTCCCCCCCCCCCCAAACACGATGCCATGCAAAACAACCCAAGATATTTCAAATTAAAGTGCTTATATTTAAAATGATTTGAAACACTACTACTGCTACTAACTACCGTAACTACAGCTGTGTCACCACTAAACCAACAGCATTTCATCATTGAAAACAGAAAACTCTCTGAGTCAGACCTTTAGCTTTATGCATGCTGCGCGTGTCTGTTACAACTTCAACAACAACAACTGATGTTATTATTGATGCTTTACTTGACTAATAAAAGTCCTGTAACTGAATATGGTATGGGGGCGGCTTCATTGCCCATGACGCGAAGCCGCCCCCATACCATTTTCTCTTGCCCCTCCAACATGTTCTCTTGCCCCCCCAAATGGGACATGTTACATCCGCCCCTGTCTGTTAATCTCTTTCTCTCTCTCTCTCTCTCTCTCTCTCTCTCTCTCTCTCTCTCTCTCATCTTTGACGTAGAGGGGGAACCACCGCCATGACAGCGGTCCCTGGGGTCTTCTGAGGGGACCACACAGCGGGGGGATAATGAATCGTCAGGCGTGTGAACATATAATGGTGATCTGGCTGTGGTGTGAGGGCCGTGCTGCATGACGTCACACTAAACCATATGATAGGCTTCCTGTGAACTGTGACATACGAACAGCCACACTTAAACTGTCACACCACACGTGAGAGGAGTTGATAGATTCCTTCTTTCTTTTTTTGTGCACATTGTGGACGAAGGCCAAGCAGGCTATCTGCATGACGTAGATTCTACAAAGGCCTTCTAAATAGTAGGAGTCCTCAGACTTTGTTTGAAATATCATATTTTTCAAGACTTTTCAAAAATAGAGGGCATGAAATACCTGAACTGCTAAAATAAAGACTGATCTATTCAACAGTATTGCTGCGTTTTTGGTTTGGTTATCATAATTACTATGGAAGAAAAAATTAAACAAACTATGCTATGTTATGTACAGTATGTATATAAATCCCCTTGTCTGTGCTAAAAAAAAAAGTTGGTCACAAAAAAAGGATACAGGGCATACATA
Organism: Benthosema pterotum; assembly: GCA_039105355.1. NCBI lineage: Eukaryota > Metazoa > Chordata > Actinopteri > Myctophiformes > Myctophidae > Benthosema > Benthosema pterotum. The sequence goes on from CM076979.1 coordinate 17,819,591, forward strand.
CACATAGTCATCACATTGTCATCATAGCCGGAAGTTATGCATGGGAACTGAGGGGCTAATTTTGGCAACACTTTCTGGCCTCCTGTCCCTCTGCAGCAGGGGCGGATCTAGGCGTGGGCATGGGGGGCAATGCCCCCCTAAATGCCTAGACTGCCCCACCAAACATGATGGCATTCAAAACAACCCAAGATACTTCAAATATATTGAAACACTACTATACTGCTAACTACAATTGTGTCACCACTAAACCATCACCATTTCATCATTAAAAACTGAAACAGAAAACTCTCTTGAGTCAAACCTTTAGCTTTATGATGCTGCGTGCCTGTTGCAACTTCAACAACAACAACTGATGTTATTATTGATGCTTTACTTGCATACAAGTCCTGTAACAGAAAATGGTATGGGTGCAGCTTCATCACCTGTGGCGCCATTTTCTCTTGCACTCCCCCCCAATGGGAAATGTTACATCCGCCCCTGCTTTGCAGCTCATAAATCCAAATCCAAACATAAAAGTCCTATATCTGCAGTATAACCGACATTAAACAACTCACTTTGTCACTCAGCTTGCCACACACTTTTCACTGCACACTTTTCCATCAGCTCTGTTGGGCTGTATATGAGCTGTCAAGGCCAGGATGTAGTCATGACTGTGATGGAGGCCACAAGGTCAAAACCTTAGTCATTTTCTTGTATATTTGCACCTAATAAAAGGCTTAAATGTTCTGCTCTGGTGTCCTCTCCTCTCACAGGCATAACTGTAACTGTAACATAACTTGTGAGGTTGTAAATCTGCTATGTTAATAATAGCCAACAGTAATCTCTAGAATGACACAATGCATTCGCACTTTCTGTGGGCCAAAACAGGATGTTTCTACTTAGTATATCTTTACAGTATGTACAAGAATATCTGTCTCCTCAAAAATAGACAAAACACATACTGTATGTGCTGTATGTATTGTCATAATAATATAGCTCCACCTGATTGATTTCTGGTACTATCCGCTCCTACATGCACAGCTTTGTGTGTTATGTATGTGGCACGTAATGTGCTCAGCTGATTTTGCTTCGTCCTAGAAACGGTCCAGAACTTTGTTGTTGTCAACAAATCATGAAAACAAAACATTTGTCGGGCTCCGGACAGGCGTGGCTAATGTGTGAGGGGGGTTGTGTAGGTTGACGCAGCGTTTTTGCCAATCACAGCACAGCATTCTCCAGCA